>VZTR01026514.1:0-46388 GCA_013400775.1 Chaetops frenatus | reverse complement strand
GGCCGCCCGAGCGCTGCCCCGGCCTGCGCGGTCCCGCTGCCGGAGCGGCCTCGGCTGAGCCCGGCGCCCTCCCCGTGCTCCGGGGGCCGGAGCCGAGCGCCGCTGCCGCGGAGCGGGGATCGAGGCGGTCCGTGCGACCACCACGGGCGGGTGAGGGCAGCCCTGGCTGAGGAGGAGCCCGTCCGCTGTGAGGGGCATCTTGGCTGCTGGTTAGCGGGATAAAGGGGTCCCCTGCCCGCGGGGGAGATCGCTTCACCCGAGTCATCAGTCCTGTGACACTCACAGTCACTGCCAAGCAAAGCACAACGTGAATTAAAAACCTCTGGTTTAATCAGTAAACAGCAAAAAGTGTCGAGTAAGTTAATTAAAAGCGATGGAGCTGCTTTATAGTTATGATCATAGGGCTGCAGAGATGTTCCAAGTGCCATGAAAACAAGCTGGAAGAGCTGAGGGTGTTTGGCCTGGAGAAGAGATGCTCTGGGGAGACCTTAGAGCCCCTTCCAGTGCATAAATGGCCTTCGGGGAGGTGTAGAAGGGCTTGGGACAAGGGGCTGGATGGACGGGACAAGGGGCTGGATGGACGGGACAAGGGGGAATGCCAGAGAGCAGAGTTAAAGGGATTATTGGGAAAAAATTATTTCCTGAAGGGTGGTGAGGCCTTGGCACAGGTTGCCCAGAGAAGCTGTGGCTGCCCCATTCCTGGGAGTGTGCAAGGCCAGGTTAGACAGGGCTTGGAGCAGCTTGGGATAGTGGAAGGTGTCCCTGCCCATGGAAGAGTAAATGGATGGTCTTTAAGATCCCTTCCATCCCAAATCATTCCATGATCTGGGGCTCCAGCCTGCACTTGCAGCTTCTGTTGCCATTCTGCTCAGCCACAGAGCTCTGCAGACAGGGAACACTGGGATAAACCCTCCATGTGCTGTTCCATGGCACAGTGATCTCTGCAGAAGCAGAGGACTAGAGATCTGCTCCATTGCCAGCTTGGCCCAGCATCTCGTCACTCCCC
Source organism: Chaetops frenatus (assembly GCA_013400775.1). Lineage (NCBI taxonomy): Eukaryota > Metazoa > Chordata > Aves > Passeriformes > Picathartidae > Chaetops > Chaetops frenatus. Next base: position 45,382 of record VZTR01026514.1, on the reverse strand, counting down.
AGGGCTTGCTTTGGCAGGACAGGGCGTTGGGATGGGGTGAGCTCTCGTGTTTGGGTCCTGAAGTACCATCCAGCAGGAATCCAAGCCATGATGTTCCCACTCTGCCTGGTAATCTGGTACATGGGATGCTGCAGGTGGGAATTTGGACCTGTGTCTTGGGAAGGAAAGGGCCTTAAGACAGTACTGGGCTGTGGGATACCCCAGAGGAAGTTAGATTGTGTTCCCTATGGAAAGTGTATGATTTTTAAAAAGTTATTTAAGATTTGTCTGTGCCAGAGAGAGAAGGTGTTTGACTGCAGTGCTTGGAGAGATGGTCTTCAGGGAATATAGGCTGAGCTGCCTGTTTATTAAAAAAATTGAGAAGTAGGTCATTAGCTTTCAAGTTTGTTATTGAATTACTGACACGTTACAGAATTTGTCATCAAATCTAGGAAAAAAAAAAAACAGAAAAAACAAAACCTCTTACAAACCAGAAACTTGGTTTTGAATCAGGCCAAAGTAGTTTGGCTCAGTTTTGTTAAAACACAATTGACGCATCCCCACCTGACCAGGTTCTCTTCTCGGGAAGCAGCAGTTCTTGCTCTGGTATTTTTGGGTTCTCTTTGTCTTTCCTGCTCGTCCCTTCCTGAGCCCTGGTGAGCCGGGCTGCCTGTGGGATTCAGCTGTGAGGCTGTTCAGGTATGGAGACACCAGTGTGATACTCTCAGCCATTCTGTCAGGTAGCTCAGCATCTCATTGTACTTTAGGTGGGGAGATTTCCCAAACTACTGGAAAATGTGTGTTTTGGGGCAGGCTGGGATGTGGGAAGGGGTGTAAGTCCCATATGCAGAGGAGGGTGATTGCGACACACCTGCGGAGAACCTGCTGGTCCCTGTGCTCTCAGCTTTGTGTATCCTGCTGAACAGTCACAGCCTGGCCTCGTGCTGCACTGAGCCCCTTGGAACTGGGACAGGCTGGGGTTTCTGAGCTTGGGAGACCATCTTTTGGATTATAAATGCAAGTTTTATACTGAGATTTTACTTAGCCTGTGACCGTGTGGGTACAATCCTACCTGTGATCACAAGTGCTGTGTGCGTGCACTTAGTGCCTTCCTGAGTCACTCAAAGAGCTTCTGTTTCACAGAGCTGTGGCATCTGTTCAGCTTGGAGCATCAGAGTTCTCACTGTGACCTGTCCTGGGCTCACAGGCTCCTCTCTGGTGTTTGACCTCTCCTTTTGGAGTCTTCTGGCAAAGGATTATTAGTAGAACAAATTGAACAGAACAGTGAGATCCTGGTCTCGGGAGATGGATTAAATCAGGAGAGGGATGGAGAATGGGGAGCAGCAGACACTGTGACCAGACCCAGTGTATTACAGCTTTTGCACAAGGGAGGTGAATACTTTCGGGATCTCTCCCATCTGTCTGGGAAAGGCAGTAAAAGGTGGAGCCATTCCCCATCCTATGGCAGAGGCCTGGAGTGTAGAGGATGGCCCGAAAGAGTGGACAGGGAGCAACTGACTGCTGCTGCTGCTTGCAGGAGAGCGTTGAGTGAAACCAAAAAGGGTTCAGTTCAGAGCAAATTAAATCATTTTTCATGCAAAATGTAGTTTAACTGAGCTGCAAAACCACTTGGCACATGACATAACAGTGCTTTGAGTTAATGTGAGCTCAGGAGAGACTCATGAAGGAGAAAACAGCCAAAAGTGAGGACCTGCAGAGACACCATTGCCCTGGGTGTCCTGGGAGAGGCTTGGAGGGAGTTTGGCTTTGGACTTGGCTGTGCTCACGCTCTTCATTCTCAGCCCCTGTCTGGAGCTGCTGAGGGCTTTCTCTGGCCATGCCAGGTGTCAGCCCATCCCCAGCCAAACCTAAATGCCCTCACAAGGCAGGTGACCATTAAGTGCCTGCTGCTGTGGACAATAAGGGAGAGAAGCGGAGCAGCCCTGAGTGCTGCTGCTCCTGAGAACAACCAGGGAGTTTGGGGATGCCAGAGGTGCTGAGCCTTGGAGACACTTTGGGCAGAGGAAGTAGAATTGCACTCCAGTGCCTCTCCCCTTTGCAGCCCCTGCGGGTTCCCTGTGGCTGGTGCCATGGTTGGTCCAGAGGCGTTTGAGGAGGAGGAAGTCTGCAGTTGGTGGAACAAGGAAGCAGGTTTGATCTACTTTAGGTTTGACCCAATGTGTGTCTTGAAGGTTTGTGTTCACAGTGCTTCCCTGAGCAGTGCCAAGGTGCGTTTGGTCACTGCAGGAAGGGCATTTTTTGAGAATATTGCTGTTGGTAGGGACAGGTACCTAAGGCTGGAGTAGAAATCTGTAGTATGAGGTGGATGTGGGGTGAAAATTGAAAATAAACTCTCCACCTGAAGGATAGTGGTGGGAAAGGTCTCTGATTGGATCAGGGGGATGTTTTCCAGGTGAGGAGCCCTTCATGGAAACAATACTTTTGTGGGAAAGAGACCCGGGGAGGAGGGTTTGTGCTTACCATGAGGGAAGGTGGAGAAAAGGCAGCATGCTTGTTTCACAGAATGGGGCTGCACATGCCCATTCCATGGGAGAAGATCTGAAGGACACAGAGTGTGCCTGTGAAGAGCTGTCAGAAAAGTGGGAATGAGAGAGCGTGCACAGCCTTGGGCAGCAGGATTGTGTTTAGGGATTCAAGCAGGGTTTCTAGAGAGGACTTCCCCATGGAAGTGGTTTTTGAGGTGAAAAGATTGGTGGGGTGGCTTTTGGAAAGGTCAAACAACTCTCTTGAAAACACCTGAGTTTATATGGTTCCTCTTCTGAGGGGTTTCTTACCCAGCACCAGCTGGGTGTTTCAGAGGGGCTTTTCTGTGTCCTTACTCCACCTGTACAGGAAACATGGGATCTCTTGCTCTTTCTGTGGCACCATTTTCCTCTGCAGACTTTCCAGTGCCCTTTGTGCTGCACTGGTCCAGACCTGATGGGATGCTCTGCCCATCTCCTGGGATTGCTGAGTGACACTGCTGTGCTTTCCTCACTTCTCCCTTCTCAGCTGCAGAAGTCAACCTGGGTTTCTCTCCATCCTGCAGTGCTGGGTGCTCTTTTGTCTGCTCTTGCTTCCTTGTCACCTGTCCCTTGTGGAAACTTGCCTGTTTTGAGCCTAAATTTCTCCCTGGGCGGCTCTGCTTGGGCAGTTTGAAGGGATAGATTAAGTCTGTGTGGGAGCATATGCTGCCCCATTGCAAGGATTTGCTGCCAGGGTGATACCACATGATTTAATGGAAAATGATAAATTTCCTTTGATAAGTTGGTAAGGACAGCCTATGCTGTCCTCGAGGGTGTTTGAATTCCAGAGGTGGAAGTGACTTGCTCCGTGCTGACTTCTGGTATACCTACCTTGCAGAGTGATAGCTGCAGGATATCTGCAGGAGTAGGGGAGAGCAGGTCCTGTTTTGGAAGTACAGCTGCTAAATCACTGTGTTGGAGCTGCATAACACCTAAGTCATCCAGGCCACTCCATGAGCACTTGGGAAGCACAGGTCTCACCAGGAAGGAATGAACACAGTGTGGAATCTGGAGCAGTGGGAGGTGGCAGACGGAGCTGGTCACAGCCCAGGAGGATCCAGAGACTCTTGGTTGTGCTTTTGGAGGAGTGCTCCAGTTTGGAGTATGGGGAGGCAAAAGGGAGGTTGGAGGAAACCTGGGTGGAGCAGAGCCCGTAGGACCTGGTGTAGGAGGACAAGAAGGTGGAGCTGAAATCCTGAACAAGTCTGTGCAGGGGGAGGAGACCTCAGAGCTCTCCTGTGTCAGCATGAGTGTGCACAGGGACAGGCTGCTGGACACCTCCTGGAGAATTACTGGGGCTGGAAGTGTCTGAGGCTGTGGGCTGTGCAGAGAGAAAACCCAAGGGCTGGCTGTGGTCCCAAGGGTTTTAGCAGTGGTGGTGCTGAAGAGGGAAGCCCCAGGCATTTCAAATGTAGGGGCTGCAGGTCCTCTGCTTTGGTTTTTCCTTTCTACAGCTCCCATGATAAACTGAGCCCAGTGCAGAAAACACTCTTCCCTCTGCCCAGTGAGCTGACATCCATTGTACTGGAAGCTGTGGGAGACGGACAATGGGGAGAGGAGCCCGTTTCTGTCCAGGGCAGGTCCTTCCCTGTTTGGGCTTGTTGCTGTTTGCATCATGGCAAGGCCCTTTGAAACTGGCTGGGTTTCAGCAGTTCCTCCTGTTTGGCTGCCATGGCCTGGGGTGAGAGTGTTCCCTGTCCTGTGTCCGGAGCCAGGATCCCACTGCACCCCGGTGAAACTCCAGACCATGGTTGTCACTTTCCCAAGGCAAAATGGGGCCTTGCAAAGCTAATTAAGAGCAGCTTTTAATTTCCTGGCATCTGAGGGCTGTAAGGAGGATCTTGGGATTTATTTACTTCCATGGAAGAGTAAAGCTTCTCCTTCTAATCTCTCTGTACTAATAGCCCTTCCCTGAGAAAGTCAGGGAGCTGGGAATCCTCCGTGGCTCTCTGTGTGGAGCCAGCCTTGGAGCCTGCCAAGGCTTAATGTGTGATGGGCACTCCTCTTGCTGTGGATGTGGTTCTTTCCATCCCAGGCCGTGTCAAAGCTGCAGCTGCATTTGTTTAGCAAAACCAGCCAACAAACTGGTTTCACTTGCTGGTTGTGAAACCTGTCTGTGGAGCTGGCATGGCTCTCTGTGCTTTGCAGGAGCTCAGGAGCTCTTTGGGTTAATGGGACAGCTGGATGTGTGTTTGTCTCTCCAAAAGCCATGTATTCTGGATTGCTGCTGCCCAGAAGTTAGAATAAGTGCAGGCCATCTCCCCTTGTGACAACGGAGGTGTAGGATCTGTGCTGGGCTGGCAGCAGCCAAATACAGGCTCAGTCATGGAGAAAACAGCTGATAAAACCCTTGGACGTACAATTCTTGGATATACAAATAGGGAACGGGAAAGAGGTGCACAGATGGATTTTATGCTTGAGGTCTGTGAATGGGAAGGGACTGTTGATATTCAGTTCTCTGAGCTCTGAGGTGTGTTCAGCTCTTTGTGGGACAGGTGTGGGTGTGCTGCTCAGCCTGGGTCTCCCCAGCAGCTCAGGTCTTGGATGAGCTTCAGGTTCATGGAATAGTGAGGTGCAGAGGCAGCTGGGCAGTAGAGTGATTTAGTGGAGTGAAAAGTTCATGAAAATTCAGGTGGCCATGGTTGGAATGGCTTTGCCTCTCACCAGACCTTCCTTGGCATTGGTTTGCTACCTGTAGGGAGGTCACCGGTGGAAGCACCTGCTCAGTCTTTTCCAGGTTGTTTTAAACCTCTCAGTACATCTCTGTTGGGTGATTTAACACTTGCCCTGGCTGTGGGTGCCTCGCTATCAGCTTGGTTCAGGTTTGCCCCCTCGGGGTTCCTGCTGTTGCTTGGTGATGGTTGTGTGTGTCAGTTGCCCAGCCCTCGCTGGCGTTGCCGGTGCTGTCTCTGAAGCCTGAATGAGGCATTGCAGGGGCCCTGCCTGCTCCTCTCAGGTGTCTCCGGTTCCCTTTGGCTGCTGCCGAGTATCGGCCGGGAAGGATTAGTTCGTTGATGGTTGGAGGTGGAGGCAGGGCTGGGTTCACCTCTTCAGGTCCCCTCTGACCTGCTCTTTGTGTTTCCTGCATTTTGGAATCTTGCTTTGCTGTCTCCCTGGCAGGAGCTGGGCTGAGGCAGTGGTGGGAGTGTGGTGATGGAAGGGATGCTGTGTGCTGAGCAGGGGGATGTGGCACCATGGCGTCTCTGTGGGCTCTGACTCCTTGTTCCATTCCTGGCTCAGGGCATTTTCTGGTTTATGTCTGGGCTGTTCCCTTGGGAGCTGCTCCAGCACCTTCCTCCTTGTCCTCTTCTGCTCAGAGGAGATGTTTGGGTCTGTGTTCTTTCACAAAGGAATACTTCACTCTTCTTCAAGACTTCTCCAGCCCCCAGATGTGCTTTCCTGCACCCCAAGGGTACAGTCTACCATGGAGTCCCCTGCTTTGCACCAGTTACTGGGCTTGGTCTCATTGCTTTGTTTTGGATTCCTATTTTCAGGGTCAGACCTGATTTGTTGGGTTGTTTTATGGTGCCCCACTGTGCTAGAGATATATCTATTGGATATACTTATGATTTCTGCCCCAGGAAAACAATCTGATTTGAAACAATTCCAACAGGTTATTGTATAGTACAACTTTTGGCATTTTTCCCTTTGGTAATAGCTGTGGCATTACAGATCAGTCAATTACTTTTTGTAATTGCAAGTTGACCCTTCCTTGCTGAGAGGATGGTTTTGAAGTAGATGATGTCCCTTGGCTGAATGGGAGGAGGTGATCCTGAGGTGCAGGTATGGCAGGAAGGGGCCTGGGTGGGTAGACCTGAGTGCTAGGGCAAGTCAGAGAGGGGCAGAGGTCCTTGGGTACTACCTACAGTGTGCTGGGTTTGCCTGCTTCACCCATACCCATGAAATGATCTCCACAGGTCTCTCCAGATTAATGCTTTTGCAGTAGAACCACAGGGTCATTGAGGTTGGAAAAGACCTTCAAGATCGAGTCCTACCTTTGACTGAACACCATTTTGTCAACTAAACCATAGCACTAAGTGCCATGATTATTTCATATATTCCGGTATTTCAGTGGAAGATGTCCCTGAACACCCTGTGCCTGCTGCAGGGAGTTCTGGTCCTTCTGACTTGTCCTATCCCACTGCACAGACCAAGGTGGAGGCTGTAAGTGTTGGGATTGTGGGCAGAGCCCCTCTCTTCACACAGACACAGTCTGCTGCTGCCTCGTGTCGAAGATCAGTGTGAGAGCATCAATCACTTCCCAGGCCTTGGCAGCAGTGGGATGCTAATTGTGGTGTCTTGATTTAATTCTGGCTTGGGATTGCCTGTCTGGGGGCCTGGGTTGGTTTGTTGTTTCACCTGGACCAGAGATTCCTCCCTGTTCCTGGCTGTGTGCTGGGGGGCAGTTGCTGCCCTGGCCCCTCTGACGGGGACAGCATTCCTCAGTCCTGCTTCAGTGCCTGAGAAGCAGCAGCTGCTGAGCCTTTGGCTCAGAGACAGCTCGCTTTGTCTTTGCTGGAATGTATTCCCGACACTTAAGTACTTTTATATATTTGCCGTGCATTCCTCAGGGCCCGATACGGGGTTAAATAGTCGGAAATCCGCCGGTCTGTGTGGGGAGGGCTGTGGGGAGGGGAGGGCTGTGTCGGCTGGCAGGGAGCAGCCTGCTGGGGCCGCTCCTGTGCATTCCCTCAGTGCCCCTGCCCCACCTCGCCAGGCCCCTCCATGCCTCTCCTGCTGTGGGCAGGCAAGGAGTGTCCTCTCCTCCCGTCTCCTCTGCCGTGGGTCTGACTGCAGACCTGAGTGTGGTTGGCACATCAGCAGTGCCCCTTTGGGAGTCATCTGAATTGCCACCTTTCAGGTGTTGGTGGCCATGTGGCCAGAGAAATTCACTAGCCTGGAGCTAGTTCAGGATCTGGCAAATGCTGTGAGAAGTGGAGAAGGAAACACTGCTGGAGTGGGAGGCAGCTGGGAAGATCTGGTGTTGGGGAGGCACTGGTCTGTATCCACTGCCTGAGGTGCTGTCCCACACCTGCTGAGGTAACTGGCACCTGGATGGTGGCTGTGGTGCCCTCCCTGTGGCACTAGGGTTGCTCTGGGGCTGGGCAGTGGCCGCTGTGCTGGAGCTCCAAACTGATGTTCCCACCTCCCAGCAGTGTGATTGCTTGTTTGACCTCTGCTCGTGTTAACTCAGTTACCCTCATCAGATTTCGGTGATTCTTGAATTTAAGCTGTTCTGGGAATAAGCATTGCCTTCCTGGTTTCTCTCTGTAGGGAAAGATGTCTCTTGGATTTACTGTGCTGGTGCTGCCTAGGGGCACTGGGCTCTGCTGGAAGTGAGTCCTGCTCTGCTGAGGGAGCTGTGCAGCCTCTGGAGCTGGCATCCTGCCTGTGCTGCCCAGCCGTGGGATACATGTCTTTCTGGTTCTGTGGCCTCACCTGGGCCATGCTGGCATTGAGCATGGTGGCTTCGATGTGCCAGGTTTAACTGTAGAGCTGATCAGCTCCTGGGTGTTTCACTCTGCAGTTGCTGCTTTCAGCTGCTCCTGACTCTGTCCCAGGCTGGATTCCCCCAGAGACAATGCCACTGGCACAGGTGTCACAGATCTCTCAGTGCACCTGTGAAAGGAGGGGCCCCAGGTCTCTTCACACTTCGGCTGCCTGGAGGTGTCAGACAGGCAAGGCAGACACGGGTGGTCGCAGCTCCCCGTGCCCGGCTGTGGAGTGTGCAGCAGTCTCTGCTTCCTCCAGGGACAGGTCTTAAGATGTCAAGCCCCCGTTTAGCCAGGAAAATGAGAATGCAGTACAAGGCTCAAACACATGAGCTGGTTTTGCTGTCAGGATTTGAGGAGCTGCTGCATTGCACTGCTGACAGATGGACAGATGGATGGACAGACACCTCCTGCCTGCAGTGCAGGGTCCCATGCATTTATCCTGCCTGGAGACAAACACAGAACTCAACTAGGAGCCCAGCCCATGGTGGCATGAGAAGCAGGCCCTCTTGCTCGTGAATCACAAGGAGAATTGTAATTATTTTCCTGCTGTACAGTCTGATCCTACCTTTAATGAAACATGTGCTGTCCTGCTGGAGGCAGGGACTGTTCTAGCAGAGCTGGGCAGTTGGACTTGAAATTCTCTGAAGAGAAATGAGAGGTGGGGAGACTGAGGAGGACCTTAGCATGGGCAATTCCAGGGTTGGAAGCGTTTGCAGCACCTCTTCCTTGTGGCCCCTTAGCTCGTGTTGGAGGATTTGTCACACAGCAGGTACAGCAGGGGTGCTTGGTCCCTGGAGAAAATCACCGGCTACCAGCAGCGGTGGCTCAGGGCAGCCTGGGTTGTCACAGCTTGTTTTTGAGGAAGAGGAGGTGTCTGGGCCCTGCTGTTTGGGCAGCAGAGCTGGGAACACCATGGTGGTTTTGACTGCAGAAGCAGAAAATCTCTGTCCCACTCCAGAGCCAAGATGGTGTTTGCAGTGTAGACCCTGTTCCCGATCTCCAGCTGTATAAATTGTCACCACGTGGTTTCAGAGTCGTTGGCCTGGGTGTGAGATGGTTGTGACTCTATGGTTAAGCTGGTGCCTGACTCTTCCCCTGACACATCTCCTGCTCCCCTCCATAGTGCTGCTGTTTCTCACCTGGAAAGCTCCTGAGGTGTTGCACTAAAACCTGCCTAAAGCCTGCTTGGCTGAGGGGAAGAGTGTCCCCACAGCCTGTGGTGGCATTGGGCAGCCATCCCCTCCCTGTCTGCTGTCAGCAGGAGGGGTCCTGGGGCCAAGGCAGCTCCACGAGCTGTCCATGCCGAGGACAGCGTGGCTCCTTCTCCATGGAAACCCCATGGGTGGAGGAGCCCAGGTGTCTGTCTGTCCTCCTCTGTCCCTCTTGACACATGGAGATGGCTTTCCTCCAGGTACAGGTGGGAACATGGGGCCTGGCCCTCCAAGGAGAGCATGAGGTGATGCTGGGGAGCAAAGACCCCCCATGTCCTAGTTCCCTTCCCCTGGCATTATGAGATTAGGCACCAGGTGAAGGGGAGAGCCTTAGGTAGGCCAGAAACTCTTTTTTTATAGCCTTAGGGAAACAAAGGTTTAGAAAAGAATGGTGATGCTGACCTAGGAGGGAGGATCAGTCTGCATGCAGACACAGTTGGTGTTTTCCAGGTCCCAGGCTCAGCACCCGACCAGTTTCTCTCTCTCCTTGGCAGTGAAGATGCATCTCCTGCAGGTGGGATGGGAGCTGTAGCACACAGGGGCTTGTGTTGCCATCCTGTGTTCAGTGGACAGGTGCAGGCTCTGTGGTTGCTGCAGGTCACAGACATCAGCAGTCTGTGTGAGAAGCTCCGTGGATCTGTGTCCCTGACCCTGCCATGCACCATCAGTCAGCCCAGGTTGTTTCAGGACTGCAGCCCATTCCCCACTCCTGCCTGAGCAGCAGGACCAGCTCCACCAGCCCACGTTCCAGCACAGGGGTGGCCGTGGTGACCCAGCACCATCAGCCCCTGAGCCAAGCTGCCTCTCTGTCCCTAATCCCGGCTGGAGAATGGTTGGCTTTCCTGCCTGCCCTTGGGATTTTGCCATTTCTGGGAAATGGCATAGCTGAATGGTGGCTCAGAGGGCTTGTCCTGAGCCTTTTATCCATTGTCCTTTCTCCTTTATTTAATTTTCCACCTCTTGGTCTGACTGAATAAATGAGTGTGGGGTGGAGCAAGGCTCTGCCAAGCATCACGCTGCAGCAGAAGGGAGACATGGGGGTGGTGTCTGAATTCCTAGCATCACTGACACTGTGGTTCTCTTAGATCACCTAAGAGCTCCATCAACCCTTTGTTCATGTCCTGGGGCTCTGCTGCAGCCTCAGCACAATTGCTGGGAGCTTCATGGACAGGAACACAGGCATGTCACATCAGCTGGAGAGATACAACTTGAAGGCTTGGTCATAGCAGAACGGGGACAGAACCTGCTCCAGATGGTTCCTTAAAGACAGAGAATGGGCTTAGAAGGTCCTTTGAGATTCTGCTGTGTATATATGTGTCAATGTGACTCTGCTGTGTGTATAACTGTGTGTGAGTGCTGTGTATGTACCTCACATGGCACTGCTGTGCATGCCCATACTGCCCTGGGTAATGAGCTACAGCTGACCTTTCTCTGAGCAGAGGTTGGACTCCCTGGTCTCAACCCCTCCACGGGTCTGCATGGATCTCTGGGATGCAGATTGCCTTTTGGAGCAAGCTGCTGTACTTGCCACTCTGTAGTTGCCTCATACCTCATGCCTGTGCAGTTTGGAAACTGTTGGCTCTTCAGAACATCCCCTGCTCTCCTGACCTGCCTGGCAGCTCTGCACTGGTGTCTGCAGGGCCTGGGATGCCTGGTGCTGCAGGCTGTGAGGACAGGGGGGTTCTCTTGGGCAGGGCAGGAGGTGCCTGGTGCAGCCAGGTTTGGAGCAGGACAGTTGTTTCCCCATGCAGTGAATGAGGAAGGGGTGCAGGGGTCCTGTTGTCCCTGCTCAGGAGTGGGTCATCTCCTTCTCCTAATGTTGGCCATTGCTTCCTCCAGTGCCACCCATCTGTGCTGCTGGTGACCCATCATGACGCGCTGGGGTTATGAGGGCACAAACTCATTCCTGGGTCAGGTGGGCATCTCCTTCCTTCTGTGGGCACTCTGCTTTCCCAGGGACCTGGAGCTGTGCCCTAACCTGGCTGAAGTTCAGGCACACCTCGTGATTCCTGAGCTCCCCAGGGTCAGGGACTTCCATGCCTGTGCCTCTTGCTGGCTGAAAAGCTCTGCCAGCGGGTTTTGGGCATCCTTGTGTTATCAGGGAGAGTCAAATCCAGGATCAGGGATCAGTGCCCGAGGCTCTGGACTGCCCCCCTGCCCAGGTGTTCCACTCCTCAGCAGGAGCCAAAGGTGAATCTGCCAGGGGAGCCTGTGTTTGCTGTTACCAGTGTGTCTTGTTTCATAAACCGGCTGAGCCTGTTCCTGTTTCTCTGGGTAACCTCAAATCCAGCCCAGTGTGCTGTGTGGGAATGTTCCTGGGGCAGGACTGACCTCACTGCTGAGGGTGAGCCTGGTATGGCCAGGCTGCCTCTGCTTGGCTGCTGCAGGGTCTCACTTGGAACGGGACATTCTGGGCACAGTTTTGGCTGTCACAGAGTGATCCTACTGTGACCACTGGGTATTTTTCTTTCATAAACTGACACCAAATGCAATGCTCTGAATCAAGAGGCTCAGTAATAATTGCATGGGGCTTTCATCCTTTCTCACTCCTGCATAGAGGAGCCAGTTGGAACGAGTCCAGAGAAGGCCACAGACATGATCAGAGGGCTGGAGCACCTCTGCAGTGATGAAAGGCTGAGGGACTGGGGATTGTTCAGCTGGGAGAAGAGAAGGCTCTGGAGAGACTTTAGTGCAGGCTTTCAGTACCTACAGGGGCTCCAGGGAAGCTGGAGAGAGGGGCTTTGGACAAGGGCTTGGAGGGACAGCACAAGGGAGAACGACTTCCCACTGCCAGAGGACAGGGTTAGAGGGGATATTGGGAAGCAATCCTTCCCTGTGAGGGTGGGGAGGCCCTGGCACAGGGTGCCCAGAGAAGCTGTGGTTGCCCCTGGATCCCTGGAATTGTCAAAGGCCAGGTTGGACATGGCTTGGAGCAGCCTGGGACAGTGGAAGGTGTCCCTGCCCATGACAGGGAGTGGGACTGAGTGGTCTTGAAGGTCCCTTTCTACCCAAACCTTTCTATGGTTTGGCATCCTAAAACTATCATCACATAACTTCCAGTCAAAACAGAGTTCAGCACTGAAAACCCAGTACCAGATGTCTCCAGTCTCCAGTTAATGGGGAAAAAAAGCCACTCTGACAAGGACAGTGTGCAAAAAGGAAGACACATTTATAGAGGGGAGCTGTGTGACTTGTGGACATGTAGTGATTGTGGGGTATCACTGGGCAGGGTTTGGCTCATAAGGGACTCCCCAAATTCTGCAGGTTCCCTCCCATGGGGGATATGGATCACACTCAGTATTTGACTGGCAGCAGCAACAAGGGACATTTGAGGGGTTTTACTGGTTTCTGCAGAGGCCTGAGAACCACTGGAGCCAAGTGGCTCCCCTGTGAAGATAATTACTTGGTGGATCCAGAGGCCCAGAGGAGTTTTGGGCCATCCTCCATGGTTGAAGGTTTGGCCTCATCCTGAGCCTTGAGCAGGAGGTTGGGCTGGAGATCTCCCGAGTACCTTCCAACATGAATTATTTCATGGATCTATGATAAATGTCTGTGATACACAAAGGATTGGAAGGATATTAAATCAGGTTATATTTCAGTGCCTTTTGACTGAAAAATCCGTGGGTCTAGGTTGCATTTTTTTGGTCTGTTTTAAAGATTGAAGTAACTGATTTTTGTTTCAGAACTTAGCGAAAACCCTTGAATGTGTTTGCCTGCATTTGGCTCTCAAGGGGCTGGGCTGCTGAGGGAGGATGTTACATCTGAAAACCTGCCGCAGAGCCTGGATTTCACAGTTTTCTGCCTTTTTTTGCAATGTTGTAATTTTGTGGAGCATTTCTTATCTTTTGGCATATGGTTCTTTGCAAGCTCTTTATACCTGTCCCTAATTAATGACTATTTAATATATTTCCAGTTGGTTGCACTGTGGCTGCTCTCCTCTGGGCATTTTAAGAGTTTGTGTCCCTGAATTTTAATTGTAGGACAGTTTTGTAGCTGTTTTCTGCCTTATCTACCCTGTGAATACTCCCATGCTTCAACAGAGAATATCTTTGTAATGCACCCTGATTTGCAAAGGCTTTTACCCACAGTTACACCCTAGTGCTATTATGTTGGTACCCCCTAATCTTTAGCTTTTTTTTGTTCATGATAACTTCCATCACACTCTGAGCTGCTGGATTCCCATGTGCTGGAATCTTCCTGTGCTGATTCTGGATTCCTGTGTGCTGGAATATTTCTCTGACGGTCCATGTGAACTTTGGGCTTCTGGGCTGCCAGGAAACAGGGAGAGATTGGGCTTACCTTTTTTTCTTCTTCAAACTTCTATTTTTAATCTACTCTGAGTCCAGTTTGGACACTGAGGGATTGGGCATATTTGGTGGTGTTTTATTTTATAAATCAGAAAATGTTGAGGTTGGGGGAGTTTTTCTTTTGTGGAGATGTTCAGTGTTGTGCCAAATCCAGGGGTTTGCTTTGTCAGCTCTGGGAATTGGGGTGAACTTTGATTAGCAAAAGGGATAATTGCCAGTCTCCAGAGATGTGTAATCAAGATTTCACTCTTAGTTCTAATAACAATTTTTAAATCAATTTGTTTTCATTTTCAAGTGTCACAAGTGAATCTCCTGTGCAGCCTTTGCCTTGGGCTGTTGGGCTGAGCTGAAGTCCTCAGCTCACAGAATATTGAGCTGGAAATGACATGGAAATTCGTGTCAGAGACAGCGTTTGCAGCTCTTGGTCACATCCTCTTGCCATCTTTTTTTGGCAAATATAAAACCTGAATTGAAGCATGAAAACACTGTAATTCTCACATTTGTTTTTTTCTGGCTACCACCGATGGCTGTTGGCTGGTTTTACTTTGTGTCACATTTAAATATTTTATTCAGGTCCAGTGTAACTGATTCTGCCAAGTGGGACGTGCGCCGGTGTCCTCCTGGGTGGGCTGTGCCCAGCTCTGGCAGTGCTGGGGAATTTAGAAACCTTCTCCTTTACTTTTTAAGGAAAGAGAAGAAGCTGGGGGCTGCTGCATCTCATACAGCCTGGGTTTATTCCCGTTTGCTCTAAATGTTATTTAAAAGTGTGGACATGTATTCTGAGTCTACTGAACCCTTAGGCAGAAGTGCTGCAGCCTGGACTGTGGATGTTCAGTCCCTGTGGTTATTTTCCAATGTGCAGACTCTGGCAGGTCAGCACGATGTCTTGCCTGGAATTTCCTTGCATTCTAAAATTAGGAGAAGGCTCTAGGAAACAATGGCAAATCAAGTCTCTAAACTCCTGCTCCCCTGAACCTTTGTTGTCATTTAGACTTTCACCCGCTTCCTTTTCACTGAGCTGGTCTGCATTAGATAAACGGACTTAAACAGAGCCAGAGATGGTCAGTGGTGAGAGGGGTTATTTTTTAGATTTATTTACTCATTTTACAATTATTATGGTCCTTTAGGACATCAGAAGTGTGAGCTTTCCTTTCAGTGCTGTTCATCCCTGATCAGTTCCCATGTGCAGAGTGCTGTGGAAGCCAGACAGCCCCAGGACATCAGGGGCTGTGCTGTGGTTTGGTGCCCCTCAGACACACACTTGTGCCCAGCAGTGTGTCCTGAGTGGAACTTGGGAACTGCAGAGGTTTGGATCTGTGCAGAAACTCCTCCAGGTGCACCACCAGACCTCATGGTTGTCACTGCAGGAGGGGTGAGCAGCTCACTTGTGTTCCGTGCACCTTCTCAGGGTTATGTTTGCTCCACCTTTTCATCCACTCCCCTCCCTCGTCTGCTCTGTGCTCTCGTTTTCAGCAGTGTTGTGGGGGTCCTGAAGGTACCCTGCAGGTGTTCCTGGGGAGTCTGTCCCAGCAGCTCTCGTGCAGGTGGATACCTGGAAAGGCACCTGAGGAGGGAGGTTCAGAGCTCACTCTGCTTTGATCCCTCTCAGTGTGTGCTGCAGGAGCAGCCCCGACTTTGGCTGTGTTTGTGACCTAAGAATGATCCCAGGATTGCCTCTCCTGTGCTGCTGTGACCCCTCCCTGCCTCTGCCGAGGACAAACACAGGGTGATGTAATTTAGAAATGGCCTCTGCATGCCACTGCACAGACCTGAGTTTGTTCTCAATCACTTCTTAATATTTTCTGCAGTGGCCTCGCATTGTTGTTATTCCCAGTACTCTGAAACAATCCAGGAAATGCAGCAAACACCCCAGCCCTGGTTCCCATCCTGTCCAGGATCTGACCTCTGGCAATGGTTAGAATCAGCTGCAGTATGTGGTCAGTTGATAGTTACAGTACATTGTGTTTAGTAAACTCACTGGGGCTGGTGGTGTCTTGGAGGAGTGATTGGTGGATCCTGGAATTTGCCATCTGCAGCTGGTGGACTTCTGGGAGCCCCAAGGAGTGTGTGAAAAAGTTGAGTGTTGTGAGGGCCCTTCCAGTCACCATTCCTATGGCTATGGGGTTTCTAGAAAAGAGTTTTTGTGCCTTCTATAGTTCTGTGTTACTTGGGGCCGTACTGACAGCTCACCTATGTCTCTTCCACCCAGCACAAGGTGCACAAGCGCTGTCCCTGATGGTGTGGGGACCTGCCTCTGATGTCCTGACCAAACATTCTGTACAGCAGATGTGTGCAACAACAGGCATTTTGGGCTGGGAGTCTCCTTGTGTTTCTCTTTTGTTGGCTCTTCTGGATTTGCCTCACAAACTGGTGTCTGCTGCAAGCCACTTTGGAGTAACTTCTGCTGGGCTTCAGAGGCTGAGGTGAACTGTTACTGTAGGAACCAAGGAAATGTCTAGTTTGTATCCTACACAGGAGGGAGGAGAGCAGTAGGGTAACAGATACTAAATGAATGATCAAGCTAAATTCATTTATGCCTTTTTTTTTTCACCCTTGTCTGGTGTAGCCCTTCATGGGGATTCTGGTTCATACAGTGACTGCCCCATGAGGGCCTGGCTGGGATGGGGGTGGTGGGAGCAGGCAGGTGTCTCAGGGATGGATGCTCAGGCTCCTCCTGGAACGAGGAGATGGCTTTTCCCAGAACTGCTGCTGACCCAGTTGTGTGGCTTCTGTCACAGCCTTTCTTCAGGCTCCTGAACCTGCGCAAGCTGGGCCTGAGTGACAATGAGATCCAGAGGCTTCCCCCCGAGGTGGCCAACTTCATGCAGCTGGTGGAGCTGGACATCTCCCGCAACGGTAAGGCTGGAGCTGGGCAGGGGCAGTGCCCAAGGCCTGCAGTGCTCCCTGTACCCCCGTGCTTGGGAGCAGCAGTGCCTTCCCTCTCCCTGAGGAGCTGTCCCTCAGGGCTCCTCAGCTGTGACAATGGGCTTGTCTTACCATGTCTCAGGCTGTCACCCCTACCTGCTGGCCCATTTTCTCAAGCCTCTTTTGTTCTTTCACTTATTTTTTCCAGACATTCCAGAAATTCCTGAAAGCATCAAGTTTTGCAAATCCCTGGAAATCGCAGACTTCAGTGGGAATCCTCTCTCCAGGTAGGAAGACAGCCCATCTGTCCAGCTGAGAACCAGAACTGAAGTTGCACATTGTGCCTGGCTTTCTCTGATCTTCATCTTGTAATTGTCTCCCTGTGAAGCCAAGGCCTGAGGTTGCCCTGCCTCTTCCAGAGCTGCAGGTGTCTGCTCTCCTGGCAGGTGGAACGTTTGGTGTCAGGAGGAGCTGGTGTGTGTTCCATCCTCAGGGCTTGTGGCTGGGAATGATGAGCTGTTGTTGTACTGGTGTCCACAGTGAGGACTTTTGCCCTCTTGCAATTACTTTATTGCTTCCTTTGCACTGGTCACAAACCAGAGTGGATGTGGGCTTGTGCCGCAGAGGAGAAAAAGCCTGCATGCCATCTCGGAGCCCCTTTTGGGCCCCACTCTCAGCCCTTTTTGCTCCCTCTCAGCCCCTTTTCCATCTTTCTCTTATTCAGAACTGAGGACAACCATCCTTTGGACCCTGTGTTTGGTTGTTTCCCTCTTACCTCAGTGCCCAGAGCTGTGCCCAAGTAGGAATCTCTGACTTGTGTTTCAGTACTCTGTCTCTGGAGCTTTTAATGCATAAAGTTGGAATTCAGTGTGGCTCCCCTGTCCTGGGTGAGCCATGTTTTCAGGCACTGTTGTCTTGCTGCCAGGGTCCCTGCAGGTGCCAGTCTGGCCCCAGGTGTGCACTTCCCTTTGTGCTCAGGCAGGTGCTGTCCAGGTTTGAGGCACATTTAAGTCTGCTCCCTCTCCTGGTCCTGGGCACTGCAGCAGTGGGACAAGCTTCTCTGTTGGTGACGATCCCTGTACCACAGGGCTGACCAGCACTTCTGCACCAGGCATTATTTATCAGAGCTCGGGGTTCAGATGAGTTAGGGGGGTTGGTAAGGGGGCTTTACGAGCTGCCTGTGGAAGCAAAGGAATTTCCTCTATCAGTGTTTTTCCATATTCTGTCACACCTTGGGTCTGTTGTGATAGTGCTTGGTCCTGGGGAGTGCTGCAGTGTCATCTGCAGAGATATCCTTTGTTGGGCACTTGGAATGCTTGGGAGCCCTCCCTTCTTCCAAGTTTAAATGCTCCCATGGCATGGTTTAGTCTGGGATTTATGCTCAAGTACTGCAGAGCTGAGTTTGCAGATCTGGACAGGTAACATCTGGTGCAAGGAGGTTTTGTGGTCTTGGGAGCACAACTTTTCCTGGATCAGCAGCCACAGTTGGTGATGGTTCCTGTTCCTCTCCTTTCCACATGCTGATGCCTATTGGGATGAGACTGTCTTTGGCAGGATTTAAGTGTTTTAGGGCATTCTGTGCTTTGTACACAAGATTAATGGAATTTTGTTCTTGTTCTCACAGGCTTCCTGAGGGCTTCACCCAGCTCCGAAGCCTGGGCCACTTGGCCTTGAATGATGTGTCCCTGCAGAGCCTCCCCACTGACATTGGGAAGTGAGTATGGCCCTGGTCTGGCAGTGGGGAGGGGACTGGCATGGGGTCACCTTGCTGGTGGGATGAGGACAGTGGCAGGGCCTGGAGGGACAAGCCAGGTGCAGCTTTGCCTTGGTGCTGACAATGCTGTGTGAGCACCTCTGAGCACTGGGTTTGTTAAAAGACTCTCCTAAAAGGTTCCTGTCCTGGTCCCAGCTGCTTCTCCCGCTGGGGTTTGTGGCACAGCAAGGATTGATCCAGGCTTCTCAAATCCTGTCTTTCCCCATGTTCTGAGTGCCCATTTGCCCCTTTCCAAGCAGATGTGGGCAGCCTGATGACGTTGGAATGATTTGTGCTGGTGGCCAATGGCCCTGTAGGGTGCAGTGCCTCTCCCGTGGGGTTTGGCTTTCCACATGTGAGGGATTTTACCTTTTTGGGCAGACAGTCCTGGTGTGGCAGCGTGTTCCTTGTCCTGAGTGTGGACACAGTGTTGTTCCTTGTGACTGCAGCAAGCACTCACCTCCACCAAAGCCATTTACAGCTGTGTTCCCCCCATCTCCATCCATGTGTGCACATCCATGCATTGCACAGGACAGGAGGGGTGGTTCCAAGGGAAGGGAGATGAGCAGCTCCTTGTATCCCTGAAGCCCTGTCCAGTGAACCTGGCTTTCTTGCTCCCTTTTCTCTTGCAGTTTGGCAAACCTGGTGACTTTGGAGCTACGTGAGAACCTGCTAAAGACTCTCCCCACGTGAGTGTCTCTCTGGGGGCTGCAGGAGTCTCCTGCCTGATCATTCTAGCTGCTTCCTCAGGGACCAGTGCAGGCACCATCACTTGGCTTGGGAGGGTGCAGGCTGGGCGTAACTAGGCCGCATCTTGCTGGATTTCCATAAAATGGGATGAGGAGGGAGAGGATGGTGCAGGGCAGGAGAGCAGCAAAGGATGTTCAGAGCCTGTACCCAGCCTGTGTAAGGATTGATTTGGAATAGACAGGGTTCCCAAAAAAAAGCTTCATTTTTCCTGAAGAGGTGGAGCAGACAATGGATTTTTTAGGAAAGAAAGAGAAAGCTGTGTGGATGGGGATGTAGGAGGAGCTCTGTGCCCAATGAGGTTCAGGATTTGAAGAGCAACAGGGTACAGCTGAAGGGTCCATTTTGCTTCTGTTTTGTTGGATATCCCTCCTGGTTGTTCTGGATGGGATAAATGCCTTTCCTGCAGCAGACAAAACATAAGCCAGCAGGGGAGAAGAGGTAAGTGTTGTGACACCTTTTGGAGTCAGGGATAGGGATGAGTTCTTGGCAGGGAACATGATTGGTGGAGGTAATGCTCCCAGGTGGATGGATGTGGAGAATTGTCCAGTCAGGACTTTAGTCTTTGCTTTGGCCCATCAGAATTTGTTGAGTTTTCTACCCTCCATCAGCTCTGTCAGCTTGTTTCCTGCCCGCTTATGCATCCCACTGATGATTCCCCCAGATTTCCTTGAGCACCATTGGAAGGGATTCTGCCCAACTCCTTTTTGAACAGCAGTTGTTTCCAGGCCACATAACTCATCAGTGAAGGTGTGACACATGCAGTTGTCACCTGTCCTCAGAGCTCTCTTAGTGTTCCTGGCCAGAACTCAGCTTGTCTGCTGGCACTTCCCCCCCCCCACAGTTAGACCCTGTGGAAGCAGAGATGAGAATCACACAATCACCTTGTCTAATGCCAGGCAGCAAATCCCTTCTGCATAGCAGTGATGGTGGTCCCATGTGGAGGAGTATCACCACAGAGGACAGCATAAGAGTTAAAGCTCTTTACCACAGAACCCCAGGATGGTCTGGGTTGGAAGGGACCTTAAAGTTCATCATGTTCCAGCTCATTGCAGGGACACGTTCCAGTATCCCAGGTTGCTCCAAGCCTTGTCCAGCTTGGCCTTGAACACTTACTCCAGGCTGAGAACTGGCAAGCAGGAGGAGTTTGGGTCCTGGTGTTGGCTACTCTTCTGTCTGTTCCTGTCCTGGGTGTTCATACAGGCAGGTACCTCTGCTGGGTTCCACTATGTCAGCAAAGAGGTGCAGTAGTTACATCCAAGACTGGACTTTCAAGCTGCAGTGAAGATAGTCCCCATGACTTTTAACCATCTCAGAACCAGCAAGTCTCTGGACTCTTGAGAATTCAGTCTTTGACCACACCCCTTGGGTTTTCATGGGGATCTCTCATGCCCAGTGCTCCCATGTTGCCCTTTGGTAGATCTGGGTGCTATCCAGCATGATACTTGTAGTGTGCTATGGGGTTTTGGTCTTTTTCACTGGAAGGTTAATCCAGGCTTGATACTCATTCTGTAATGCAAATTCATCTTCTTTTCATCTTTCCCAAATTCTATTTTGGGATGATTTCCAAAAGTAGAAGATGGATCTTGAAGACCAAGGCAATTCTGATCAGATCTGTCAGTCAAATACAAGATGGCAGTTGATGGCCAAAACCATTTCAGTGATGCTGTGGGGTTCTCTGCCTGAGGCTCTGGTACTTAACTCTGGCTGCACATTGTGCATAAGGACAGCTCCAAATGAGACCAGGTGACCTTGCCAAAGAGAATGACTTAAGCAAAAAATGGCTGGTGCTTTGTTTCCAAGGCTCCTGAGCCCGGTGGGTAGGTGGGCTTCAATGCTGAGAATCTGGGATGTGTGCAAATGCATCGGTGTCCTTTTGGTATTTTGTTGTTGTTGAGCTGCTTGAAAGATCCAGCTTGCAGTGGCCTTTGTTTGCCAAAATTCCATTTCATTGGTCAGTCTTCTGAAATGGCTGAGTTCTGAAATGGTTCAGCCTGTACAGCTGGTGGTCACCACTCATCTCTCCCATGCAGATGGGACACAGCCAGAGACTTGGGAAGGGCAGCTCTCATGTATTCTTATGGAATAGTGGAGGGGGATCTATACTGAGGCATTTTGCCAGATGTCATCAGTGTGGATTGCACAGCTCACTTGTTCCTGTTTTGGGAATTCAAGCTGTGAAGGTGCAAAGGGACAGTCAAGGCCACATCACCTTCACAGGAGTCAGAGTTGATGTACCTTCATGGTGAAGGAGTGCTGTGCAACAGGATCCTTTGGATGAAACTGTTGATAAACCTTTGATGGAGTTTATCTCAAAATCCACCTCTGCATGCAGTAGGAAATTAGTTTTCCAGTATAATCCAAATGCTTTTACAGCCTGGCCCAGACAAGACAGCTCCCTTTTATTGCAGCCCTCAATGGCCTTGGTTTGGGTGGCATTGAGAGGTGGACCTGTTTCCAGAGAAATATGGGGATTTCTGTACTGGGACAATTCCTTAAGAAGAGAATAAAGCTGTTCCCTGCTGGGGCAGTGAGGGGTGGCAGTACTCTGGGAGGTGGAGTTGGAGTTGATGGGTCAGGCTCAGATGTGAGGACGAATGAACACTTGGACCATGTCATGAGAACTCACCCCTGGGTTTGTGGGGCTGCAGGCCTTGTCCACCCCCAGGAGTGGTGTTTGGGGTGCTTGGGGCATGTCTGTGGGCCACTGGTGTGGACAGGCTGCAGGTCCTGTGCAGTGTCTTCATAGTGAGCTTCTGTCTGTCTGCTGTCACCTCACCTGAGACATCAGGCCACTCTTGTCTTCCCCTCCTCTCCAGTAGCATGAGCATCCCGTTCGGGGCAACTGGGGCTGTTGAATTTGTCATTCCTCCCTGTCCCTGCAGCTGTGCTCCCCTTGCCCCCCAAACATGTCTTGTCCTCTGCCAAGTGCCTCTTGTTGCCTGTCAGTCTGTGCCCAGGTCCCCGTCCTTGCTGCAGAACAGGCAGCTACGTGAAGGTGTGGCTGGTCCTCTGTTCTGCTTTTGCTCAAAGGGTCTGTTATGGTGGGAGAGGGAGAGAAGGCAAACTGGTGCCAGTGGAACTGGGGCTGCTGATGCCTCTGAACCCAATTCCCTGGGGCTTGGGGAAGGGACCAGCTCTACAAACTGTCGGGCTCAGAGGGACTGTGAGAAAGGTCAGGATTGCCCCACCTGTTTTAGGAGTTACAGAGATCATGTGATTTGTGCAATGTGTGTCCCAGATGCTAACCTTCCCCTCTTTATTTCTTGTTTTATCTCTCTATCCCCTGTGCCTTGCAGTTCACTCTCCTTCCTTGTCAAGTTAGAGCAGTTGGATCTCGGTGGCAATGACCTGGAAGTACTGGTAGGTGAAGGCTGGTGGGGAGGGGTTTGGGTGGTTGGTAGGGGCAGATCCTGCACCTCGCTGCAAGCAAGTGGGTTTTCACCTGAAGTGCAAAGAAATAGACCCTCAGGTTATTTGGGGAGATTCTGATCTGCCCACATGGCCTGGTCATCATTCCCAGATGAATTTTCTCTTCATGTGTCAGCCCTTGTGTCTTGTGTCCTGCTGGCCTCACACACTGCCTGCTCTGTCCGTTCCAGGCTCTGGGATGGTAATTTGTCCTGTCTGGCTGCCAAGGATCTTTCCTTTCCAGCAAGACTCTGTCCTGCACTGCCCCCAGCTGTTTTTCTTCTCATCCAGCTTCCTGCCTTTCTCCTTTCTGATATAATTTCTACCCTACAGAGTGCTGGGCCATTCTGTGTTGTCCACAGCAGTGAGGGTAGCCCGGTGTGCGGGGCTCCCTCCATGGAGGGCTCAGCATGTGGAGAGCAAGGGCACAGTCTCAGAATTCAGGTTATCTGGGTGTCTGGGGACACCCTGTCATATTCTGTAACTTTGCAGCTGTGGATTAAGCTATTACTGGATCTTACTCTTGGTGTTCTGGAATGGGTTTTGGCAGAAACCCATCAAAGCTGTGAGGAAAAGGGGTTTGTGCAGCTTAGCTGTGCACAGGCTGAACTCACCTGTGAGAACAGGTGTGTGACACTTGAGCCATGCTCCAGTGGAGCAAGCTCCAAACCCAAACGCTGATTGCCTGGGGGGTTGTGGGATGTGAACGTGTGTCTGTCGTGGCTGGTGGCGCCACTGGGACATGTCGAGGTGGCCAGTGATACCCAAATGTTTATTTTCATGTCTGAGAGGAGGAAGATGCATTTCTTCTGTAAGGCCAGAATTTCCAAACCCCTAGAATCATGGAATCATTTAGCTTGGAAAAACCATCTGAGACCATTGAGTCCAACCACTCTCCCAGCATTGCCAAGGCCACTGCTAACCCACGTCCCCAGGTGCCACATCCACACAGCTGTTGAGTCGCCCTAGGGGTGAAGACTCCACCCCTGCCCACGGCAGCCTGTGCCAGGGCTGGACAGTCCATTCTGGGAAGGAATTTTCCCAATATCTAACCTAAACCTTCAGTGGGACAACTTGAGGCCATTTGCCTTTGTCCTGTCCATTGTTCCCTGGGAACAGAGCCCGAACCCCACCTGGCTCCATCCTCCTGTCAGGGAGCTGCAGAAAGCAAGAAGGTCCACCTTAAACCTTCCTTTGCCCCAACTCACTCAGCTGCTCTCCATCAGAACTGTGCTGCAGGTTTGGTTCTTGCCTTGCTTGCTGACAGAGTCTTGCTGTTGCCTTCTGTGTTTCCCATTGGACCTGCTGCAGCCAGTGGTTCATCCCAGACATTCCCAGTCACATGTGCTGCTGCCTTGTAATGATCCATGGATGGTCCTGGGAGGGGTGAGAGGCAGAGCAGTGCCTGGCTTTGCAGAGTGGTGTATTTGCAGCTTCTCCCTGTGGAAGGGACTGATGCCATCACTGTCCTGTCTCCTACAGCCAGACACTCTGGGTGCGCTCCCAAACCTGCGTGAGCTCTGGCTGGACCGGAACCAGCTGTCGGCCCTGCCGCCGGTGAGTGTCTGTGCAGCACCCACCCACCCCTCTGCCCTGCCCCAGCTGCTCCCTCGAGCCATGGGGTCTCCTCTCTGATCCAGGAGCTGGGCAACCTCCGCCGCCTGGTGTGCCTGGATGTGTCTGAGAACAAGCTGGAGCAGTTGCCCAACGAGGTCAGTGGGCTGGTGGCACTGACAGACTTGCTGCTGTCACAGAACCTGCTGGAATGCATTCCCGATGGGATCGGTGAGTACTGTGGGGTGGGGAGCGCTGCAGGACTTCTCTTCCTTGGCAGTGCTTCAGGAAGGAGTGTCTGTGGCAGGGGATCAGGGATTCATGGACATAGGCCTGATCATCGAGGGCAGAAGCAGTGGGTGGTACAGGTGAACAGAACTCTGCAGGAGAGTTCAGGGGGTTCATCTGCATCAGGCACGTGTGAGGCCTGCAAACAGGCCTGGTGGGAGGAAAGGCAGAGCCTACATGGTTGGATTTTGTGATCTGTGATGGGATAACAGTCAAGTGAGTGTAGAACAGCACCCTTCTCTCTGGCACAGCTCACACCTAACTTGTCACCCTGGCCAGGTCAGCTGAAGCAGCTCTCCATCCTCAAGGTGGACCAGAACCGGCTGACAGATGTGACAGAATCGATTGGGGACTGTGAAAATCTGTCTGAGCTCATCTTGACTGAGAACATGCTGACAGTGAGTACACAGCAGCCACCTGCCTCTCCTGTGCTGTTCATTGCAGCCAGCTGCCAGGGATCCCTTCCCAGCTTCTGCCCTCCCAGCTGAATTCCTGAGCGTGCTCCAGCTGCTTCCATGCAGAGTTTCACCAAGTTCACTGATGTTTGGAAGCTGCTTTCTCTCACTGGTGTTTTTCCCCTAAAATGTTCTCTGGGGTAGCAGGGATGCTGGGATTGCCCATCCCAAAGACCATCCCAGCTGACAGGTGCAAGACCACATCCCAGGCTGCATTGGTGAGGGGTTTGGGATAGTGTGATTGAAAATGGCCCTGCTCCAAACTGCCTGTGATTTGATTGGTAAAACATAAGGATTGGGAATGGGCAGATAAACAGAAGGGAAGCCTTGACCAGTGATGGTTTGGAGTGGGCTCTGGCTGTGCTGTGTTGAGGGGAAGAGTTGGCATGGATCAGTCTGTGAGCCTGAGGGAAAACCTGTCCCAAAGCTGTCCCAAGAACATTATCCCAAATATGTCTGTGGGGACAGAAGGCAGCTTGTTCCCCAGACTGAGGGCTTTGTGCCTTTCACCTGTGCTGCTCCTTCCTCTTGCAACCACTGACTCAGCTCCTTCCCAGGCCTTGCCTAAGTCCCTGGGCAAGCTGGCCAAGCTGACGAACCTGAACGTGGACCGGAACCGGCTGACGGCGCTGCCAGCAGAGATTGGAGGCTGTGCCAACCTCAATGTTCTGTCCCTGAGGGACAATCGCCTGGCCCTGCTGCCCCCTGAGCTGGCCAACACCACCGAGCTCCACGTCCTGGATGTGGCTGGGAACAGGTGAGCAGCAGGAAGGTGCTGTGAGGGAGATGCTGGACCTGTGTGGATCCCAGGATCCACGGTGTGGAAGTGCCCGGGCTGATTGCTGAGGGCTTGAGCTTTGCCCGTGAACCCCTGCCCTGTGTCACCTGAACACAGGGTGGAGCTGAGGCAGAAGTGTGAGGGCATTTTGTCATGTGTGAAATAGAGATCACGGAAGATCCCTGGTCACTGGCTCCTTCTCCTTCCTGCAGATTTTGTGGGTTTGTATCATTACTGCTCAAGTGGTCAGTGCCAAAGCCTTGTTCATGGTGTGTAGGTGCCTGGGAGCTGTTGTGAAAGGTCCTGTGCTTCTGTTTACTGGAATTGGTATTTTTGGGAGCAGTTGGAAGCTGACCAGAGATTGTGTAGGGAACATTCTATACATTGGTCTGTGAGAGCATTGTTTTTCTGTTTCTAAACCCCTTCACAATGTTGGAGGGAGTTGTCCTCTGGTAAAGGCTGGTGAGGATGGGTTATTGGAACCCAGTCTCTGTGGACAAATCAGCTGTTCAGTGGAGCAGGACTGAGGGATCCACAGCAGCTTGGCTCTGTCCCTTTCTGTTCAGGTGTGGCAGCCTGGAGCTGAGGTGAAGCTCCTTCCTGACCAGGTGAGTTTAACAAGCACTTGCTCTTCTCTTTTGCAGGCTGCAGAACTTGCCCTTTGCTTTGACAAATCTTAATCTGAAAGCCCTGTGGCTGGCAGAAAACCAGTCCCAGCCCATGCTGAAATTCCAGACCGAGGATGATGAGAAGACAGGAGAAAAGGTTCTTACTTGCTACCTGCTCCCCCAGCAGCCCTCCCCCAGCCTGGGTAAGAATCTGCATCACAAGCACTGGCTGCAGAGCCTTGTGCTCTGGGCTGGGGGGGCTGAGGCCGTGAACCTTCTCTGCTGCGTTGGACTGTCCCTTACTCTGATTCCTGTAGCAGATCCAGGCTCTTGCATGGCTGGGACTCTTTCCCAGGCAGTGATTGTTAAAACTGAGGAGTTGCTTTCTGCCAGGTGATAAGGCCCTGCAGCCTCATCTCTGAGTGTTCTGCTTGGATCTACTGACCAAGCAGTTAATTTTCATTGTCCTGTCAGCATGGTATTCCTGCTTTAATTCTACATTTTTCTGCATTTCTTGGGTAAGGAGTGCTAGAGCTGAAGCATCAGACACTTCTGTAGAGGCTGCTGTAGGTCAGGTGGGAGACAAGCAGGAGGTGACAGGACGCTGAGGCCACAGCCTTGTCCTCAAGGCCTCTGATGCCATGGGCAGACACAACAGAAGTGCCCTAGTGGGATGAGAACATCTAAGTCGACAACCCTGCTCTTCCCAAAACGAGCTCCTGTTGTGTTCTCTTCTTCCCCAGAGAACCTCCTGCAGAACAGTGTGGATGAGAGCTGGACAGACACCAACTTAAACAGAGTCAGTGTGATCCAGTTCCTGGATGAACCTAAAGGAGATGATGACGAGGAGTCTGGAGCTGAGAGACGAGTAAGAAATTCCTGGAGACTTGTTGACTCCCTGTGGAAGCACAGGGACAAGCTAAGCTTTCCAAAGATGGGAAGCCACAGTCCATGTTTCACCCTGTGGCACTGCTGTAGGTGTGTGCAAGATTTCCACAGTCTGAAGGCCCAGAGGAGCCAAACAGGTGTGAAAGGAGTGAATTCCCTGGGAACCATGGTGCAGTCATAGTCTGAGGCTCTTCCATGGAGTGGAGCACTGACGTGCCCAGGGAGCACTCAAAATGTCCAGAGAGCCCAACAGAGCACTGTCAGGATAGGGTTTGAGCTCACCCCCATCATGGGGAAAGGCTGCCCAGCCAAGCCCAGGCCATCCCCATCCCTCCAAGCATGGAGCCAGTACAGCCCATGCTGTGGATTGTCCTGTTATGAAAGTGCTGAACGCTGTAGGCAGCCTCAAAACCTGCAAGAGATCGTTGTGCAGATGCAAAGGCCGGGATAGAAGTTTTCAGCAAGTGCTCTGAGAGTTTCAGTCTCTTGCAGGATTTTTTTCCTTTTTATTTAATGGAAAGCCATCCTTGAGATCTGAATCCTTCTAATGAATGGTGTTTGCAGCTGTCCTGGCAGTGTGTGTGTTCTGCTGGCATTGGAAGGTTTGGGGGTTTTTTGAATTGTTTTCAACATTGTTATTAGTTTTGGTATGCTGGTTTTCTTGACTCTTTACCTGGGATGGAACTCACTAAGCAGCACCAATTCTGGTGCATTTGGGCTTGGCAGACCTATTAGGTAACTCCAGAGGAATTAGGAAGATATCTTGAGATTTCTCAACTGTGTTCTGGAGGAGTTTCTGTGTTGACAGCTTTTCATTTACTAAGCCTAAACCAGCACTTTAAACTTCCCATCTCTATGATTCTTCCCAAACCCTCTATCAGCTGAAGAGCAGGATGATGTCCAGGGAGATCTCTCAGGGTTCCTTGCCTCTGTTCTCTCCCCTTCCCAGCTGCAGGCTGTGTAAGGCCTGGAGCAGATCCTGCAGCTGGATGGGTTGGTCTCATCCCCTTGGGGCTCTGGCTCTCTGATAAAGGTGTTAGTTACCTGCAGAGGTTCATTCCCGAGGCCTGGCACGTGCTGCCAGGGCTGGAATCCCCTTCCTGAGGGTTTCACTTCGCCAGGGCCTGCAGCGCCGAGCCACCCCTCACCCCAGCGAGCTGAAGGTGATGAAGAAGGTGATTGAGGTCCGGCGCAATGAGGTGAACGCTGCAAAGGCTGATGCCAACCCCAGCTCTCCCAACTCAGAAGTGAGCACTGGTCACTGGGGAATGGATAACCACACAGAACATGGGATCATGGAATGGTTTGGGTTGGGAGGAATCTTACACACCGTCGAGTTTCACCTCCATGCCAAGGGCAGAGGCATCTTCCACTAGGAACATGTAGTGTATGTGGGAAATGGGGAGGTAGAAAGGACTGACTTTTGGGAAAGATTGGGAGGGACTGAGAATGGATTGCCTGGGAAGGTTGGGAATCTGCCTTGAGGTGTCATGGGGGACCTGTGAAGAAATAGAGCAGGAGGTGGAACCAGGAGACAGAGAACAGTGTAAGGGGAATTGTGTGTGTGATACCAGTTCTGTCATGGAACAGAAGGCTCTGATATTTCCAGTAAAGAATGATGGGACTAGAGCACCTTGGAGGAGGCACCTTGCTGCCCTGGTGGGAGGCTGAGAATAAATGCCCTACACAGGAGGTGGAGCAGGGTGGACCCAGGTAACAAGGAGGAAGCTCAGGAGGGGAAGCTGTGGGCAGCCTGAGGAAAAGCTGGTTCTGTTGGTGCTGGATCATTCACACCTCACAGCAGTCACACTGCACAGCTCTGTGTGCTGCTCTGGGTTCCATCCTGACCATCGCAACCATTTTGCCAGGAGAAGAGACTGAGTGCCACATCGAATCGCAGCGAGGACTCCCACCTGTCCAGCAGCACTGCCTCTGTGGACTGCAGGGCAGAGGAGAGGGATCGGGGCTGGCCCAACGGGCAGGTGCCCGATGTGCAGGAGCTGGAGAAGGAGGTGAAGCCCAGAGCGGAAGAGGAGCGCAAGGAAGCTGCTGACCAGGAGGAGGAAGATGTGGAAGTGGAATACAATGAGGTAGGAGCCTGGGAACTGCAACAGGGTCATTAGAAAAAGTGGAAGAACTTGGAAGTTTCAGAGGAAGTGGGAAATGGATGTACAGGTAAATGGATGTGGGATTTAGGGTATCACTGGAGGCAGATCCAGGCTGTGGAAGGCAGTGCAAGCAGAGATTCAGGCAACTTGTGGGAGCTGCACATGTGGGAGCCTGGGGTGGGCAGTGTGGGAGCCAGGCAGGCTGTGGGAAAATTGGGCTGACAGTGACAGGTTTGAATGCTCTCCATCCCTGGAGCTGACAGAAGCGTGTCTGGGGGAAGGCGTAGTTATGGAAAAAGTCAAGGATGGGGTGATGGTAATTAATTCCTGCATTTTTCTGAGCACACCAGCAGTGACACTGGCTCTGCCTATACTGGGAGAGGGGTCACAGGGACAGCAGGCTCTGCGTTGCCACCCCTTTGTTCCCTGAGGCTCACGGCATGTCTGGGGCTTTGCTGTCACAGCCCACTGTACACTTTGCTGAGGACACGCTGATACGGAGTGAGGATGAGGATGAGGATGAAGAGCGGCCGTTTCCTGTGGAGAAGCAGAGGCTTATCCGCAAGGACACGCCCCATTATAAGAAACACTTCAAGATCACTAAACTGCCCAAGCCAGAGGCTGTGGTGGCACTTCTGCAGGGGCTGAACAGCGATGGGGTCCCCAAAGAGGAAGAGGAATTGGGAGGCTGCAATAATAACACAGAGCCCAAGGATCAGGAGGAAGCATGGGATGAGGATGACAGAAAGAATGGAGCTTTGTCTGCTCAGCCATCCGTGAAGGTAAGGCCTTGTGGGGAGGGGGAAGGTCAGAGGGATGCAGACCTGCCCTCTGCTCCTGTGACCGAGCAGCCAGGTTGATGTGGTACTGATGAAAGCACTGGCAAGAGGCTCCAGCACCTGGGGATGTGCTGAGGCTGGCAGAGCTGAAGGTCACTGCGGGGGCTCATAGGGGTGTCACAGAGCTGTGCCACGTGGCTGTGTCTGACACCTTCACTGTATCCAGGTCCTTGCACCATCCCCATTCCATGTGCTGTTCCCTGTGCTGCTGGGACAGTTCTGTGTCTCATTGCTGGTGGGTTCTGCTGTTCCTTCCAGCCTCCTCCTCACTTGCTGGTTGTTGCTGGTGGTTCACAGGAGGATGAGCTTTATCCCTGGGTGGATTCAATCTTAGACTGACATTTGGGCAACTGACACTTGTTGGCACAGTGCTTCAGGGAGCATGTACATGCAGCCAGGAGTATGCCCTTCCCTGTGCTTCCATCCAGACACAGCCTGATGGAGGGTGCGTTGGGATTTAGGGGAGCTGCAGTGTTCTGATGTTTTGGCCTTACTGGTTATACTGGGGCTTAGGAGATAGGGGGTCCTTCGCTCTCTTCAGCTGAACCACCACGTTTGGTTAGGGACACACAGAGGTTCCTGCTTGAGGTAGGTTCCTCACAATGGAATGGGCATATGTGGATGAGGGACACTTCATGAGATCAGCCCAGTTCTCACCCAAGCTGGTTTGGTGATTTTGAGTTGTATTTGGTGGGCAGAGGTCAGGATGTGGCTGAGTCTCCAACACAGCCTGACATCAACAAATCTCACGGGTGATATGTGGGTCTCTGGATGTGGAAGGTACTGGAGTAAAACCTGCTTCTACTGTAACTGCACATGCTCCAGGGTGCCAGGGTCATTCCCATCCCTGCTGGAGCCCAGGTTGCCCAGGGAAAGGTCCTTTCCCTCACTTGACCATGGAGCCTTTCCCTCAGTGGATGCTTGCATTGCTCTGCTTGAGCTGATGCAGCTCATCCTGTGCTCCCTAGGGCTGAGCAGTTTTCCCACTAATGGTGAAGTTCCTCAGAAGGAACGTTTGAAGCTGTCTCAAGTCCTCTTTGTCCAAGACCTGCCATCCTTGGGAATGCCCTCACCCGAAAAGATTATTTAGCTTGGGACTCAGAGCTGAGGGAGCACTGACCCGCTGGCAGAGCCTGTGGTGCCTGCTCAGGGTGGAGCACCTGTCAGAAATTACCCTGGCTGTCAGCAAAGCCTTCTGCCTGGGACTTGGTTCTCTTTTCTGTGGGGCTGGGTTGGATGCCTGCTCCATGAAGACATTTACTTACTGCCTCCTGAGTTGTATTCCAGGACTGGGGATGTAGGGAGGCTTGTGAAAGAGGTGCATTGAAGGAGCAGGCAGGACAGGCTGAATCCTAAAACCTGCAGGAATGCTGAGGTTTCCTGTACTTGAGAGCAGGATGCCAGGTGCCTGTCAAGATGTACTTTTTCAGTGAGAAAGGGATTAGTGCAATTGTGTTTGGGACTGCTTGTTTGTGTGCAGCAGCTTGTGGCACCACAGGCTCCTCGGTGCCTTCTCCTGTGTTTAACCCTTCCTTCTTCCCAGAGTGAATTGGTATGGAGGGGGTGAGGTCAGCTAGTGGTGATCAGTTCAGGAGTCAGGGCCTCAGTGCCAGCATGGTCAAAACCTGGCCTTAGGAGTGCCCCTTGGCAGGAGTGCAGTGGCACTTGGCACTCTGGGAACCCATGAGCAGCCCTGGCACTGCTGAGGTGCTGAGCAGGATTGGGGGCTGCTCTGGTGCTGAGGGGTCAGCTTTGAAGCTGTGGTGTGAGTGAGTTCAGCCTTGGAGCTGTGGTGGCCAGCAGTGACTCTGGGAGCTGTGGAGGTCAGCAGTGGCTCTGGGAGCTGGATCAGCTCTGGGGCTGTGGTGGTCAGCAGTGGCTCTGGGAGCTGGATCAGCTCTGGGGCTGTGGTGGCCAGCAGTGACTCTGGGAGCTGTGGAGGTCAGCAGTGGCTCTGGGAGCTGGATCAGCTCTGGAGCTGTGATGGTCAACAGTGGCTCTGGGAGCTGGATCAGCTCTGGAGCTGTGATGGTCAGCAGTGGCTCTGGGAGCTGGATCAGCTCTGGGGCTGTGGAGGTCAGCAGTAGCTCTGGGAGCTGGATCAGCTCTGGAGCTGTGGAGGTCAGCAGTGGCTCTGGGAGCTGGATCAGCTCTGGAACTGTGCTGTTCAGCAGTGGCTCTGGGAGCTGTGGAGGTCAGCAGTGGCTCCAGGAGCTGGATCAGCTCTGGGACCTGTGCTGTTCAGCAGTGGCTCCAGGAGCTGGATCAGCTCTGGGAGCTGTGGAGGTCAGCAGTGGCTCCAGGAGCTGGATCAGCTCCGGCGTGGCGTGCGTGTGTTGGGTGGTGGTGGTGGTTGTGGTGGTCGTGGTGATGGGTTTGGTTGATGCTCCACTAATCCGCATGCCTCTTTGCTGGTTCCTGTCCTAACAGGGGGTGTCGTTTGATCAAGCCAATAATCTGCTGATTGAACCTGCTCGCATTGAGGAGGAAGAGGTCTGTACCACTCCTACTGTTCTCTCTCTGCCAAAAAATCATCCGGCCTGCTTGATTTGCTTCCCAGCCTCACCCATTGTTGTAGGGGGAACTCTGATCTCTCTGGGTCAAGTGGCTTCTGGACCTGGCTGATCACAAACATGATGATTGTTTCCTCCTTGCTTTCCCCTTTTCCTCCTTTCCCATTCTTGAGGTGAGAGTGGCTGCTGCAGAGCAGGAGTGAGATGGAAAGGATGTAAAAACCAAAGAGGCTGAGGTGGGAAGTTTGGTTCCTATTTGCTATGTGTTGATGGAGAAGTGGAATTAAATAAATGGATGTTTCTGGACCCTAGATGGATGCGTGGGTAACTCTAGAGGAGCAGAGATTTCAAGAATCAGCTGAGTGCTGTGTACTGACCCTTTGGTAAAAGGAGGAGGATCTCGCTCAGGACACTGTGCCACTGCCTGTGGAAAGTGGACTGGAGCCAGTGATTTCTGCATCTCCTGAAGCCTCCCTCAAATCCCTTCAAGGCTTAACATGCCGCACCTTGAGGTGTCAGAAAGGGGCAGGTGGCATCAGAGGGACCACAAAGCCCCTGGCATGGGGTTGGTGAGTGTGCTAAGTGTTAAACTCCTGTGGCTGACGGCCTGGTTCATCCTCTGACTGTGATCAACTTCCTGCTTTTGTCTCCAGGTTTTCAGTGCCTGATCTATGGGATCAGTACCTTTCTGCAGGCAGGTTTCCCAGGAGCTGCTGGAAGCAGAGTGCTCCTGCCACTGATGAGAGGCAGAAACTGCATCCATGCTGACAGCTTGCACAGAGATTTCTCCTGTAGGACAGACAGTACAGGGCCACCAGACCTGTGTGCTACCTGGGAGTGTTGGCCTGGGTATCTCTGAGAACTTGGCTCTGCAGGTTCCCCAGGTGTAAAATGGAGACTTTCCTTGGTTTTGGAGTAAGGCTTTCCAGGAGGGAGGTGATGAATCCTTTCCATGCAGGCAGAACATGAGCTGGCTCAGGTATGGTTCCCTCTTAGTGGGTACTGAAGATTTCTCTGTCTTTCTGCATCTCTAGGTCCCTGAAACCCAATTAGTATTTCTTGCATTTTTTCTTTTATATAATCTTCTGATCTTGGAGGTCTTTTCCAACCTAAATGGTTCTGTGATTCCTGGCTGTGTCTGTTTGGAGGCCCCAGGCTGGCTCTGGTGTCCCCTTTGCACGGATCTGTTCCCATGCTGTGAGGAAGAACGTGGGGTTGTGCAGCTCCCAAGAACTAGTGTGATAGAGATGCCCCAGATTGGTGGTGGTAGCTGAAGTCACCCAAGAGCAGACCATCTTTGGGAAGTTGATTTGGAATACTTGATTAACCTTCCACTAGACCAGGTTGCTCCAAGCCCTGCCTAGCCTGTCCTTGGACACTTCCAAATGGCATCTGCCTGCTGTTTTCATGGATGATTCCTTGAGAAGAATCAGTGGGCTGATGGAACTGAGCAGAGAATAGAGCCTGGTGCCCTTGAGCAGCATCGTTTGAAGTTCATGATACTGCTATCACATTCCTTATATAATTTAATAAAGCCCTGAGAGAAAAGGGACTCCTGATTCCTGATTGTGTTCCTTAATCCTAAACCACAATCATGAGCTGGAGACTGATCTTGTTGGAGCAGAAGTGGAGAGACACGGCCAGCTTCTGCCAGCACCCAACACTGGGTACCCCCAGAGCTCCTGTGGTGCCAAGGGGGCTCTGCTGCAGCAAAAGAATGACTTTGTCATAGTGTGTGATATCCAGTGGTGGATATCTGGATTCCAGGGCTGGCTCTGTTCCCAGTGTTTTGTCTCCATCCCCACCTGCCCTGCAGAAGTGGCTATACTGGGATGTCGAGAGGCTTTGAGAGGAGAAAAGCAGCATTTTGAGCACCTGTTTGATGGCACAAGGTTAGACCTGAACTCTGTTTTCAGACAGTTCTGATGGAATGGCCTGGAAAGCTGCTGGGCAGGTTGCAGGACCAGTGGAAGGAGGGTCCCACATTGTGTTTCACTGCCCGATGCTGCTTGTAGCAATGGCTGGTGCCATCCACATCCTTGGGTGTGCCCAGCCTCAACCCTTGTCCTGCAGAGCCCCTGCAGGGCCAGGAGCTGCAGAGGGTTCTGCTCTGCCAAAGCTTGTCCTGCCAGGGGACGTGGACAAGATTTTGTCTCTTGCTCCTTCCCAGGGACAGAAGGAGCTGCTGTTCCTCTCTCTGGGAAGGAGCAAAGGTGTCCAAAGATCCTGGATGCCTTCTTTGCTGCTGCTGCTGCTGAGGTGTCACATCCAGTTGCTCTGCAGTCAGGAGTGAGTCGAGTTTTCTCCTTGAGGAAGTCTCATCCTGTGGAAACTGCTCAGGAATGTCATCATTTGTTGGAATGCCAGCCTCAGTATTTGCCAGTGGCAGATGTGACAGCACAGCCTGGTCCTGGAGCACCCCATGCTCAAAGGGTTCAGTTTTGGAAAGGCCAGCATGTGTAGTGTGGAGCATTGGGATGTGCTGGGAGCCATCCTGTGCCTCCTGGAGCATTCTCTGCTCATGGATTCAGCTGTGGAAAGGCTCCACATGTAGTGAGGAGCACTGGGATGTGCTGGGAGCCATCCTGGCCCTGTGCATGGGGCTGCTCATTGCTGCTGCACATGTGGAGCTCTTCCCCTTGCTCTGGTTTTGCATTTACAGGGTGAGTGTGTGCTTCATCAGGGCATTGTCAGACTTGGAATTCTTATGTAGCAAATTGGATTTTCCCACAGTGTGACCCATAAATTTTAAACTCAGAAAAGTTTAAACCTCTTGTGCAGTGCAGGAGAGGTCACATCACCTGTGTTATCTCACCTGGCTTGACTGGAATGTGACAGAGTGGAGTCTTTTGATGTTAAAAAAAAAAAGATACAACACTCCCATTTCTCTAATTTAATTTTTAAGATAATCAAAGTTCCTATTGAGCAAAGAAAAATGTGCCATATTTTCTGTTTTAATTTGTCTGGCTTTTAATTTATTGCCATCAAAATGTTTTTATGACCTTTTCCTAATGGGTTGAAGAGCCCTCGGTGCTCTTTATAGAATCATAGAATGGTTTGGGTTAGAAGGGACCTTTTAAATGTCACCCAGTGCACCCTTTGGCAGGGGCACCTTCCACTGTCCCAGGTTGCTCCTTGCCCTGTCCAACCTGGCCTTAAACACTTCCAAGGATGGGACACCCACAGCTTTTCTGGGCAGCAGTGTTCTGTCACCTTTCCCAGGCCAGGGCCCTCCAGTTTGGAGGTGGATCTGTGATCTCTTCTTGTAAATGTAGAACTTCACATTTGGACCTGTTAAAACACAATTTGAACAGAAGTCCCTCACAAAGTGTTGGAGATTGAAGACTGATTTGTTTGATTTGCTGCTGGTTCATCATCATTGATCCCTGTCTCAGCTGCAGGTCTTACCTGGTCTGGAGTTGTGTAAGGACCAAGGAGCAAAGTATGAAATTTCTCACACAAATGCAGTTTCTTTTCTCTGCTCCAAGAGTGGGGCAGGATCATTTTGGTTCTGCTCTGTCACACAATCATCTCGTTGTCTTTCACAGAGAGAGCAGAAAGCAGCAGAGAAGGAATTGATGGAGAGAAAACTACATGTTTAAACACAGTGCTACAGCAAATCCAGTTCTTCTGCAGGAGGCAGATGCCCTGTGTGTAACAGACCTGGGACTTGGCTGCTTGGTGCCAGGGTTATGTACAAAAGTCAGGCATGACAATAACCCCCACAGAAATTACAAGGGCTGAAGCATTTACCTGCCTTAGAACTGATGCCATTTGCCACAGTGTGTTCTGACTGTGTCACTGGAGGGGAACAGGAACTCCCAGAAAGTTCCAAGACTTCCTTGTTGGAAACAATCCCCAGCTTGGATGTGGGCACTGGAATGAGGCCAGGCTCTGGGGTAGGTCGGCAGCTCTGGAAGATACAATATAGCTGCAAAAAGGCTGTGCTCAGCTCAGGAACAACAAAGCTGAGTTTGCCAGGAAGATAATGGATGGTTTGGAAGTAGTGCTAAAGTCAAGTATCCTACCACAGCTGGCAACCCAACACTGTGCCCTGGTTAGTGAGTCAGTCCAACTTTTTATTAAATACAGATTGTTTCATCCTGTTATGCAGTGTGCACACACACAGATTTCTCCTCCAGGGAGAACCCCAAAACTTTTCCAGATTTCTGCTTTGGGAGTGATTAGAAAACTTACTTTTAATCTGTCATTTGTTAGTTTGTTGTCTTCATTGTATTTGTCCAATCTCTTTCCTGCTGGCTGACCCATTGCCTGCTTGTCTTTGGTGTAATTCTATGGAGACCAGTCCTGACTTCTTCCAGCCTTCCTTTTGCTGGATTAGAGAAACCCAGTTCCTCCAGTGTTCGCTGGTAAGAGGGATTTCCATTTATTCTCTGCCTTTCTCACTGCCTTTTCTTTCACCTGATCTACCTGAACTCAGGTTTGGTGACTGTAGACAACATGAGAGAGTTTATTCAGACCTTAGTTCACTAAATTGCATGCTTGTTTTTCCATTTCAAATATGGCAGTTCCTGTTCCTGGATGGGAATTCTCTTTAGCCACCTTATTATACCTTTAGCTTTTCTTCCTGCATCCTTCAGGACTTTGGGAGGTTTGCCCTCCAAACAAGGTGCACTTAGAGATGTCTCTGCATGTATGTTCTAAAGCAGGTGGTGTCGGGTTTAGTGAAAGTTTTCCATGTATTCCACTGTTCCTTGGATAGATGCTCTCCTCCTGCAAGGCCTGCCCTTAGCAGCACAGCATTGAAGTAGATTTTAGGTGAGTTGCAAACTCCCCAGTCTTTGCAGTCTTGTAATTGTGTATTGACTGATGGGCAAAATGGACCTTTAGAACAATCTGAAATTGCTGGGCTGAGAAGAGTCTGCATGGAATTTTATAGTGGAATGCTGCAAAAAGAATGACTGCTCCAATGATTTCATCACACTAGAAGGGCGAGTAAGAATAGGAATAAAAATTCTATGCTGCTGAAGAGATTAAATAGAATGTGTTCTAGTGCTACCTGTTCCAGCTGAATCTGGGTGTAGGTTTTTGTCCTGTTTCTGGTTCTGAAATGGTTTGAGGATTGGTGGCTTTGGACAGTGCTTTTTGCTTCTCTTTAAGCGTTTGAGTGTTCACATTTCCAGAGAGACCCTGTCCTGCTGCATTCCATAGTTTGACCATCCTGGATCCTTGCAGGATTCCCTTCTTTTTCTGTGCCCATGACAAAGCTGGCTCCCAATAGTTATAGGAAGGAAGTACCAGTTTCCTAAGTCCCAGTTTCTGGAGTTCATGAATTAAATAATTGATTTTGGAATCATAAACCAGCCCAGGCTGAAGGGGCCTTGAAAAACCCAAGGTTTTGAGGGGAAGGAGCCTTGGTGAGGTTATCAGCACCCTGGCCCATCACGTCCAGGGATGTGACTCAGCACCTCCCCGTGGAGTTTGTCCCAGTGAAGGTGTGTTTTCACTGCAAACATTTCTTTTGTGCACCAAGATGAACTCATATCTTTATATAGACACACAGCAGTACTCTTAATCTCGATATGAATCGCTGTAGCCATGGCACACAGCTGTCAGATAGGAGTCTCATGTGATATGTGGATATTCGTGTATCTGTAGGAACCTTGGGTTTTATTTATGCTTCAAATGTGACCATATTTCATGTTTTAAAAATGCATCCTTGCTTCCTTGTCCCTTTGGGAAATGTGGTCACTGTCCTTGAGTCTCCTGGGGGAGGGATGTGCAGGAGCAGAGCAGCCCCCTGAGTATGGCTAGTCCCCTGTCCTGTCTGTCCCCAGTGCTGCTCTCAAAGGTCTTGTTTGGGGTTCTCTGCTTTGCATTGGTTTTGTGGAGGTGTTCAGTGTTTGCCAGTGAAGGGCTCAAACTCCTCTGCACTGTGCCCACCACCTCTGCCCTCCAAGTGCCCTTTCCTGTGAGAACTAAACCCATCAGAACAGAGGAAGGAATAACATCAGAGGCAGGAAACCTCCAGCCCATGTCCAGAGGCTGCTCTCTTGCCAGGGCTGCTTTTCCTTCATGTTTGTTTTCCACTGCCTGGGGTTAATTTAGCTCTCAGCAGTCACACAGCAATCTCCCATCTCCCCTTTGCTCACTGATATTTTCAGCCTGTCTCCTTGTCCCCATGAGCAGTCACTGACCAAAGCCAGACAGATTTAGCTCTTCTCATCTTTCCTGGTGAATCAGTGCCTCCAGCTCCTCCTCTTCCATGTTCCAGCTGTGTGCACCCAAGGTGAACAGAATCCCAGAATTATTTAGGTTAAAGACCTCTAAAACCATCAAGTTCAACCTCTGACTGATCCACACCTTGTCACCAGACCAGAGCACTGAGTGCCACGTCCAGTTATTCCTTGAACACCTCCAGGGATGGTGACTCTACCACCTCCCTGAGCAGCCCTAGCCAATGCCTGATAACCCGTTCTGGGAAGAAGTTTTACCTGATGTCCAACCTAAACCTTGAGGCTATAGTGTGGCAGTTATGAACTGACAAATAATATTCTATTACACTGACTGAACATGGTGTCAGAGCAAAGTGACAGGAGGTGAGGGGCCCAAACCTCAGCAGGACAAAGGGATCCTTTCACTGGTGGGTGCTCAGCTCCTGGCACTCTGTGGATCAAGATTTCTGGGAGGTCCATGGAGCTGCCATCCACAATTTTGTCCAATCCTCTCCCATTTCTTTTATACGTTTCAGGTCCACAGAATCTAGTGGCAATAAATTATGTAATTTACTTGAGCTTTATATTAAAAAGCATTTTTTTAAGCCTGCCACTGATATTTCATTTGGTATCCTATTGAGTTCCATTGGATATCTCTAATTCCTTTGTGATTACAAACATGGAATAATCATCTCTTATGAAGTTATTAATGGCATGAAAAGTTAAAAATAGTCTGTCTCCCCCTCCTGAATTAGAAGGCTCCCAACCTTCCCTCATATGCAATTATTTCAATTCTGTCTGCTTTAGAGTAAGACCAGGCCTGATACATCTGGACAGGACTCAAATTCTTGCTTCTCTCCCAGTGACTCTTAC
This sequence comes from Chaetops frenatus, assembly GCA_013400775.1. Classification (NCBI taxonomy): domain Eukaryota; kingdom Metazoa; phylum Chordata; class Aves; order Passeriformes; family Picathartidae; genus Chaetops; species Chaetops frenatus. The sequence goes on along the minus strand of VZTR01026514.1, from coordinate 6,009 downwards.
TTGGTTCTTGGCTTGTACAGCACACACCTGTACCAGCATTGTCTGATGTCAGTGCCAGGGCTCAGATCACAGGTTCCATGTTTTGCACACATCTGCTTAGTGAATCTTAGTCAGCCAAGTCTGGAGTCTTCTCAGAATGAAATAGTTTGGGTTTTGAGAGACCTGGTTTTCATAAAATTTAGCTGTTTCTCATGAGAGCCATTTGTGTGCCTGGTGAAACCCACACGTTACTCCCCTGGAATGGTGTCTGGATGAGGAGCTGATGGTTACAGGCATCATCCTGTGCAGTCTCTCAGTCCATCAGCACAACATGAGGTGTCTCACAAGTTATCCAGTCCTTTTGATTTTTGAAAATGTTATTGATAATACTTAATGGATTCTTCAGCTGCTGTTGAAGTGGGATCCCTCATCTTCACGTGGCCCCTGTCTTTCATCACACGTCTGTCCATCATAAATCCAAATTATTTATTGCAGTGTGCATTTCCTGTGTCAGTATGAGAGCCTCAAATGTTTCAGGACATGTAAATATGAGGACTGGACACTGAGAGTCAGGGAATCAGTAAGGTTGGAAAAGACCTTGAAGATCATCAAGTCAAACCATCAGCCCAGCATCACCACCATGTCCACCATTAAACCATGTCCTCACGTGCCATATCCACATGCTTTTTGAACTCTTGCAGATAGGAGGACTCTACCCCTGTCCTGAGCAATCTATGCCACGGCTGGACAGCCATTTACAGGAAGGGATTTTCCCAGTATCCCACCTAAACCTCTCCTGGCACAACCTGAGACTGCCCCTAACCTGTCCCTTGTTCCCTGGGAGCAAAGCCTGACCCCCATCTTGTTCCACCATCCTGTCAGGGAGTTGTAGAGACTGAGATGGTCCTTCCTGAGTCTCCTTTTCTCCAGGCTGAGCCCTCCAAGCTGCCTCAGCTGCTCCTGGTGCTCTGGACCTTTCCCCAGCTCTATTCTTGTACCTGGACTTGCTGATGCCCCTCAATCATCAAGTCTTTCTTGTCATGAGAGGCCCCAGACTGACCCCAGCTGTGTGCATCCACATGCACAACCATTTATAAATTGATGCCCATGCTGGCAGAAACTTTCTGTCTTCTGGATACGAACCCCTTGAACCTCTCTCCTGGGGGTTTGTTGGGAGGAAGACCTTGGTCTTTCAGCAGCTCTCAAGTGCAACAGCTCTGACCTTTGTCCCTGGAGTCCTGTGGATGTGCTGGTTGGTTGCTGCCTCAGTGTCTGCCGTGCCTCTGGCAGGCTGCAGGAATCCTCAATCATCAGTGGCACAGCACTGTGTGGCAAGTTTGGACTGCTCCAAATTTGTTGGGCAGCACCCAGATGTCCCTGGCTACTACTTGAAAGTGAGTTTGTCCAGGTGTGCAGCACCTCTGGTAGGTACAGTTACTCCTTGGAAGCTGGGAATTCTTGCAGGAGCAAGTGAATCTGTTAACAGAGAAGGGTGGGTAGATGAGCTTTAAGGTCCTCAGTTACACCAAAAACCATATGAAAACCGGGTTGAGGTGGTCTTGGTTCATGTTTGGTATGTCCCCAAAGAGGCACAGGCAGGACTGAGGGGAAGAGGTGGAACTGCTTCCCTGGGTCATGTTTGGTGCCACTGATGCTGAATGGGTTCCTGGTGGGAGCCCAGGGGGAAGGATGGCAGCTCAAAGTTAATGTGGCAGCTTTTTCGATTTCCTCACTTTTCTCCTGCCACTGCAGCACTTCTCCATGCAGGGATGGACCCTTGTTGAGGAACTGGGAGTGGGGTGTGCTCCCCATGAAGATTTGTTCTTTCTGCAGAAGAAGAAGCAGCAAGTCTTGGTGGAAAGCAGCACAGACCAGATTGTGTGAGATGGGCTGTGGGTGGATCCCTGGCTTTGGGAGAATAGTACACAAAGAGTAAATACCCAGGAAAGTCCATGGCAGGAGCAGTGGCAAGGAGGGAGCTGAGCTGTCCCTGCTGGCGGCAGCTCTGTGCTGTGGTTTCAGTGCCAGTCCAACATTGTGGCAGTCCACGCAGCCCAGGAGCAGCCTTAGGAAAGAGGAGCTTTGGGGAACAAACAACTTAAGAGTTTAGTGCAAGAAACAGCCTGAGCTGCAACATGAAGGGCCAGCACAGGCTGCTGGATCCAGGTCATTGTTCTTAAGGTTCATATTCACATCAGTTACTCTTTGCATAGACTTCAAACAAACATCCACCAATTCAGTTCCTCACCATGCTGGTTTTTGTGGGAGATCTGATTTGCTTTGGAGTTTGAAATCTTTTCAGCCTATATGTATTTATGTCTAATTCAAGTCCCTTTGATGCAGTTGTCTCAGTATTTTTAATCTAGTCTATTTTCTCCTTGGTGTTTTGCTTTTCAATGTACATTGGTGGACAGAAGGTTCTTCTCCCTCAGGCCAGTGGGCTTTTCTGGCAGGTTTCCCCATGTTTTTAGACTGGTTTGCTGATTGTGTGAAATCCAGGGGGTTTGTGGTATAGCTTTCTGTTACTTTACATCATCAGCTTTCCATGCAGCTGGAAGGGACTTTCTGTGACCGGTGACATCAGACAGTCCTCGGTCGTTGTCCAAAATCATGATTCTGTCCAATGGATTCAGGCACTGAGCAGAACCATCAGCTGTCTTCCTGGGAAATACTGGGATCCTGCTGTTAGACTAGTTTGTAATCCTTGCCTGAAGACCTGGTTTTCTGTCATCCTTAGAAGCTTTTGTGTTGAATGTAGAATTACACAATTTCCTGATCACCAGGATCTTCAAGTCCAGCTTCTGACCCTGCACAGGGCAACCCCAAAAATCCTCCCTCATGCCTGAGGGCGTTGTCCAGACACCCATTGATCAATACAGATGTGAGTCTTTAGACATTTCTAGAGTCTAGTGAGTCTAGATGGAAAAACATGGCTTTTGTAATTAGTTCCTAATAGATTTGGTCATACAAGAAGTGTTTGTCTGGTCTGGAGCTGGTTTGAGTTGGGCTGTCCTGGGCATGGTGCTCATCACTACCCCATTTCTGTCTTACTTGGACATTCCAAAACTTGGAATTTTACTTGTTTTCTGGCTCTTGCACCAGAGACTGAACTGATGGTAGGTCTAGAATCAGGCATTTCCCTGGGAAGATCCCAGTGTTCTACTGTGCTGTTAACTGGGCATCAGAGGAACTGGCAGAGCCCCTCAGTTTGTTTCATGTTTCCTGCAGTGGTTTTTGGTTTGGTTTTTGTTTTAAACTTAGCAGAATATGGAGCTCCTCAAGATGTTGGTTCTGCCACTGCAGAAGTGAAAGAGGGTTGAAAGGGAAGGTTAAGGAAGGCAGTCTCCTGCTTCCTTTGCTGCCCATACTGTGGCCATGTGGAGCTGACACTGACACTTGACATCTCTGCAGCAGCCTCTCTGTCCTAGGCTTTGTTTCCAAAGATGTGACATGGAGGACAGCAAATTTGGTTCTCTGAAGGAGTCTGTGCTCATTTCTGTCACTTAGCTCACCAGCTCCTTGGTCCTTGGCCCTGAGAGAGTCCTGTCTGTCCTGTTCCTTTCCCTGTATCCTACCACGTGCTCCCTGTCTTCCTTCTCATGACTGTGGCATTGTGAATGGTTCATGCTGGTGTCCTTAAACAGCTTGAGGTCAAGTTTGATCTACTGTTGGCAGTGGGCATAATTGGGTATGCAGAGGTGGGAGGTAGGAAGGAGAAGAGACTCAGCTGTGATTCTGAGCAGCTGGGGCAGAGGGAAGCAGAGGGTCTGGACAGAGCAGATGGGGTTTTTTGGACTTGTGTGTTTATTTCCATGAATACAACACAGCCAAGTATCCGTCCAGAGTATTCTGGATAAGGTGCCACCGTTGTCACTGCACACTACACTGGGATGACCTGTAATCCCCCACTGGCTGATGGAATTACACTCAGAGCCCCATGGCAGAGCCAGGCTGTGGTGTGAATGCTGTCCCTGTTCTGTGATCCAGCTCCAGTTTGCTTTGTGGTGGAATCCCCTTCTGCTGTGTCCATCATGAGCAAGCTGTTGGGTGTGATTGTTGGGTCAAGAATCAGCTGTGGGAAGGGATTTCTGTGTTTTGTGCATTGTGGTGGTGGTGCCTCTGAGGCATGAGTGCCGTGGCTCACCCACAGGTGCCCTGGCTCACCAGTGTGTCAGCAGATGACTCGGAGTTACTATTTTTTATGAAAGGAGCCATCCCTTGTTGTTGGGTGCACTGACCCATAACCACTGTCCCTTCTGCTTCCAGCTGACACTGACCATCGTGCGGCAGACGGGGGGGCTGGGCATCAGCATCGCGGGGGGCAAGGGCTCCACCCCCTATAAGGGGGATGATGAGGTAAGGCCTGGGCTGTGTCACTGCTGAGGCACCTGCTTTTGGGGACTGGTTCTCTGTAGCTGGAGGTTGGGTGTCCTTACTTGTGAGCTATGTGGGCTTTTGGGGCCAGGTGGGAGCAGCCCTGAATCCCCCCAAAGTAAGAGGTTGATGGGATGGAGCAGAGTCCTGCCCCTGAACCGGGATGGTCTGACCTGGGGCAGCCATGGGAGCAGCAGGTTCCCTTCCAGCTGTGTCCTGGGGCACAGAGTGTGGGGATGTTCCCCACCTGCTGGCATCAGCTGCATCATGTGCCCATTCCACTGGAAGAGGGTTAACATGTCAGTCCCTGGTCTTGTGTATCACCTGGCAGCAGCCCTGCACTGGGATTTCTGTCCCCCTTGTCAGATGGGGTAGCCATGCAATGAGGTTTCTGTTCCCTTTCCCCAACTCCTGAGTGGGATGATGTCCTTGCCATGTCCCCACATTCTGGGTTAGAGACTGGCCAGGGACTGACCCCTCTCCTTCAAGCTGAGGGAGTCTCTGCACTCCAGAGGGGCAAGGAATGGGCTCTGTATGTAACAGGTGGGTTTGGTTCCAGGGCATCTTTATTTCCCGTGTGTCTGAAGAGGGTCCTGCAGCTCGTGCTGGGGTCCGTGTTGGTGACAAGCTCCTAGAGGTAAGGACTTGACTCCTGTGATGAAGCAAATGCTTCTGATAACTTGGAGGGAGGGATGAGATGACTGGGAATGGATTTGCATCACACATGTTTTAGACCAAGTTAAGCATTAGGACATGTGTAAGAGCTAAACAAAATCCCTTTGTCTCAGAGATAGTTGTTCAATTAATGTTACCATGAACCTTTGATTGCTTTATAAGCTCCTGCATTTACTCTGCCACAGCTCTGAAGGAAGTGTTGTGTGACCCAGATGGGAAGAAATACATCCCCAGCAGGCTGAGCTCTGCATACCTGGGCAGGGTAAAAGTGAACCCTGTAAAATAACTTCTCACCCAGGGGGCCAGCCATGGGAATTGTTTGGGTGGGAAGGGACCTTAAAGCTCACTTCATTTCACCCCCTGCCATGGGCAGGAACACCTTCCACTAGACCAGGTTGCACCAATCCCCATCCAGCCTAGGCTGCCTGGCCCTGATCCCCTGGTTCTCCCTTACTGCCCCACTCAAGATGATCTGTTCTGTGACAATCCCCACACCAAGGGACTACCACACTGACAGCTCTGGGTGTTTCAGGGTGTGAGCAAGTGGATGTCCCTTCTGGGAGATGAACAAGGACTTGTGTTGACCTGAGTTGTGTTCAATTTTGCTGAATTTTGTTGGTGGAGTTGGTTCTGGGTGGGAGGGTTATCTGTCTGGGATGTTGCCTGTAGGGATGATACCCGTGTATAACATTTAGAACTCCCTGTGAGGAAAGAATTCCTCTGCAAGGGCCTTTCCTGGGTTGCCCTGCCCTGGGACAGGTAGCGGGTATTGTGAGAAGGCAGGGAAACTTCTGAGAGGTCTGGACACAGCTGTGGGAACAACACGCAGGTGTGGTGGGGCTGAGCCCCTTCCCTGGGCAGCAACGGCTGAGGGCAGGGCTGTTTGTGAGGGGAGGCTGTGTGTGTGAGGATGGGTCTTTGTGTGAGGTCAGGGCTGTCTCAGGATATGGCTGTGTGTGAGGGTGGGGCTGTGTGTGAGGG
>VZTR01026504.1:12942-39462 GCA_013400775.1 Chaetops frenatus | reverse complement strand
GTCAAATTCAGTAGTGAATCTAAAAAAAATATTTGTGTCAGCTTGCTTTTGTAGATGAAAATGCTTTCATTATGAATTTTGTTTTCAAAATAGATTCTTTGTTCTCCAGTTATGTGATATGATTCATTCTGTTGCTTCCTATGTCTAAATATGCTTGATTTTTAATGAAGTGTAGGGGAAATTCATACTTGACTAATGGATCCTGCATGCTTGTTTCTGCTCCTTCTTGGCCAGCAGTGTAACAATACTTGGTATTTATGTTATAGTCTGATCATTAGATGAAGAAGCACTTTCCAAATATTTCTAAACAAAACTTTTGCAACTTAAGTAAGCAATGTTCACTTATAGTCACAAGTGGCAGACAACCAAAGCACGTAGAGCTTGTTTATTTTTAAAAGTCCTCCCACTCATAAACAGATTTTCAAATGAACACTGTACATGGTCTCACCTAGCCTGTTCCTCATAGTAGCTGCTGAGAGCTGTCTACTTTTGAAACCATAGCTACTATTATATAAATAAACAGAAATTTTGATCTTTGAAGTCAGCTGTTGCTCTTGAGCACACTAGAATACATGGCTCAGGACTCCCTTTAAAAAATGTGCTGAGGGAAATCACAAAGACCTTATTTCAATCCAGAAGGATATTTTCTTAAGAAATCACTTCAGAACTTAGGCCAATAATACCTACCTCTGTTATAAAGGCAGACATAATTAGTACATGAAAATATAAGCTCTTTCTTACCCTCTGTGCATCACTTAACATTGCTTTTATGTTAAAGTGCATTGCTTAAAATGTCTCTGTCCCCAGATTTCTGGGACAAAATGCAATGTGTCATTTTGACTAAAAATTGCAACAAGACAAGAAAAGAATGCAACAAAACAGCTAAATACATTCTGCCCTTATGAAAATACTATTCTTCTTTTTGAAAATTGAGTGTACCAGATAACAAAAACCTACTTGATTTCTAATGCAGTTATAGGTTTTTTGCTGGTTTTTTTTTTTTGTTTTTTTTTTTTTTTTTTTTTTTTTTTTTTTTTTTTTTTTTTTGTTTTGTTTTGTTTTGTTTTGTTTTGTTTTGTTTTTTTAATGACACATTCCTGGACAAACTATGATATCCCATAGACAGGTCAGAGTTTGTTAGTCTGGGAGATGACAAGATATTTGAGAAGATATTTGAGTCTCTGGAGTCATATGTGTAAGCCTGTGTGTGTATATATTCTCTGCTAGCCCTCAAACACAGAAATCCTGTTGGAGTTTGCCTTGAAGCATTTGCCTTGGGTAATTTAACCCAATATAAGGAAAAATATAAGATAGTGGAAAATCATATGGAATAACTTATGGTGAAAGAGTCAGTTAAGTTTGAAAACAGCTACAAAAGCAATCAATATCAAGAAAAGAAAATACAAAAATACAAAAATAAATGAGATTTAGTTTTGAAACTCAATTACCATATTATCAGTATGTATCCAGAACAAACACTTGTACAGTCTACAAAACATTAATAATTATTATGGTAGTGTGATGTTATGTTTGATAAAAATTTGGTTTATTTAATTTTGTTTAATTTTTGTTCTGCTTTCCTTTGTTTTGTTTCAAGATGTTCTACAAGGTTTTGCTGGAAAGAACTATTTTATTTTGGACAAGGAAAACTCTGAAACAACATTCCACTGAAAGCAAAATAAGAATTACACCTGCTAACATGAGATTGCAATGCTTCCATCCCTTTCTCAAAAGAGATACACCTGTCTCAGCTTTCCTCTTCCCTCTCTCTTTTTCTCATCTCTCAAGTCTGCCCTTGTAATTGTCTGCTGACTATGCTTTCTAGTACTGAATATTTACTAAATATTCTACAAAGTACTTCTTATGTTTTAGTATTAGAAGTGTTAGAGAAAAGAAATTTGAAGTATTTTTCCCTGAAAGCAGAAGCCACTCAAAGCCAATATATTCCACATGAAAATGAGTGTGGATTTAAAAATAGTTACAGTGCTTTTGCACCAGGTACATCTAATAATATACAATTTCTTAGTAGTTTAATACTGCTAAGATATTGTTTTCAAATTTCCATGGATAAAACTCTGAAGTCCTTACTCACTGTCTTTCAAAGAATAGCACTAGAATTTTAAATTAGGAGTTTCAAGTAGGGTTTACATACTCCCTGAAAAAGTTTCTACTTAAACAGTAAGACAGGAATTCTTAGAGTTGACTTTAAAATGGAAAAGAAAGCTTGCTTTCTTTGCTCTTGAAGAGATACAGTCAAATAACTTCTGATTTCTGGTGGCTTCATAACTGTTATTCGTATTTGTTCCACTACTTTATGTTTTCCTGGTATAAATAGCAGGATGTTTACATTTTCTTGCTTTAATAGGGCATAGTACTCCCAAAGGCAACAAATGCAAAATGAGTACTAATACTAATAGTGAGTGACAGTTTTCATAACCAACTGTGAAAATGAATCACAATTTTCAACTTCAAAAATGCAGTGGTAATTTCCAAGAAGGTGTTGGTGTATGGCACAATCCATGGACTCTTACAATGTTCTGTATCATTCTCCATCTCTTTTCAGAGACCAAGCTGCTCTAACTGTGTGTGGACACACTTTCATTTCTCACTCCTTGGAGAAGAACAAAAAGAAGCAAAAGATTTTCACTCCTTTGTCAGTTAGGAAAAGATGTGCAAACGTAAATAATAGGTCTGTGTTCCACTGCTGCTGTAAACAAATCAGCAAAGAGGAAAAAAAGAAACTCTCTGAGGAAACACAGAAGAAAGTGATTCCTTGTCTGCATCAGGCTGCAGTTCAAGCAAGTGGCAGAGTTTGGAAGAGATGTGGAATGACACCCCTGTCTGGCTGCAGCTGGCAGTGGGAATGTCCTCATCTGTTTACAATTCACTCTCCCTCTTAGGGTTGCTGTAAATTGGCTGTAAGAATGTGGTTATCTATCTCCCCTTGACAGATCTGCCATGGCACATGTATATATGGAAGTTTACTTCTTTCCTACTCACTGAGGCCATACAAAACCCCTTTTTAGTTGTTTTGCCAATATTTTCCTTTCTGTCACATCCTTATGAAACTGATATATATAGAACTGTAGCCCACAATATATTTCATTCAGTGTAAAAGAGAAATGCCTCCCCTTGTCTTGTCTTTTAGTGTTTGTGAGTCAGATAACCAAGGAATGCACTAATCCTTAAAATATAATTATATTCCCAAGAAAGATACAAAGGCATGTCTTGAAAAGAAATTTTCTTCTCATTGGAAATAATCACAATCATTTTTACTCCCATATCAATAAGAATAAAAAAAAAAAAATAGGAGGTATTTTTATATATAATTTCAAAAATTTTAAGAGTGCAGGAAAATTCCAAAAGGTCACCCAGCTCTTAATCAACTTCTAAAATGCAACATCTCTGCCTCCAAAAAAAAATCCTCAGTTTTTCAAAAGTTGTCCATAAGTGTAGTAAACTGAACACTAAATGATTTGGCTTCGAATTTAGCACGTGTTTATTTTAAAATCTTTCCAATTGCAATTATGATTAGTCATGTATGAAGAACTCTATTTGTATGAACCCAGAGTTATTGCTGTAGCACAAGAGGTCTGAGAAGGCTGCAGTGACAGCATCATTAAATGGAAATTATCCATGCCCAGGTATTTCCTACAGAGACTCTGGAATCAAGCCAAGGCAACTATAGATACTTCAGCTAGACATCCCAGGAGAATATGCTCATTTTACTACTAGCACAACCAACACCACCAACTTCCCTCAGGTCCTAAGGAATTTGAAGATGAACAGTTAAGAAAAGTGTTCAAAGGGCAGTAAGATACCTGAATGTCAGTGTTCAAACAAGTCCAAGAAAATGGATTCCAATATTTTGATCCCCTAAACCAAGAAATTTATGAAGTTAGAAATACATTACACAAAAAAGTAATTTCTCATGGCTTATGTGACTCTGGAAGGACAGTTAATTAAAGAAATAATAAATTTTGATGTGAAAATACTGAATTTGCTATCTTCTAAAATAGTATTTTTTTAAGCTCTTCATGTACTAGTTGGCTTTGGTCTTCTTTTTTTTATTTTTCTTAAGGGTGAATATGTAAGGTTTACAGTAGGATAGGACACACTATCCTAGGTTCAACATGGGAAATAAATTTATGAGAAACAATGGTTAAAATGCTTCAGAGATATTTTTTTGACCAGAAAACTGTGTGGAAGAGTGAAAACAAAGAAATGTACTTCTATTTAAAGATATTGAGGGTTTTAAGGTCTTGCATCTTGAACACTGAATGAAGAAATCATATATTAATAATTCAATGCTGTGCATTCCCCAGTAGAAAAAAGTAATAATTTCATTGTAAGAACACACACAAAAACATGAATCTCAGTATTATATATATTAAGCAATTCAAGCCAAAATGCTACTAATTTGTTTTGAATTTCTCCCTCCAGGCCAATATAGTGTCCAGGTATGAGACATTTATTCTCATATATTCTTAAAAATGTAAAGAACCTCAAAAATAATTAAAGAAATTAGGAACTTCAAACACTAACAACAAAAACAAACAAAACCAAAACAGAACCAAAAAACAATCTGTATTGCCAGAATATGAAACAGTTACTTCAATGAAACATGAAGACAAGCTTAAAATAGTAGAGAAAAATTGCAGAATGGGTAAGAATATTGTGGGGAAAAGCCCTCATTTAATGCAAGTAATTATCTAGAATCAGCTTCTTTGCCTTCAAGCCTCAGGTTTCTGGGCATTGGTAAGATAAAAGAACAACTGATCAACAGGAAGAAGAAGTCAGTATTTGAGTAACACTAAAAAAACTTCTCACTTTTTTGGGCTAATATGTGTTCCTATGCAATAATTACTTTCATCATCCTTTTTCCTTAAAAAAAAAAAAAAATAACAACAACAACAAAACCCCCCAAAAAACCAAACCAAAACAACAGCCAAAAAAAACCCCACAAAAAAACCCCAAAACAAAATATTAGATAATAAATTCTTCAGGAAGTTAAGTATGTTTGCAGACTTACTTCACATACATTCATTCATCACAAATAGCTCAAAATTTAATTGCTGGTTTGAACTGTCTAACCTTCACACAATCACTGCTAAGGATTTTTTCCCCATGTGGCATGTAATGATTAGTCTGGAAAGCTGCATTATTGTTGTTGGTTTTGTTGTTTTTGTTGTTCTTATTAATTGTTATTATTATTATTATTAGTAGTAGTAACAGTAGTATTAGTACATTAATTTAATATCTAAATAGTCTTCTTACAAGGTATTCTTGGGGTTTTTTTGTTAGTTATAGATGTAATTTTTTTGAAAATCCAAGAAATGTCATCCCAGAATTATAATGATAACTGTTGTTCTCAGTTTACACAAGAATGATGAAGTGCAAATTATATGATTTATCATATCATAAATTAGTGATATCCTAGTAGCTGCTTTGATTTTTTTTTTTTTTTAAGGGAAGTTTAGGGAACTTACTCATCTTCCATTATCCAGCAGAAATACTTTTTTAAAATCCTAAATAATATCACTATTCCAGACCTCTTAAAAGCTTTCTGTTCCATGATATGCAGAAAATCTTAATTCAGCTATTGTTTTGAAACTTACACTAGTATGACACTGACTCTAGGAGGTATTATGCCTACTTTGAGTTGGATTTAATTTTGCTTTAACTACAATTTCCATTCTATAAAGTATTTATCCATTAGCTGTTGGTTTGGCTTTGTTGGTGTTTTACGCAGGATTTTTTTTTTTTTTTAATGCAACAGAAGACCCTGATGCAATAACTTTTGTTTAGGGAGCTCCAGTGGTATAATAGATTCAAAAATCTCTATTTCAGCATGGAGAAATTCACTGTCAATGGTCACCAAAACAGCCAGCTCCAACACTGTTCCTATTTTATTTTGATCTCCTTACCTACATATAAGATGCCATAAATATGCAGAGCTCACACTAGCAATTGTAATGTATTAAGGAGTACCTGACAGTATCTTAAACTATTATTCTTTTAAGACTTACTGATCCTATGACAGGATAGATATGGAGGAAATGGGAAAATAAAAGCATGACAGCACATCCAGTTTTGCATATTACTGTTTCTTTGAGTCCCACAGTCCTACTCTCAGTTAAGATATTCCTTAACTTCACCAAACTCTAAACTAGATTGTTTATTTTTTCATTTAAAGGTCTATTTTGCTTTCTCCCTTTCTTCCACAAAACTGCAACTTCATGCTAAACTTACAAGCTTTTCTTGTCAGTATTAGAAAAAGATAAGGCTAACTCAGAAGTTATTCTAATGAGTCAGTGGCATTGTGTTAAAGCAAAACCCCAGAGTGAGTTTAGAATCAGGCTGATTGAAACAAGTAAATACAGTATGTCAGTCTGCAGCCCAGAAGTAAAGTAATTTTCTACCTCCTGTGTACCTCTGGCAGCTATCTGTATTTGCTGCTCTCCCATCAGCATCAGCAAATGGAACCACTTAAACTTGATCCTTCTGTCCTGCTCAGTTATATGGATAAAAGGCAGTAGTGATCTGTCTTAATTCATGGGGGATGCTCTTAATGCTTCCCCTAGAGTGGGCATGGCTTTTTCTTGCTAGAATTATCTGCTTTCTCTTTCTTACACTAGCTATTTATCTGTTTCCATATCTCATAAGAGATACTTGAAAGCTTCTATCTAAATCAGGTCCCAGTTATGTAGAATTAAGAATGGGCTGTTGAAAATTTAGTCATAGAATATGTGCTGTCATTTTCAACACCATTGGCAGTGCCTTGAATTGGAGAGGCTGTGAAATAGGCAGGAGTTTTCATTTGCACTCAGAACACTGAATATTTCTTAGTAAAACATAGAAGCCAGGTTAGCTTCAAAGTACAAAACCTATTTGTCAGAGATGAGATCTGCATTGAAATGGTGGAAGCCCTGTTTGGATAAAACCCTGCAGACACATATGAGCAAAAGCTGAGTTCTGTCATTGCAGCTCAAATTCAGAGTGCAGAATTTTTTATGAGCCATCTTGATGAATGAAAGCCAAGTGAAAAATTTGCAGGTGGGGTTCCCAGTGGGAAAATCTGCCATTCTGGAAAGAGACACAGGATCTGGGTATACCCCCGTCACACCATACATTATTAATTTTGTGTAGTTGGAGGTCTTATCTCACACAAAATATAAACTTAGGGTCATCTCTCTGCTCAAGCTTTTGGAAAGTCATGGGTGCACTGTTATTATTTCACTGAGGATTCCTTTAGGTCTTCTGTAGGATGCTGTCATAGGTCTACTTATCTTTAAACAGAAGAGAAAACCATGAGAGTACCTGACATATGTTTGCTTTCCCTTGCATGGTGATGATTTTTCTCACCTTGTTGTCTATTTATTGTTATTATCCATCAGATGCTGAAATAGCTATCACTGTTCTTTTCTTATCCATCCTCATAAGGATTTTATGCTCATGTAAATTTAGACCACACTTCCTACACATTCTATGAAGAACAAGTAAAGATGAAAATCGAATAAAGTCAAGTTTTGGCAAAGGTATAGTTTTCATTCCATTTTTACTTAGAAATATTATAATACACATAAATATTATAAAAATATGAAAATTAGTTACTGCCTTTGTAATGAAATATTATTTATCATATTTAGATAACTATGAGTTACTGCAGAATTACTAGAATCAGCAGGTCTGTTTTAGAGTGAGAAACTAAGACTAAAATCACTTGCCCTCCATTGCCAAGAAACCTGGCAGGAGCTGTAGGAAAAAAAGTGCTTTTGAATCCCTTTCTCAATTCACACGGAGAGAGCAATTTTCCCCTTCTTCCTTCAAAATAACATTAAAATAAATCCCCAAAAAATTGACCAAATGTGTCTGTTTATACTTGGGTCACCAGTTTAACTTAGTAGTTAAACTTTTTCACAGCAATTTGACCATCCTTTCAAGGGGTAGTGTTAAGCAATGATAGCTGTTTGAACAAAGAGCACAAGATATATCCAGAACCAAACTCCATGGCATATATCAAGTATTCATCTTGCACCATATCTTGAAAATTCAATTCTTATAAAAGCAAAATCATTACAGAGACACAAGTGCTCTGAGGACAGAACTGGGAGAACATGGGGGTTGTTTTCAATTGAAGCATAAAAGAGTTTTAAATCAATTTCAAAGTTCAATATCCTCCAAGGGAGGGTAATGAGGAAAGTATATGCAGCAACTCTGTTTTCCTTGAGAATATTTTGTTAGTTTGCTGCATTACCTGGAGACTTTACCCTTGCTTTTTCTGGATGGGTAGGTAAGGGGAGAACAATATGCAAGCACCTGAGAGGGTCAAAACAGATAAAGATTTATTCTGTATTCTGACAATTGAACAGTTGAATCCACAGCTCTGACTTAAATTTTTATGAGATAAACTTGATCCATATGGTCAATGAATAACACCTCCTTAACTTAAGTAATTAGCCAAAAAGGGTAGGAAACATGCTGAACTATAGAGATAAAGGATTTAATTTCTCTTTATTGAACTCTAACCAGGTAGTTCTTCGGTTCAGAGAAGAACTTTCATCAGTTTTTGTGCCAATTTTTTCAAAGCTGGCAAAACAGGCACTGTGGGTTGGTGGAGAATTAGTTTGAGTCTAAATTAAATTAATTCACCTTTGTACAAAATGATATGAGATGGGAAAAAAGATAAATGGACATTCTTATCAAGATACTTTGAAGATATTCTGCCAATGGACACGTCAGAAGCAATCGCAAATAAAGACACCAGAAAGTGAAATAAGGTGGTCTAGGCAACATAAAAAAGTGCAAAATATCACATAGATATCACTCTCATACATAAGAAAGAAGTGGAAAAAGTGGACTATATATGTTCTCTTTTCAGTATATTCAAATTAATTATAAATTCTCTTTACTTAATTTCCAAGGCAGTTAAACACCACACAGACTCTTGCTCACAACCCTCCCCATAGTGGGAAGAGGAGGGAGTTGGGAAAAAAAAAAGTAGAACTTGTGAGATAAGGAAAGAGAGAAATGGAAGAAAAAATAATGATGATGCTAATAATGACAATGATACAAAATTTAGGTTATACAATGCCAGTGATGCACAATGTACTTTATATGCTAAGTGTGACACCACATGGAATGGAATATCCCTTTGGCCAGTTTGTAGCAGCTGTTCTCTCCATGTCCCCTCCCAACTTCTTGTGCTCCCCTAAGCCTACTCACTTGTGGGGTGGTTTGAGAGACTGAATAGGCCTTGACTTTGTGTAAACACTGATCAGCAACAACTAAAACATCAGTATGTTATGAACAACATTCTCATCCTAAAACAACTCTATCCCAGCTCCTTGGAACAAAATCAGCTCTACCGCAGATGAAATCAGGACAATGTATCAAAAAAATGTTCTTAGGAATTCTAGTGTTAAATTTCTTTAGTTAAAGGTGATGCTAGTGCTTAAAGTAGCATATTTTTAATAAAAAGATATTTAGTGACCTTTTACTTCCTAAGGGATCCGTCAGATAACCTATTATAACAGCTGTTATTCTGTGTTGAATAATCTGCCAGTACTTATTTAACATACAACTGCCTTTTTAAACAGGAATTAAATACACAGCAGAGATAATTAGTCTGAGGTGTATCTGTTAATATCAAACTTCTTCGTGTTTTCAATGGCTATGTGCAAAGTATGATTGCTACGTTCTTAAAATATTTCTGTTCAGTTTAATTTACTAGAATTCAATCTTAGGGTGCTTTGCCTCTTAAGTGCTGATCAGGGTAACAGGGGCACTGTGGGCTATGAACTCTCAGAGGAGTTTAGTGAAGATCCTTGTAAAAAACTGTGACTCTCTGCTGAATATTTATACACAGCACCAGGATGCACCATCCCTGGAAGTGTTTAAAGGTTGACTGGATATGGCTTTGAACAACCTGGACTAGTGCCCATGTCAGGGGTGTTGGAACTAGATGATCNTAAATTTTTATGAGATAAACTTGATCCATATGGTCAATGAATAACACCTCCTTAACTTAAGTAATTAGCCAAAAAGGGTAGGAAACATGCTGAACTATAGAGATAAAGGATTTAATTTCTCTTTATTGAACTCTAACCAGGTAGTTCTTCGGTTCAGAGAAGAACTTTCATCAGTTTTTGTGCCAATTTTTTCAAAGCTGGCAAAACAGGCACTGTGGGTTGGTGGAGAATTAGTTTGAGTCTAAATTAAATTAATTCACCTTTGTACAAAATGATATGAGATGGGAAAAAAGATAAATGGACATTCTTATCAAGATACTTTGAAGATATTCTGCCAATGGACACGTCAGAAGCAATCGCAAATAAAGACACCAGAAAGTGAAATAAGGTGGTCTAGGCAACATAAAAAAGTGCAAAATATCACATAGATATCACTCTCATACATAAGAAAGAAGTGGAAAAAGTGGACTATATATGTTCTCTTTTCAGTATATTCAAATTAATTATAAATTCTCTTTACTTAATTTCCAAGGCAGTTAAACACCACACAGACTCTTGCTCACAACCCTCCCCATAGTGGGAAGAGGAGGGAGTTGGGAAAAAAAAAAGTAGAACTTGTGAGATAAGGAAAGAGAGAAATGGAAGAAAAAATAATGATGATGCTAATAATGACAATGATACAAAATTTAGGTTATACAATGCCAGTGATGCACAATGTACTTTATATGCTAAGTGTGACACCACATGGAATGGAATATCCCTTTGGCCAGTTTGTAGCAGCTGTTCTCTCCATGTCCCCTCCCAACTTCTTGTGCTCCCCTAAGCCTACTCACTTGTGGGGTGGTTTGAGAGACTGAATAGGCCTTGACTTTGTGTAAACACTGATCAGCAACAACTAAAACATCAGTATGTTATGAACAACATTCTCATCCTAAAACAACTCTATCCCAGCTCCTTGGAACAAAATCAGCTCTACCGCAGATGAAATCAGGACAATGTATCAAAAAAATGTTCTTAGGAATTCTAGTGTTAAATTTCTTTAGTTAAAGGTGATGCTAGTGCTTAAAGTAGCATATTTTTAATAAAAAGATATTTAGTGACCTTTTACTTCCTAAGGGATCCGTCAGATAACCTATTATAACAGCTGTTATTCTGTGTTGAATAATCTGCCAGTACTTATTTAACATACAACTGCCTTTTTAAACNACTGCCTTTTTAAACAGGAATTAAATACACAGCAGAGATAATTAGTCTGAGGTGTATCTGTTAATATCAAACTTCTTCGTGTTTTCAATGGCTATGTGCAAAGTATGATTGCTACGTTCTTAAAATATTTCTGTTCAGTTTAATTTACTAGAATTCAATCTTAGGGTGCTTTGCCTCTTAAGTGCTGATCAGGGTAACAGGGGCACTGTGGGCTATGAACTCTCAGAGGAGTTTAGTGAAGATCCTTGTAAAAAACTGTGACTCTCTGCTGAATATTTATACACAGCACCAGGATGCACCATCCCTGGAAGTGTTTAAAGGTTGACTGGATATGGCTTTGAACAACCTGGACTAGTGCCCATGTCAGGGGTGTTGGAACTAGATGATCCCTAACTATTCAATGAATCCAGGATTTTATTGATACCTGTGGGGTATAAATGTGTCATCTTGGGGTGTGTCTACAAAGAAATGGTGAAGCTGAGCTGCTCTGGGAGATGTATCACAAAAACAGGCTCATTGGTATCTTGAGGAGTAAACTGTATCTTGAAGGTGAGTGTTCTTTCTCATGGTATGAATCAGATATTGCATGTATCCTTTTGACATTAAATAGAACTTTCTCATGCTGTCACAGTACTTTGCTCCCTTTAAAGTTGTGCTTCATATTGCAAGGAGGGGGGGGAAGGATTTATGCTCACACTGTGAATTTGAATCCTCTTCTCCCCAAATTTAGTGTCATTTTAATGAATTCTGGAACAAGTCAGTACAATGCAGAGGAGAAATTTCATGTTTTCATGAAATTGAGAAGCATTTGGGATTTAATTTTGCATACCTCCTTACCATTTTTTATTTTAAATCTCTTAGAAGAAAGAACACATCTCTTCATACAACATTGATATACGTTGAATATAAGCCTTATAGCCAATACAATTAAACATCTGAGCAATGATTAGGCACTTTCAGAATTAACTATTTATTCTTAAATGCTATTTATATTTAAATATTGGATCTTATGAAATTGATTATCTTGTAGATATCTAAATCTTTACTTATTTGTAAAATTCTTTATGTAAGTATTGAAAATTTTTAAGAGTTGATTCTTCACAGCTGATCTAAATTCTGATGAGAAAAATGATGGCTTTAAAGGAATTTTTAAAAATCCCTTGGCTTAAACAGAAACTTGTCTGAATAAAAACCTGCTAAAAGTAAGGAAGCTGTAATTTGGTCTCAAATCAAAGAAACTTTCAAACATTTATTTTAATCAGCCATCAGTCTTGGTGTTTTTCCCTGAAAAACTGTGATTAATGTTAAATAGGAGTTAGTATAAGAATTCTAATTTAACATTCAGCAGGAAACAGTAGTAGAATAGTGGAGAACTCTTCTGGAAAGAATTAACTTGCCACTCTTCAGCAGTCCAAGGAGAATATTATATCTTAAATCTGGAGAATTCTCTGGACTACTTTTCTTTGAAGCAAAAACAGAGAAGGAAGATTGTGGTTTTATGACAGGCTCACTTAAAACTGTGATCAAAAGATTACATTTAATGGCCACCGAGGATATTTTTTTTATATCTAAAGGCAGCACAATATCCACCCATTTTTCACAATTTTGAGACTTAGATATGTACACAAAATACATATATACACAAATACATGCACATATACACACACACACACACATGCAGACAGACACATCTTTCACATATGGCTATGCATCGAGGAATGAAATAAATACATGCTCATGAGAACTACCTCTGGGGTTTTCTTCAAAATGAAACATTTTCAGGAACCTGACATTGTCGGGATGGGGGGAGAGGGTTGAGCATACGGCGCAGAGAAAGGAGTGCTTGCAGACAGGCTGACAGAAGTACACGTAGCCTTTCCTCCTGCAGGGGAGAGGTTAGGCACTACAGCACCGCAGCAGAGCCTCGGGCCATCGCACAGCCGCCCGCTCTCAACCTCCACAGTGATGAATGAGCTCTTGGCAGATGCCTTGCAGAGAGCTGGCAAGACAGAGGAGCAGAAAGGATGAGATTACTCACATGTCTGCCCTTTTCCCCTCTCAGATTGGGTGAGGCAGGTGATTAAAAGATAAAGTCTTGGGTGATCTAATCAAAGCCATCTGCTCCCACTCTAGTCAAGTAAGAGAAATTCTCAGAAGCTCAAGGAACATGAAGAGTTGGTTTAATCAGAACTTAAACAGAAATATTATTGTAAAAGCACTCAGGGGCTCTGAGAACAATGCTCCTATTCATTGAGGAGTTCCAGATATATGGATATAACTTTCTTAACTGGTTCTCAGACTTCAAAATACCCTCAGTTACATTAAGCAAAATTAAGGATTCAATAAAACCTGATGGATTTGAGCACGAGGGGAAAAAAAAGCCTAAACCTGTCACCAGATACTTACCTTAAGGGGAAGGAGGCTTCTTGCAAATTCTTTTAAAGCGTTGAATACTGGCTGAAACCATATGGAACATACTCATTCCTGTCTGCTGATGACAAGCCTCATTCAGAAGATTATTAACAAGAAAATTAATATATGCACCCTTAATTTGAAATTTTTTTCTTAATCTTTTATAATAAAAAGAAGAAAAATTCCTAACAGAATATTCTGGCATCAGCAGCTTTTGTGATAATCAGGATGAAACATTTACAAAATTAAATACTCCTTTTCAAAGGGAAAAATGTAATTAATAAATACCCCATATCCTGAGAAAACTAAGAACTTTACTCTGTGTACAGATCTGCTCTACAAAAATGTTAAGTTCTAATTTCACTAAGTTGTAAATGGGAAATGATGACCAGCTCTTCCAGTTGAAATTCCTGTTTAGGTCTGCTTGGGTTCATGCATGTATGACAGTCAAGAGAGACATGGGCATTTCTGATAACCACAGTGAAAGGCTGCCTGATATTGAAGCAGAGGTTTGTCTGTCTTGCACCTGTTTTTATCATATGGCTTTTTCAAAGGATTTTTAGTATATCAGCCACAGTCTCTCAATGAAATTCAGTAGTATTTTGAGACGCACAAAATTTTCATCATTGCATCTATTTATGGAGACAACGCATATTCATTCTCCCTAATCCACCTCTAATTTTCTATGCAAATACTGCCAGGCTCACTCAAGGCCACAGGATTTAGTTACTCACTTGACTGAAAAGCATGTCAATGCAAATTCAGGCTGATATACCAGCACACAAATCTCCAGGGCTTCAGCAAGTTATAATTTAACCACAGTATTAACAAAACAAGATAGCAATTATGCAAGGAATCAGCTGAAAGGTTATTTTTAATTTTAAATTTCTGCCTCTGTACAGCTGGGTGTTGAAAGTAAAAAGCAAGATGAAGCACGTGTCCCCATTAGGCAGGCCTTTGGAAAGCAAGCAGCATACCGTACTGAGCATTATGCTGTGGACGCTTCACAGTACATTTATCAGCGTTAGCCCTGAAAGCAAATGGTTTCCTGGTGTGGTGGAATGTTCTTTTTAATATAAGTATATCAAATATTTTTGGCTCTGACGGTGACAGCAAATTAGTGCTGACTGCATAAAGGCAGAGCTGTGTGCAAGCTTGGGGACATCACAAGGGCTCTTCTGATTGCCAGAAGTCCTCACCTCCAGGACTGTCTTGTCCTGAATTCAGGCTTTGCCATGAAGTCAGATCAGCTGAATTCTTTCTCATTCTTCACCATTAAATAACACGCGTAATATCCTTGTAGAGGCCCTCCAAAAGACCTATTTACATTACAGACTTGATTTTATGTGTTCTTGGTAAACTCGTTCCTCCTTGTTTGTTGCGGCGGGCGGTGGTGGGGTGCTGCAACCTTCCATGAGCGTCTCCGGGGTTTGGGAGCTGCTCTGGGGGCACAGACACTCCAGCAATTCCCGGGGTTTAGGAGCTGCCCTGGGGGCACAGACACTCCAGCAATTCCCGGGGTTTGGGAGCTGCCCTGGGGGCACAGACACTCCAGCAATTCCCGGGGTTTAGGAGCTGCCCTGGGGGCACAGACACTCCAGCAATTCCCGGGGTTTAGGAGCTGCCCTGGGGGCACAGACACTCCAGCACTTCCCGAGGGTTGGGAGCTGCCCTGGGGAGAGAGACACTCCAGCACTTCCCAGGCCAGAGAAGGCTCTCCCACACAAAGGCCCAAGTTGAAATAAGCAACACAGGAAGCAGAGAGGAGAAGGATCTTCACTTGGGAGTTCCACAGCATCAGACTTTATTCTGCGTACGGAGAAGGGGTCCAGAGGTGAAGACAAGGGAAAGGGCTTTAAGACAAGGGGTTTTAAGGTAGTGAAAAAAGGAAGGGGAGAGCAACATGGGCCAAAAAGTAGAGGGCCAGGGGGTGTTTCAGGGGTGGGATCAGGACAGGCAGACCCATGGGGAGCAGTGAAGGGAGTGGTCCAGGATCCTGCCCAGTGGGGCGTCCTGGAAAGGAGAACATTCTAGGGGTGTGCCATACATGGGGAAAAGGGGTAGGAGGATAACGAACCAATGAACAGGGACTAATCTGCATTAGGGGAAGCTGCTTCTGCTCACCCTAAACAGAAGACATCTCTTGTTTTAGAGCTCGCCCCTCCAGGGAGCCCAATTGGTCCCAGTGGTGGGGAATCCATTTGCCCTCACACTTGTTCATTGGTTGCTTGGCAATCTCCCACTCGTCAGAGCTGGGACAGCTTCTGTGAAGCCATCAGCCGCTGTAGGAGGCTTTTTTGGAGCCTCTATAATCTGTGATGATGATGAGGCTGCTCTCAGGCTGCTGGCAGTCCTGGCTGCCCCTGCCTGACATCTCCTGGGACTTCTGCATCCTGTCTACATTGCAGCACTCAATATCAGCTTCCCAGGGCCATCAGCCCTTGTGCAGCAACAGCACTGGAGCTCTCCACAGGCTTGCCCTGCCTGGCTCATCTGTGGGGCCACAGCCCCTCCTGTCCCGGGCTCATTCCCACCCTTCATGCCTGGGGCCGGGCTGTCCCTGCTGGCCCAGCTGCTCCAGGCTGGGACAGTGGGCTGGGCCCTGGCTGTCAGTCCCTGCCCCGTTCCCTTGGAAAGGATCCCCATGGAGGCCCATGTCCCTGTGAGAGCTGGTGACACTTGCAGTGCCCTGAACACGTGGGCAACAACTCTGTGAGACAACTGAGAAGAGGCAGGGAGTGAACTCAAACACTGCAAGTCAGCTGATTGTACCCATGAATTGTTAGGATGTTCCATGGCCAAGTTTTGGTTCAAGGCAGTTAGTCATGTTCCAAACATCCTAGTCTGGATGTTAGCCCTTCCCAGCAGACAGGATGTTTCTACCTTTGTAGGAGAGGACATAATAAAATTGATTCTAGCTGAGCATGGTCACCCTGAACCTCAGGTCAGAGAAAAGTTCATGTCATGCTTAAGCTACTGAAATAAAGGCAGCCAAGATAAACTCTCCATTCATATTATGGGCTTGATTCAGTTTCCTGGACATCCAGTTGCTTGGGTTTTTTGGAAATAAATTCAGGAGTATCCAGCTGGAACCCCAGCGGCCACAAGGGAATGCCTTGGGTAAACCATAGGTTTCCCTCATAGTCAGTTCACATCAATGTCTCACAGATGCTGAGGCATCTGAGGTGTCACTTGTATGATAAAAAATGTTCAATTGAATCAAGGCCTTTGTGCTTACACAAGCACAACACCCCTGTAATCGACAGGTTGCTGCAATACAGAAGCTTTTGAAAAATGTGAGAGGTAATTTTAGTTTGGAAAGGTGCATCACACAGCTGTAATTGTCATTGATTTACTTTGTGAAGTTCTAAAATCTTGGGACACGGTTTTGTAAATCATCACTTCTGTCCAACACGAAAGAAGATGTAATCACTGGAAATGTTTCATATAAGAAACAGTTATGAATTAAGAGGCTTTGGTAGTGCATACTGTAAATAGTTTTCTGTCCTCCTGCTGGTCTTATTCAGCCCAGCCTATTTACAATATATGGCAGAACACATAAATGTAGTTTTTCATGTGTGGAATACAATTCAAAGCCTTCTGAAGCCAGCTGGATAGTTTTCTTGATTTCCCAGGAGATTTAGACATGTAATGTGGCATTGAACACCTCAAATATTCAGGTGAGAGGTTTCAGTATGCAGAAATAGTCAGTTTTGTTTTAACTGGACAGCTTTGACTGTCTCCATATTTCATGTGGACTTCCATGTTCATGATTGCACATTTTAATTACTTTAAAAATGCCTGAAGCCAGAGGCAGATGCTTCAAACTGCATAAAAATTAATGAATGAATAGTAGTAGTGATGTTCATGTCTTCTGATGGATACACAGACTGGCCCACTCTTAATATAATCTAAATGTTTAAGCAGTATAGGTCTAAACCCTTAAGTAGGATGAAAATTAGCTTACACATTACAAAGCTTGGATTCAAAATGTTTTCATGAGTTTGACGCAGCAGTCGAGTATGAGCAAGAGGAGCAAAATAAGACATGGGATATGAAAGACTATTAGCAGACCTGGAGTTACTGTCACCAGATCTTCACCTTCATTAGGCTGGACTTCATTATAATATTCATAGCTGTCTTTCTTTGAGTTGTTTAGAAAGTGTAATAACAGGTACTTTTACTATTCCCTTCATCTTTTTACAGGTGGCTTGATGGAATTTGAAGCTAAACTGGAATTACTCCATTCCTGTAAGCTTAGCACTGGTCTTTTCTCCAGCTACCTCAGTGGTTGTGCTTTTCATCTGGTTGCCATGCAAGTTTATGCAGATTCAGAGCCAGAAGAAAAAAAGTAAAAAAAAAAGAAAAAAAAATTTTAAATAATAAAAAAAAATTAAAAAAAAAAAAAGAAAAAAACCCTTTTGAGAACATACTGCTCAACTTATCACAGATCAAAATATTTTGTAGTAAAAGCATTGCTTATTTCTACTATTCCTTCTTATTCCCTCACTCCAGCACTTTTCATGATCCCATTACTGAGAAGTTGATGACATTACATTTGTGACTGCCATATCATTTTATTGAAATATTCATATTCTCTTTTATTCTTTCGAAGGGCAAAATATTAAAGTGATATCCCTCTTGTTTTTTGGTTTGGTTTGCTTTGTTTTCAAAGGGAAAATAGATGTGTCTCTTTCCTGTGTGTCTGGCCAGCTTGCTACAACTTTCATTTCTCTTCTGAAAAAGAGAAATTTCTATTTGAAATCCTGCAGTCTAAAGACAATTGTCATTGGGTCACAAGTGCAAACATCATCTTCCCTTTTCTCTTTGTTCGTTCAATCTTTTTCTTTCTGTTTCCACAAAAACATTTTGCAATTTTTTAAACTCTCAAAAATAAACCATAAAATCCAAAACCTAAATCAAAATGATGGACAGAATGAACAGGTTACTCTTCATTTGCTTGATCAGACTATTCATATGTCAGAGCATCATTGAAAACAAATAGGGTAAGGAAATGGAGAATGTTAGTATTTAAGTTAAACCACACACCTAAAGGTTGTCACACTTAAAAATTCCAGAGCCAAGGTTCATAAAATGTAAAAGTATTCTTGCACTGTTAGATCTTGGCAGGGCTATGAGAAAATAGTGTAATCTTGTTTTCCATTTATTCTGGCTAGATGACATTTTGCCTCAGTCTGGCATGCAGTAATCATTAAGAGAGCCTGGCATTTCAGAAAATTTGGTAAATGAATGAGGACTTTGGGGATTTTTTCCCCTTTTTATTTTTTTTTTTCCCTTGGGCATATAAAACTGCTATCAAATGTGACTAAAGAATTTACATTTG
Organism: Chaetops frenatus; assembly: GCA_013400775.1. Taxonomy (NCBI): domain Eukaryota; kingdom Metazoa; phylum Chordata; class Aves; order Passeriformes; family Picathartidae; genus Chaetops; species Chaetops frenatus. The sequence goes on along the minus strand of VZTR01026504.1, from coordinate 20,529 downwards.
CATGCACACACCTACACAAGATTTTTTTTTTGTCCTGTAATTGCTATAGCTATTTTAAGTTCATACTGTGCGCTTGTATATATAGATTTATTCAGGCACAGTTTTGACATAGCACATGTGTGTACTATAGTTAGAACAAGATTATGAGCTTTTGCATATGGGCTTGAGCAGGATAATAGGAGTTAGGACTTCCCCTAACTTCTGTGTAAGAACTACCCATTTAATAAGACAGAAAAACAGAGGCAAATCTCTTTAGTTGGGTTACCCAGGAGAGCAGTGGGTATGTTCATGTGGGACATCTAAAGGTCAGACCACTGAAAGTAACCTGCCTTCAAATGTCTTAACATCATCTTCCTGAAAGGACTGAGAAATTCCCATCTAGACAGAATTTGAGTGCTTATACTTTAACAGCATAAATCTCAGATTCAGCAGGATTCTGGAATCCCTCTCCTCTATGCACCATCTAACTCTAAAACTACTGATGTTTAATTTTCACCAGATATTTTCCAGTTGTGTAAAGCACTGTTTCTGTTTTTATGCACCAGTACCTCTTTTGGAACAGGATTAGGTTATTTCTCCAAGTCAGACCTCAGTGTAGGCAAATTAGGTGTTTTACTACATAAGGCAAGGCTAACTAATTCAAAGAACATCAATGTCTACACAGTTATCTTATCTACAACTGCTGGGAAAAAAGAGAATAGATTCTCTTTCCTTCTCTTATTGCTTTGGTACATTAGTACAGTGCTTAGAGCTACCACACAGAAATTCGCAGAGGCAGAAATTGACTGAGGTTGAAAGAGATCTCTGGAGATTTTCTACTCAACCCACCTTACTCAAAGCAGGATCAGCTACAGAACATTATTCAGGTCCATGCCAAGTTGAATTTTGAACATCTACAACGACATAACCGATCAGATTGACTTGTACCCATTTGACTCTTGGAGGAACAGAAAGGTTAAAATAGCTGAAAAATAATTGTTATAAATATAACAATCCCAACTCTTTCAGCCTTGTCTCATATTTGGGCTGCTTCAGGTCCTCAGTCATCTTCACAACCCTTGGCTGGAGTCTCAAATATTCTAGATGTAGAGTCTGACATATTTTAAAAAAAATAGAGAGATTTACATGGTCAAACTATTAGTCTTTTGTCACACATTTATTTTATTTTAAATAATTTGATCCTTGTGCAGCTAAACTGTCCTTTATTGCTGTGTGAATTGCAGTATATTTAAGAATTTAGCCCCTCTGAAGCTTTTTTTCAGAGAGCAAACAAAAGAGTTTTTTGTGGTAAGGTCTTCTCCTTTTGCCATGTCACAATGCAACTCAAGAGTACATAGATGTGTGGTAAGAAGCCCATTCTTCCCAGGTTTGAAAAGGAAGAGTTTTTTCTCAACAGAAACCTAGCTTTAACTGTGCTGACAGGGATTTTTGTATCAAATGTTATACACATGTGCTTTCAAATGATGAAAAATGCTGCAGGTTCTTCATGGACAAGATTTTACCTTCCTTACATAGAGCTTGGAAAATTACTGTAACATGAAGCATTATTATGGAAGTTATGATCCAGCCATAGAGCTTTGAGTTTGTCTATCTCTGTTTGTATCTCTGGAATCATCCTAGATTTGCATCATTAACAAGTGTATGTTTACACAAATAAAGGCTTAATTAATTGTTAAGAATTGCACTGACCTGTTGAATGTTTTAGGCAAAATCTGTACTTAAGAAAGGATATTCACTTCTCAGCGCTGAAGGTGCAAAAACATTCAGCATTTTGCTTCTGTCTATTAATTAATTGTCACTCTGACAAAGTAGGTGTGATCTGGGTGCCTAATTGGTCAGGTGGACAGACATATCTGTTTTCAAATTTGAGTTACAACATCTCCCATCTCCAACCTTCCCTCTTCTCAAACAATGAAATGAAATCACTGACCAAGTAAAAAAAAATTTCTAGAAGTTACTTTTAAACTAAATTGAATTCAGTGAAAAATTTGATATCAAGACTTCTGGAGAGTTCTAGAGGTAAAAGTCATCACGGAACAACATCATTGTAGGATCCCCTCACTCAAGATTTTTCTCCTGTTTACTTCAGCCCTAGTCTGGAAAACACATTCTTCCACAACTTTTTTCTCCCTGGTCCACCTAGGAGAGGAGAAAAAGAAAAAACCTTAAACCCATTGTTGAGATAAGAACAGTTTAACAATTGAAATATAATAAAATACACTACTACTAATGCTACTGGTAATAATAGTAATGAAAAGGGAGATAGATAAAAAGAGAGAAAGAAGAAGAAAAATTAAGGAAAAAAAAGTGAAGCATAATAACATTGCTCACCAGCACTGCACATTAACAATTAATATATCAGTGTTATCAACATTATTGTCATACTGAATCCAAAACACAGCACTGTACCAGCTACCGGGGTGAAAATCAGCTCTGTCCCAGGGGAACCAGGGCAATGTGGCACATTCTTTTCTTAGATTCTCAGGTAAGAGCTGTCAAAGTGGTGCTAGGTTATATCAAAGTGTGTATTCATATATTTGGCAACAGGAAAATGCAGTGAACTTAGCACCTCATTTTATATACATCATAAAACAGCTCTCACAAGGTAACAATCTGAGGTCACTGCTACCCTGGACTGAAAGTGAAACAGTGACCCATGATGTGTAATAACATGCTCCATATTCCATTATTATTAGGGTGAGTTCCTTTTATCTTCATTCCAACACTCTTTTTTTGTCTGTCATCAAGCTTCTAAAATTTAAGCATGGATCCTGAAAGACTGGATTACTTCTGGATTAACACCTACTAGTATTAAGAGGAAAGATAAAATATAGCTTTTATTCTGAAATGAAAAGAGTAAAAATAAATGGAACTGATGCACTGGATTTGTATTGTCTTTCTGTGTTACAATTCCAGGGTCCAGCAGGAGGTGTTTCAGTTGACACAAGTGAGTTTTTATCAAGTTACCTTCAGTGGGGAAGTTATGTATTATGTATTTCAAAATCTAGAGGAGGAATTCAAGGTGAGCAGAATAAAGCAGGTGAAGGAAGGACTTTAAAAACATTAGGAAAAATTTTAGATTATAGAAAGAAATCATGTTGATTAAGCAAGCACCCTTTACACCTATAAAGCAGATTTACCTTTTGTTTGCTTATCCAGACACATTATGCATATGATATAGAATTGCTCCTCCAGACTTGGATTCATATTCCTAATCATGAGCTATAGTGTTGTCCTTGTACTGCAGCTTTATTTTTTGGGAGAATAGTGATGGGAAAGAAGTCATATTTGTCTTTTTTCTGGAAAATTATGACATTTGTGGGGAAAAAAGGAAAAATAGTCTAGGGGCGAGGGGAGTGACAATATGATCCAGACCAAACAGACATAGGAGAATGACCCTAAAATCAAATGACCATAAAATTAAAATGTTGCATTTTTCATTCTGTTTAAATAACATATAAACTGATTGAAAATACTCTATAGCAGGCCAATGAAAAAAAAATGTTCAGTCTTCTCACCACAATAGAAACATGGAAGAATGAAATAATAGAGCTTGTTATTTTTAATGCTCATGACCCTTTTTAAATGTCTTGTGCAAAAAAGAGAAACACTAAAAATATCCAACAGCATAGTTGAAGTTTACTTGGCAGCAAAAGATAAAATGTACAGCATAGTTTGGTACTCCTAGTATTTGTACTTCATTTATAATAAATCCCAGAATCAGAGAATAAGCTGAGTTGGAAGGCACCCACAAGGAGCATCGAGTCCAACCTCTGGCCCTGCACACGACACCCCAAGAGTCACACCATGTGCCCAAGCACGCTGTCCAAACACTTCTGGAGCTCTGGCAGTGTTGGTGTTGTGACCACTTCCCTGGGGAGCCTGTTCAGTGCCCAGCCACCCTCTGGGTGAGGAACCTTTTCCTGCTGTCCAACCTAAACCTCCCCTGACACAACTTCAGGCCATTCCCTCAGATCCCTGTCATTGGCCACCACAGACATCAGTGGAAAGGAAATCAGGTTTGCTAAGAAGGACTTTCCTCTCATGAAGCCATGCTGGCTGTCACCAATGACTGTCTCATCTTTCAGATGGTTTTCAGTATCTCCCAGAATAATCTTCTCTGTGACTTTATCAGGCACTGAAGTGAGGCTGACAGGCCTGTAGTTTCTAGGGTCATCCTTCTTGCCCTTCTTGAAAATTGGGACAACATTTGCCAGCTTACACTCACCAGGGACCTCTTCAGATTCCCAAGACTGCTGAAAAATCATCAAGAGAGGTTTTGCAATGATAAATCAACATCTAGGGCACCCTGGATGGTGTCTAATAGTTCAATTAGTTACAAAAATTATTTCTGGGCTAAGACTTCCCTTCTGGGAGCAAAGTAATGGATAACAGCTCTGAAACTTCTCTTCATCTCATGTTCCCTGCACTCCTGCAGACTCACTCAATATTAAATTATATTGAGGATCTCAGCAGTAAATTTGAATCTTGCAATATTGATTTCAGGGGCACATTCTCTGCAAACAAAGCTAGCTGGCCTGATTTGAGACTGTATCTCTTCTTTATATTTGTGTTTCAAATGGTTCCTAAAAATGCAGATTATGGGATACAAATAGGAAAAAACCCCGCACAAATAATTATATATATTTAAATATTAACCAATCATTAAACAGGGCTTGTTTGCATTTTTTTCTCAATTTGTAGAACAGACATTAAACTGTGTGAAATCTGTGGGCTGATGTTTCTAAGGAAACAGCATCTAAATAAACAAATGTAAGAATCTGGACACACCAGTCTGAAAAAATAAGAAGACCATGAAATCAAATCTTCTTTTTCTCTATTGGCTGAAGAAGAGTGAAATGTGGCAGCACTCAGTGATGGGTTTATTGGTCTCTGCAATGGCAAGTGTTTGGGTTTTTTTCTTCACTTAGACGCAATAATAATAAAAATAACAATAATTGCAGTAAAAATGGCACTTTGATTTCCTGTCTTTACACCTGAGTGACATGTAGACATATTGGTCCTAGTCAGCTTGCAACCTGTCAAAAATGGAAAGTAAGTTATGTGAATATGAGATGAGAAAAATTGTAAGAAAGCTGTAATCTGTCACTTCTTGGCTCTGAATTACCTTGTTATTTAACAAGGTAATTTATTTTATTAATAATTATTTTTATTGTATAATTAATTATTTATTTTACATAATTTATATTTAAATTCTGTATATTATTATTTTATTTATTGGTAATTATTTTATTACTTATTTATTAATAATGATTTTTTATTAATTATTTATTTTATTTTTAAATATTAAATTATTATTAACTTCTATTGCTTGGGGTAAAATACTGATGAGCATGAATAAAGGTGGGAGAATCTGGGGTCATTATCAGGTGAACACTTAGACCTTCTGAGCATCCCTGCTCTCTGACAAGGAGGCAGAGTGAAAGCACTGAGAATCTCGAATGGGAGTTCCATCAGTGGGTCACTGTACATTTCTCATTCATGTTCCTTTTCNATTCATGTTCCTTTTCAAACACTTGGAAGAATTAGGAGGAGTTTCTACCTCCACCAAGGAAAGAACCCAATGGAGCAAGATTGTGAGGCATCTTCTGTTGTCATCCAAACAGCTTTAAAAACTAACAGCATAATCCAAAATTCTTCCCTTTCCCTTAAGGGTGGATCATCACACCTAAGTGTTACTTGTCTTGATTTTGGATGCAATTATTTTTAAAATAGGTCCCTCTATTAAGTGGAGTCAATTAAATTTCATAAATCAAAAGCACCTCCTCTCTAGACTTCTCACCTGTGTTTCAGGAGAACGTGTTGCAACTCCTGTCTCAGTTGGGCTGATGGGTCATATAAACCTGGGCCTCTGAGTGCAATTGTCTGCACTGTTCTGCATCCTTCTCGCTTGGAGGTGGCAAGATCAGTGTAATGAGCATTAATTACCCTAAGCTAAATCCATATTGAAAATGCTAAAGAAAGCCATATTAGCTTTTGGTGCACCCACACTTTGTCTGGGACACCATTCATAGTTGCCAGCATAGATTTATACCATGTAGCCTGTTACACTTTGTTCAGCATTCTTACATCTAGACAGATAAACAGAGTGTTTAAATATTTCTTCTTTAGAGAGGACTGTATTGGCTTTTAATCATATATATTCTATGGTGATGCTGTCTTAAAAGCAGCAGAAACCTTTTCTGGCCAGTTCTATATTGACATAAGATTTTGAGTCCATTTTCATTCATGGTGTGAAACCATTTTCTCAAGTGAGAAAAAGCCTTTTTAATAGAAATAAAATACCATCACCTTCAGATTAATAAGTTTAAAAGCTTGACCTCCATCGCTACAAATCTCAGACACATGCAATTTGGATAAATGTGATGAATCTACCTGATGGAACCTGATAGCTTGTTCAAAATATGCAGAAATCACTGCTTGCCCTAAAAGTTGCAAATATTCAGCCATAAAAATTTCTTTTGTTTTGCAGGGCCCTGTTCTAAATGGAACCTTTTTTTTGAATGTTTTTTGAGGGAGACAGTGTTGATTGCTTCACGACTAAACTGATTAGAGACAAAGATCTGTTTACTATGTAGTTAAAAAGAATGTGTTAATAATCCTAAGAAATCATCTAATATTAAGAAATAATCTCACCCATCAATTTCTTTGAAACCTAATACTTCCTCTCTGGCAAGTTAGACAAAGAGGTTAATATAGACACACAAAATATTTTTCAAAATATGTGGTTCTGTAAAAGATAAAATTTATAGTACAATAAAATAAATGGTCTTTTGCCTTGAAAGAGAAGAAATAAATTGCAAATTTGCAGCTGATGGTAAGTGGAAAAAAGAAAGTGCATTGACACAGTTTTGGAAGGAATGATAAAGAACTGTAATATTTATATTGACTGTCTCAAGAACAACTGCTATGTATACTTTGATATGGGGACAGTATAATGATGAGTTGCCTTTCTACTAACAAATTGTAATAAAATCACCACAACCACTCCCAGTAAAAGAACTGGATCATTGCTTTCCAGTTTCTTTAGACAAATGCTTTCTTCAGCTTCCTGCTTACATGAGAAGGAACATATGAATTTTGCTAGAGATATGTCGGAACACAGAAGTAAATTCTGTGCACTTTTACCCTGTTACATTCCTCAGGACTTAGATTGCATTTTACATGTCAAGCAAGCAAAATTATTACCAAGTTTAAAAAAAAAAAACAACTTTTTTTCCATCTTTATACCTTTGGCCATGCAATGTTGAAAAGTCAGCTGATTTTTTTATTTTTCCATAGTACGAACCAGAACTCATTATGGTTTTAATATGCTTTTTCCTAATTTTCTACTTCATATTGCTTTTAAAACTGAGTTTTGAAACAGTGAATTGCTTGAATTAAACTTGTTTCATGAAACTATATACCCTAATGGCTGGAAAAGAAAATGTACTGTTGACTGTAAAATGTAGGAAGTTGGAAGAATAATTTTTTGATATTCCAGAAGAACATTTCCCATATGGCATAGTTTGGGAATTGAGGACACTGCTAGGCAAAGACTGTAAATATGGACTTCAAAGGAATATG
>VZTR01026497.1:0-14645 GCA_013400775.1 Chaetops frenatus | reverse complement strand
GGGGGGGGGGTTGGAGGGAGGGTTGCTGTGCTGTCGAGTGTACCCTCTGCTTGGGAGCTGGAAAAAAAGGGGGTAAAATGGGAAATGAAAACTGGGGAAAACACTTTTCTGGAGGCAAGCAGGTCGTGATGTGGGGAAGGATTTGGCACCACCTCCACCCTGAGCTTCTCCCCAGGTTTTTTTTCTTCCCTGAACCCCATTTTTTCCTCATTTTTTGGCATCTCCAAATCTATTCTCTTGCCCATTCCTCAGCTTTCCTTAGAAAGTTATTTTTTACCCCATTTCTAGGCTTGCCTCATCCCATTGTAACCCTAGTTTTCTCCACCATTTATTCTATAAATTCTCACATTTTGGAATTCAATGAGCCCCAAACCACCCCATCCTAGGTCTGGCAACACAGAAAATCACCTTCAACACTTTTGCTCCATTTTACCAAAGTTTGCACCCAAAAAGCAGCCCTGGGGAGGCCCCATTTCCCTTCAGATGAGGAGGATGGATGCAAAACAAAACCAGCTGGGTATTTTTCTGGCTTTGATTTAGGCCCTAAACACAACCAGAGCCACGGCCAGGGCACCCCAAAAATGCTGCAGGGCTTTAAAACAATAAAAATAGGGATTGTGCTACAGAATAGTGTGAAAATCAGGATTTTTGGTGGTTTTGTTTTTCAAAAAAGTCATTGAAAAGGGCTGGGAGATCTCCATCCCTAAGCCAAGGATGCTGTAGGAAAAGGGAACGCTTCCTGATTTATTAATGAACTGCCAAATTTTTTATCCAGATCGGAGAAAAAATTCAGAATAGGGTTAAAAACAAGGGAAGAAACAGTCCAAGAGCAGCAATTTGGCGGTGCACAGGAAGGGGGCAAGGGTGCATTAAAGGCCACATCCCCATCCCGTGGCCTGGCCTTCCCTGTGGGGAGGGGGTTCCCCTAAATTTGGCGAGCCAGGGCATGTTTGCGGGGCCCAGCGCGGCGCTGCCGGGCAGGACGGACGGACGGATGCTGCATACCAATAGGTCCCATGACTTTTCGGGCTTGTTTAAGGCCTTTCTTGCTCCTGCTTCGCCCTGCCCAGCTGCTTTTCTTACTCTCCCCTCCTCCTCAATATGGGGTTTGTTCGCTGCCTGATGACGGTATCTCTATAGGGTGCTCAGGGATGGGGCCTCTGGGATGTCAGGAGGGGGGTGATAAGGTGTTTTGGGGACGGAGAACGTTCTGGGGAGTCCCCTCCCCCAGAAAATCGTCTTTTTACACTTTTTCCCTGCCTTTTTTGGCTTAAAACCAGGGATGAGGAGCGATGCACGTGCACTGATTCCCGTGATGCAGTTCTGCATCTGAGGGGGCTTTGTCTGGACAGGAGCATCGAATGGGGATGGGGGTGGGATACAAAATCCTTCCCCCCACGCCATTTTTGGGGGAATTAAGGTATCTTTGCAGAGCACTGCGTTGATCCAAGCACTGGTGTCTCTCACTCCCCAGGCAGCATTTGCAGGGCAATGATACAACTTTGCCAAGGGTTGCCTCCACCTGCCTCCCACCTCCCGCATTTTTGGCAGTGATAGATGGATTTCTGCAGAGGCTTGCATTGACCCAGCTGCAGGAGAGCTCCTGCCCAAGCCTTGCACATTTTGGGGGGCACCACATGCATTTTTGCAGAGCATTGCATTAACCCACCAACAGGAGGGCTGCAATCCACACCTCTGCCTTGCATTTTTGAGGTGATACATGCATTTTTGCAAAGGGTTGGTTACATTGACCTGACTGTAGGAGCACTCCCACCCCCAATGCAGTTTGGGGGGGGGATAACTCATCTTTGCAGAGAGTTGCACTGACCCACCTCCCACACCCAAAGCAATTTTGGGGGTGATTCCTTGACTTTTACAACGCGTTGCATTTATCTGAGTGCAGGAGGGCTCCTGCCTCTCCCACACTTTTGGGGTCATGCGTGCATCTTTGCAGAGGCTATAGAGCCAAGCCGGGCACTTCAGGGGTGCTCAGCACAGCTCCAGCTTGGGGTTTTCCTGTGTTCCCCATGCTCAGCACCCCTCTGTCTCTCCCCACGGCAAGGTCTGCTGGCAGGGGTGAACATCACCAGCCCCACGCCCCTGGTCCGTGGCACGGCGGGCAAAGCGGCGCTGCTGTCCGTGCGCTACGCCAGCGCCAGCGCCGACAAGCCAGTGGTCAAGTGGCAGCTGAAGCGGGACAAACCCGTCACCGTGGTCCAGTCCATCGGCACCGAGATCATTGGCAACCTACGGCCCGACTACCGCGACCGCATCCGGGTGCTGGAGAACGGCTCGCTGCTCATCAGCCCTTTGCAGCTGGCTGATGAAGGCGCTTACGAGGTGGAGGTGTCCATCACTGACGACACTTTCACCGGCGAGAAGACCATCAACCTCACCGTGGACAGTAAGGGCAAGCAGGACATCCAGTGGAGACTGGGTTATCCGTGGGATGTCGTCCCTGACCGCATTTGGGGAGGGCTTTCTCCAACTGGGAGGTGGTTTTGGGGGTTTCAGACACTCTGTGCAGCCAAGTTGGTAGGGTTTTGACGTCTCTCTGTCCCGTGAGCCGATCCATCCCCTGAGACACGGCATCACTGTGGTTTCCCCTATTTGCCCACAGTTCCCATCTCAAAGCCACAAGTGCTGGTGGCCTCCTCAACGGTGCTGGAGCTCAGTGAGTTCTTCACCCTCAACTGCTCACATGAGAATGGCACCAAACCCACCTACACCTGGCTGAAGGATGGGCGGCCGCTGAGCAACGACTCCCGCCTGCTCCTCTCCCCTGACCAGAAGATCCTCACCATCACCCGTGTTCTCATGGCTGACGATGACATCTACAGTTGCCTGGTCGAGAACCCCATCAGCCAGGGCCGCAGTGTCCCTGTGAAGCTCACTGTTTACCGTAAGCCACCCCTTCTCCCCTCCTGCTCTCCCAGGGTTCACCATCCCTTGCAGATGCTTTCAGCTAAGATTTTTGGGGGCTTGTCCCCCCTCATTCTTCTTCTCCAGGACGAAGCTCTCTCTACATCATTCTGTCCACGGGCGGCATCTTCCTTCTTGTCACCCTGGTGACAGTTTGTGCCTGCTGGAAACCCTCCAAGAAGTATGTGTGGGGATAACATGGGAGACAAAGGGGGTTGTTCCATCTTCTCCCATCTTGCCTTGTCCCATCCCATATTGTCCCATTTAATCTCTTCCCATCCCATCTTGTCCTGTCCCATACCATCCTATCTCATTTCATCTTTACACATCTGACCCCATGCCATGCCATGCTATGCCATCTCGACCCATCCCATCCCATCCCATCCCATCCCATCCCATCCCATCCTATCTCTCCCTCCCTGCAGTACTTGACCCTTCCCTGGATGAGCCACAGGCAGTCCCCCCATTGCCTCGAACAGGATGCCAGTGCTGCTCCATCCCCTATCCCTTTCCAGGGAGAAGCGACAAGCAGAGACACAACCAGCCTCTGACTACCCTGAGCAGGACGAGGAGCGCCTGAAGCACGAAGGTGAGTGCAGGCCTCGGCGTGGCATCAGTGGGTTGGGGGAACACCAATGCTCTTGATGTGGTGAGCAGCACCTTCCTTCCACACAGCTGAGGGCATTCCACGGAGCGGCGAGCACGAGCGCAAGAACCCAGTGGCTTTGTACATCCTTAAAGATAAGGTGAGACCCAGTAGCACCAGTGGCACACCATCAGCATCCCAGAACAGGGTCTCGCACGTGTTCCACGTTTTTCTGCTCTTGGCTTCCGGCAGGATTCGCCAGAGGCAGAGGAGGATTCACTGCCTGAACCCCGCGGCACGGTTGAACCAGGTTACACCAGCTCGCCAGTACCAGCAGCCGGTCGCTCACCGGGACCGGTGGGGCGTTCCACTCGTCGTTATCATCGCTCGCCAGCTCGCTCACCCGCCTCGACGCGGACCCACAGGTCACCACCGGGGTCGCCGGCCCGTTCCCGCGGTGCTCCGCGGCTGCTGCGGACTGCCGGCGTCCACGTCATTCGGGAGCAGGAGGAGGCCAATGCCGTGGAGATCAGTGCCTGAGCAGGGGGGACTGTGCGCGCTTTGGTGGCAGCGTGCAAGCGAGCAGGGACACCAGCACGGCCACCCTCCCGCCACCGAGCAAGCGGGGACACCGGCACAGCCCTGCTCCCGCCACTGGGCATCGTTCCGCTCGGCGTAAAGTCACTAATTTCCTATTGATCCCACCCAGAGCTCCCCTCTTCCGTCCCCCATCTTCCTGGGGCATCGCTTTAATGGCTTTCTCGCCGGGACGAGCGTGCAGGGAGCGCGCAGAAAGCACACGTGTGTGCAGAGAGGACATGCAATCAGTGCAAGGAAAGAGTGTGCCAGAGGGTGTGCATGGAGCATGCAGAGAGAGCCTTTGAGCGCTGCACAGAGAAAGCATGCGTGGAGCATGCAGGAGGGCACACGGACGGTGCATGGGGGCAGGCATGAGGGTATGCAGCAAGTGTGCACACAGTGTGCAAGGAGAGGATGCACAGAGCATGCAGGAGAACATGTGGAGCCCATGGAGATAACACACATGGAGCGTGCAGCTCAGACTGCACAGAGTGTGCACAGAGCGTGTACGGAGTGTGCAGAGTGTCCACTGAACCTGCATGGCCTTTGTGAGCGTGCCAGGACTGAGTGTGCACTCCAGGTGTACACAGAGTCTGCAGAGGGAGTGCACGCAGAGCGTGCACGGAGCATGTGGAGTGAGCGTGCGTGCAGGCTTTGCATGGGACACGCACACAGCATGCGACGAGTGTGCAAAGAGCGTGAGCAGGGACGGCGTGTGCAGCGCTCGCACGAAGTACACGCCGAGTGTGCGTGGTGTGTGTGGAAGGAGTGTGCACCAAGCGAGCAGCTGAGTGTGCTCAGAGCATGCATAAGAGTGAACCTGCCGTGCTGGCACAGGGCATGCATGGGGCCTGCAGTGAGCGTGCAAAGAGTGCATGTGCAGTGCTTGCACGGAGTGTGCATGGTGCATGTGGAAAGAGCGAGCACAAAGCAGCTGAGCGTGCTTGGAGCGTGCACACGCACACGGGGAGCACACACACTGCACACCCAGCGACCGTGCCTGCACACGGGTGTGTAAGAGTACAGTGCCCACCCGCCATGGCACACCCTCCCTGCGCGGAGCAGGACACGCGCTGGCACACAAGCTCGCCCCAGGGCACACATGCATCAGGTGGTCTAAACAGGGGGCTCCCTCCTGCCCCCCCAGCTCCCCAGCTGCCATGTCCCCTAAACGTGGGCTGGAAGCCCTGGCCCAAGCATTGCCCCTTCGCCACGGTAGGATTTTCTGTGAAAATCCCCCGCTTTTGGGGCTCACGACGCTGTCTCTCCCCAAGCTTCCATGGGAAATAGGTTTAGGATGAAAAGCAGAGAGCAGCCGGCCAAGCGAGCCGGGCCCTGAGGCACCCGGGGTGGGTGCCGGGGCACCCCAGAGTGCTCGGGGTGCACTACTAACCAATAAACTAAACGTACTACCCGTCTGCTGGTGGCAGCCTTGGGTGTCTTTGTGGGACACGGGCCCCTCAAGGTGGGGGGACACATGAGAGGTGGCTGACAGCTAAGACCACACAAACCTGATGCACCTGGCTGGCACTCAAACTGGCACTTGAAGTGCTTGGGAGACCTTGGACTGTTCCCTCTGGTACCTACTGATGGTATCCTCAGCTGAGAGCCCATTTCTTCTTAATTTGTCTTCCTCTGAACATGGTGAAGGAAGAGGGGAATTTATTCTGACTAATTAAATTCATTAACTGCTGGTGTCCCCCACTCCACTCTGGGTCTCCGGGTGCTGCCAGTGCCACTGTGGCCAGACACTCCCACTGCCACAGGATGGCTGAGCTGTTTGTGTTCACCGTCACCTTCCCCCCCCCCGGCATTTCCTGGCCCCCGCATCCGGCTATTGTACCCCCCCATCCGGAGCCGGATCCAGCCCCAGTGCTGGCAGGGAGGAACGGGATTTTGGGAGGAAACGAGAAGGCTGGCCAGGGCCAGCATGGCGGGCGGCTGGGAGACAGCACTGGGCCTGGGGCTCTGCCTCGCTGCCCTGCACCAAGGAGGTGAGTGCAGCCCACGGGGGCCAAAATCCACTTAACTCTGCCCCACCCTGGATCTGAGACCATGCCCCCTTGGGGTACCTATTGGCATCCCCCCGCCTCCTTGTCACCTCACAGGCTGCCGCCTCCCCAGCATGGCCACAGCACCCCAAACTCCAGCTGGTAAGGACACCTGGTGGGTGGGTGATACAGGTGGGGAGACCCAGAAAATCCTCCCCCCACAATGTGCCCTCCCCACTGCAGTGCTGCGGGACAATTTCCGCCTGCAGCCCAGTGATTTGGTGACCACAGCGGGGCAAGTATTGGAGCTGGATTGTGTCCCTCCCTTGGGGCACCCTGAACCCTATGTTACCTGGAAGAAGGACGGGGTGACCTTGGACTTGGTAGGTGACAGGTATGTGGTCACCAAGGGGAAGTTGCAGGTGGCATCGGCACAGCGGAGTGACTCGGGTCTCTACATCTGCGTGGCGGCCAACGCGGCAGGCAAGAGGGAGAGCCGGGGTGCCCACGTCTCTGTGCTGGGTAAGCCAAGGGTCTCCCACGGGTGTCGGGCACGTCACACCCAGCCACGGTGCCATCTCCTTGATGTCCTCCTGCAGAGAAGCCAAGCATCGTGCGGCACCCGAGCAATGCCGTGGCGGTGGCTGGCAGCACCGTGGAGCTGGGTTGCAGTGCCCGAGGTGACCCAGTGCCACAGGTGCAGTGGCACAAGGAGCACGGAGACCTACCCTGGGGCAGGTAGGTGGTGGCAGGTGGGAGGTGTCCCACCCCTGGCATGGGGATGAGGCTGATGGAGAGCTGGTGACCCGCAGGCACGAGGTGGACCGGGAGCACACTTTGCGCCTCTATGCCGTGACGTCCGCTGATGCCGGGGCATACGTGTGTACAGCACAGAGCCAGCTGGGCACCGCCGCCGCCACCACCTTCCTCCGTGTGGAGGGTCAGTGGTGGGACCTCCGTGGCCTCCACCATCACAGGCACCCAGGGCCATCTCAGGGTTTATGAAAGGGGATCCATCTAAGAGGGTTCATTTAATGGGGTTCATCCAAGGGAGTCATTCAAGGGCAGTCTGTCCATGGAAGTCTATCCAAGGGCATCCATCATCCATCAAATAAAGTCCATCCAGCTAAGGCATTTCAGGGGATCCATCAAAGGGGGCACTTCCAAAGGTAGGTCCATCTAAACACATCCATCCACCAGCATCCATCCAAGGGTTCCATCCAAGAAGGTCCATGTAAGGGGATCCATCTAAGGAAATGCATCAAGGTGGGAGTCCATCCAAGGGGATACATTCAAGAGCGCCCACCTAAAGGGGATCCAGCCAATCTGATTCCTCCAAGAGGATCCATTTAAGGGGGTCAATGAATGGTGGAAATACATTACAGGGGGATAGAAAAAGAAATCCATGCAAAGGGTCCATCTAAGAGGGACAGATCACAAGGGTGTATCGTGGGGGCCTGCTCCATGTCCCCAGGGGCAACACATCAAAGGGGGTCCATCCAAGAGCGGTCCATCCAAGGGGTGTCCATCCAAGACAGACCCATCAAGGGTGTCTGTCCAAAAGGGTCCATTTCAGTGGGTCCATCCGGGTAGACATCAGGATCTCCATGTACAGGTATCTGAAGTAGGTGTTTGCACAGGTGCCAGGGGACCTTGGTCCTGCCTGGTGCTGCCATTAGCCTTCTTCTGCCCTACAGACCGACTGGCAACGGGTCAGCAGGAGACTGCACCACGGGACCTGCTGGCTGTGCGGCTGCACCTGGACAACGGCACTGCGCTGCCCACTGCTGCTGTCCAGCTCCGCTGGCAGGTTGGTGTCATGCGTGGCTGCCCTCAGTGGAGGGGCGGGTTGGGACACATCCCCATGTCCCACCTTAACTTGGAATCCTTCCCATCCTCTTCAGATGCTGATGCCTGTGCCAGTGCCTGTGGGCTACTTGGTGCTGTACCGCAGCCTGCTCCCGGTCACCACCTCCTGGGTCCAACACGATGCAGGCAGGGAGCTCAGCGCCATCATCCCTGCGCTCCGCAGGGGCTACAAGTACGAATTCAAGGTCCGACCCTACACTGGAGGGACGCAGGGCGCAGACAGCAACAGCAGGCATCTCTGGATACCCGAGGAAGGTGCGTCATGTGGCCCCGGCGATGCCTGGGTGGAGGCTGGGGAGGTTGGTTGGGCGTCCCAGGGGTCTCAGCGTCCCTGTCCCGGCAGTGCCTAGTGCAGCGCCCCAGCGCGTCACCGTCAGCCAGGCTGAGACAGGGAACGGCACCGGCACCGTGGTTGTGAGCTGGGAGCCGCCTCCTCCTGAAGCCCACAATGGCGTCATCCAGGGCTACCAGGTTTGGGGCAATGAGGCGAGGGGGAAGGGCCAAGGTCTTCTGGCCAAGGAGGGTCAGTCCAAGAGGATCCATCCAAAAATGGAGCCTATGGAAGGTGGGGATCTATCCAAGGGGGAAACCATCCAAGGAGTCTATCCAGGAGAGATCTCAGCATGGAGGTTCATCCAAAAGGGCCAATCAGGGTGGAGGTCCATCCCAGGGCATCTGCCTAATGACATCCAAGGGAGTTCATCCAAAGGAGTCCAGCCCAGGGGATTCATCCAAGGGGGTCCATCCAAAGAGGGACCCATCAATGGGGGTCCATCCAAGGAGCATTCACCCAAGGAGGTCAATCCTAGGGGCATGCAAGGGAGCCCATCCAAAGGGGTCCTTCCAAGGGGAGTCCATCAAGAAGATTCATCCAAGGGGACCCATCCCAGTGAATCTATCCATGGGGGATCCATCGATGGGAGTTTATCAAGGGATGTTCATCTGAAGGGGTCCATCCAGGGGGTCCATCCACGGGGGGGTCTATTAAAGGGGGCTATCAAGCTTAATCATCTAAGAGGATACAGCTTCTTGGTGCCTGCCAGGTCTGGTCAATGGGTGAGAGCTGGCAGCGCCCCACCAACAGGACAGTGGACGGAGCCACCCACCACTTGGAAACCCTCCTCCCACACCCCGGGGCTGAATTCTGTGTCCAGGTGGCAGCTTTCAACAGTGCAGGACTGGGAGTGCCCAGCAATGCCACATGTGGAGTCCTGGGTAGGGGATGGAGAGCAAGGAGGGGTGCGGGTGGGGGTCAAGGTGGTGACACAAAGTGACACTGATGGAACCCTTGCAGGATTGACCGCAGGGAGCAGCAGGGTGGTCCAGGCACTGCAGCAGCCTGCTGTCATTGCAGCTGCTGGTTCCATGCTCTGGTTGGCCTTACTCGCCCTCCTCCTCCTCCTCTGCCAGCGCCGTGCCAGCCAGGATGCCGCAGCTCGCCACAGGTGAGAGGCCATGGTTTGGGGGACACAGCAGATCCCTGGTGTGGTGGGGATTGATGCACTGACAGCACCTCTTGCCCTGCAGGCTGGTGGCTGGTGACTCGCCATGGCTTGGTGGTCCCTGGAAACCCAGCTGTGCCCCCCAAAACCTCAGCAGCAGCAGCAGCCTCAGCAGCCGACTCCTGGGCAGTGACGGCAGGGACCCCCACCCCTCCAGTGAGCCCTGTGGGGACTGGGATCCCCACCCACTGCCATGGCACCCCCACCCCTCCAGTGAACATTAGGGTTGGGACCCCCACCAAGTGTCATAGAGCCCCCCTCTCTGCCATGGAACCCCCACCAGTACTGTGGCACCCACACTCATCCCATGTGATGCCATTGGATCCCCACCCAGTTCCATGGAACCCTGACCTGCTACAACAGGACCTCAAGCCCAGGCCTAGGACCCTCACAGAATGCTATGGGACCAGCAAAGTCTACCTAAGACCCCCACCCTATACCTGGGACCCCCAGTGCTATGGGACCCCCACCTTGGTGCCCGCCATTGCCTGTATGCAGGACTTGAGGACACACAGACCCAAGGCCAGAGGGGGCAGGGCACACATGGTCTCATGGGTGCTCTGACCTCTCTTACTCTTCCAGCCCTCTCCTTGGAGCCGCAGAGTCTTGGTCCCCCCACGCCCCCCATCAACAGCAGCCTCCGTGGGGGGCACCCACCGCCCCTCGGGGACATGGGGTGCTGCGGTGGGGGGCACCCCGGGGTGCATTCCTCACCCAGCACTCCAAACCCAGCACCCTGGCAGTGTGTCCGCAAGAGAGGTGGGTGTGAGGGGCACATGGGGGGATGTGGGGGACACCAGGGTAATGGCCCATGGCTCTGTGTCCCTCATTCCCCACACAGAGCTGCATCAAGTGCACAGCACCCCAGTGCTCATAGCTGGCCCCAGCCACATTCCTGTCACTGGAAGTGGAGGCGAGTGGGGGACAGATTTTGGGCTGGCAGCCAGGCGGCCTCAGCAAAGGGGACATGAGGGTGACACCAGCGCTGCTGTGATGGACAGCAGGGACCTGTGCCTACCAGTCTTCAGCTCTCCAAAACCATGTCGGGGCAGCACTTCACTGGCCTCTGGTGTAACCAGGTCACGGGTGACACCACCGAGACCACGCCATGCCTGGCACCCGCCAGTGACACGGTGAGTCTGGGTGCCCCCATCCAGACGGGTGCTCTGCAACCCAATGCTTTGCTGCAAAACCCAACATGTCCCTTGCACCTGCAGGTCCCCGGCCTCCGTGTGCCCCAGGGACACATCTCTGGCCACCAGGCATCCCAAGGACATGTCCCCAGTCACTGGGATCCCCAGGGATACATCCCCAGTCACTGAGAGCCCCAGGGGTGTGTCACCGGACACCAGGAACCCTAGGGACATGTCCTTGGTCACTGAGCACCCCAAGGACATGTTCCTGGACAGCAGGCATCCTAAGGATGTGTCCTCAGTCCCTGGGACCCCCAGGGATGTGTCACCAGCCACCAGGCACCACAAGGACCCATCACCAGCAACCAAGCACCAAAGGGACACAGTCTTGGCTACCAGGCACCCTGAGGACACCTCCCTGGCCACCAGGTGCCCCAGAGACCCATTACCAGTGGCCAAGTGCCAGAGGGACATCTCACCGTCCAGCAGGCACCCCAAGGAAATGTTCCCAGCTAGCAGGCACCCAAAGGACACATCCCCAGGCACAAGGCTCCCCAAAGAGGTATCCCCAGCCACTGGGCACTGCAGGGATAAGTTCCTGGCCTCCAGGTATGCCAAGGACAGGTTCCCAGCCAACAAGTACCCCAGGGAGCCATCACTGGTGACCACGCACCTAAGGCATGTGTTCCTGTGCAGCAGGTACCCTGAAAACATGTCACCACCCTTGAGGGGTCCCAATGACACATTGCCAGCCACTGGGCACCCCAGGGACACATCCCCAGACACCAGGCACCCTGAGGAGATGTCATCAGTCTCCAAGAACCACAGGGACAAGTTCTTGGGCACCAGGTATGCCAAAGACATGTCTCAGGCCACCAGGGACCCAGGGACCCACCACTGGTGAGCATGCACACAAGGGACATATCCCTGTGCAGCAGGTACCCTGAAAATACATCACCAGCCTTAAGGCATCCCAAGGACACATCTCCAGCCACTAGACACCCCAGGGACACATCTCCAGCCACCAGGTGCCTCAAAGAGGTGTCCCCAGTCACTGGTCAGCAGAAGGACATGTTCTTGGGCACCAGGTATCCCAAGGACATGTCCCCAGCCACCAGCCACACCAGGAACGTGTCACTGGAGACCAGGCACCCAAGGGACATATTCCTGGCGACCAGGTACCCCAAGGACACGTCCCGGGCCAGCGGGCGCGTCTCGCCAGCATTCAGTGACGGGGTCCTCACACAACAGCAGGTGGCTGAGGTCCTGGAGATGGACCAGGACAATTCCTGCTGCAGGTATTCCCCATCCCCCTGGGACAGTCCCATCATGGCAGCATCCCCTGGTGCCAGTGGTACCCCCACTGTGTTCCCCACAGACCCCCGGCACCGACCACAGCACGGTCCTTGTCACCACTGCACACCTACGGCTACATCTACGGGCCACCAGCCTCGGAGCTGGGTGAGGAGGAGGAAGAGGAGGAGGAAGAGGAGGAGGAAGAGCGTACAGCAACGAGGGGCTCACCAGGAGGGTCTCTGCTGAATGGCTGGGGGTCTGTCTCGGAGGACAACTTTGCCAGCACCCGCTGCAGCCTGGTGAGCTCCTGTGATGGCTCCTTTCTCCTGGACGCCAGCTTTGCCCGGGCCCTGGCCGTGGCTGTTGATGGCCTCTGCTACAGCCTTGAGGACACTGATGGAGCCTATGGGGGTGAGTGAAGGGTCCCTGGACCCCCTCTTTGACCCTGAGCATTGTCACCTCCTCGAGGAAGACAGCTCCATTATGACACCATGATGATGCCACCATTTCTTGCCTTCTTCCCTGCAGGTCCCTCACCACCACCATCACCCTTGGAGCAGATCTTCCCACCTGGAGTCCCCACCACCACCTGGGACTGGTGGAAAGTGCTGGAGGTCCCACAGAAAACCAGGACAGAGGCAGCCATGAACAGCAGCTCGCAGAACGGTGCGTGGTGACCCAATGCCAGGGTGGTGGGCACTGGGGGTGGTGAGGGGTGTCATCTGATGCAGGAATATGTTTCCTTTGCTTTCCAGGTGGCCAGGGGTCAGCAACTGGCAGCCCCTGGGCCAGGGAAGGTGGTGAGCTGGGGACAGGAGGGACAGGAGCATGGCAGTCCCCAGGGCGCAGGACACAGCAAGACCAGAGTCCCCTTGGGTTCAGCTAAAATCCAGCTTTATTAGGCAGTTCCCCAAACAGGGGCTCTTTACTGGGAAAAGCCACTCACAAAGGGTGGGTGGCACCCAGGTGGGTGGGTGTCCCTCCTTATTCAGTGTTCCTGTCCTTCTCAAGTCTCCTTCTTCTTCCATAGTGTCCCCATCCCTCCTCAGTGTCCCTACCCTTTCCCAAATTCCTCATTCCTCCCCAGCATCCTCATCCTCCCCAAGAGTCTGCATGTCCTCCAAGTGTCCTTGTCATTCCTCAGTGTCCTCCTCCTTCCCCAGCATCCTCATCCCCCCTAATTATACTAGTCCAGCCCAAGCACTGTTGTCCACCCCATGTCCTTCTCTTCTCCTAGGGTTGTTGAACCTCTGATTATCCCCATCCCTGCCAACCATTCCCATTCCTTCCAACTGTCCTTGTGCTTTCCGATTCAGTTCATGTCCCTCCTCAGCATCCTTGTCGCACCTTGACTGTCCGTGTCTCTCCCAAGGGTTCCCATTCTTCCCAAGCCACCTGAGTGGCCTTGTGCCCCCTCCAAGTCTCCTCGTCATTCCTAATCATCCTCATTCCCAAGGTTCTCAGCCCTCCTAAGTGTTCTCATCCTTCATCAGTTCTTTTGTCCCCCATGCCAAGTGTCCTTGTCCTTCCCCACTGTCCTCATCACCCTGCAACCATCCTCCTTGTCCCTTACTACTGTCCTTGTCCCTCCCAAGCAATCTTGCTTTTCCCAAGTGTCCTCTTCCCCCCAGGAATCCTCAATGCCTGGAAATCCTTGTCCTTCCTCCATGTCCTCTTCCCTCCAGGTATCCTTGTCCCCCAGCCTTCCTTGTCCATCACCAGCACCCTCACCCATCTGCCGTGTCCTTGCCCCTTGTAATCTTGTCCCCTACCAGCTGTCCCCATCCCTTTCAACCACCTCATCCATCCCAGACATCCTTGTCCTTTCCCAGCATGCTTACTCCTCCCAACTGTCCTTGTCTCCAGGATCCTTGCCCCACCTGAGCACCCTCCTCATCCTTCCCCAGCGTCCTCATCCCTTCTCAGCATGCTCATCTGTCTCAACTCTTTCTGTCCCCAGGGTTCATGTCCTTCCCCGAGCACCTTCCTTGTCCCTCCCCAGGGTCCTCATTCCTTGTGACTGCCCTTGCCCCACCCCAAGAATCCCCGTCCCCCCTCACGCTGACGCCCACTGGCCGCGAGCTCTGTGCCACCCTATTTCCATGGAGCCACTCAGAAATTAAAGAACGTCCCTCCGTGTCCCCTGTGTTCCCATCCCCACGTCCCCAACTCTGTCACCGACTCGCCCTGCCTTTTATCGCTTCTCCTGCGGCGGGCAGGGAAACGGGGCCCCTGGGCGGCGGCAGTGGCCGCTTCCTTCCCCGCGGTCCCCCGGCGTCCGGCTGCGCCCCGAGCCGTGGCCCCGGGAGCCGCTGGAGCCGCGGGACGAGACGCTGCCTGTGGTGGAGCAGCTGCCGGACACCTGCCCGCGGGGCAGGCAGGAGGGTTTGCTGTAGGGGATGACCTCATCTGTAGGGGAGGGGACAAGGCTGTGTCTCGGCAGGGACACCCCCAGCGCTTTTGTCGCGCCATCGGTGGCTCTGGCTTACCGCCGCGGGGCGGGCGGTGGGTGACCCTGCGCTCAGCCCCGCCCGGCTCCAGCTCCGGAGAGGGGCCGGGGGTCTCGCCTGGAGGCGGCAGCGGTGGCGGCGGCAGCTCTGCGGCAGAGAGGGAGGAGAAGGCTGAGCTCCCCGGGGCCTCCTGAACTCCCTATTTTTTCCTTCCCACTCACCTCCCATCTGCTTTTCCCGGCGGTAGCGGCTGGATTTGGGCTTCAAGCGACTTTTGGAGATCACCCCGCGGGTTTTCCCTGGGGGGGTTGGGAATG
>VZTR01026485.1:24994-41346 GCA_013400775.1 Chaetops frenatus | reverse complement strand
AAAAAAAAAAAACCCAACTCCTAAAATCTGGAAATAAGGGGAAAAGCCAGAATTCCTGTACCTGTCTTGCTCATTTCTTGACAGACCGATATTTGTTGTTAAGAAGTAGTGCACGGAGGATAAAAGCCAGAGTGATTTTTTGACAACACAGGCATTGCAATTTCAGTGCACTTCTCTATTAATAGATTAGTGGACTAGCAGAACNTAGCAGAACAAGAATAGCAGGGCCACATATCACTGACTGCTTTGTACAAAGCAAGACTGGCTTTCATACTTATGAAAGAGTAATGACCAAAAATAGGAAGAAATAAGCAGATTTATCCAGATTTTTCAAGCTAAAGGAACATCAAAATATTAATCTCTTATTACACTATGTAAGCTGAGCAATGTTTACAACACAAAGACTAAGATATTGTGCTCCAGGAAGTTAACAAACTCCTGCTGAAATTTAGAAGAAAAGTTCTTCTGAGAATCTCTTCCTTTAATCACTGTGAAAATATTTTTTTGCACCTTTCACATAGGCATCAGTGTCTGTGCACCCTGAAAGAATTTTATAGTCTAACTATAGCAAGTGTAGGCTACTGGAAAATTATTACTTTAATTATTATGACTGATTCAGTCAGACCATAGCCTGAAAATTTCAGAAGCATCTTTTTGTGCCTTCTTGGCACTCCATCGATCTGATGGATCAGTACCCAACCGTCTGTGCCTTGCATCTCTTTTTCTGAGAGCTGAATCTTTTCTCATAACAACGAATCCAACAACAGACCACGTAGAAGTTCTTGGAGAGCTGTACCGACACACAAAAATGCCAGTGTGGTGTGACATACTTTTCTTTTCCTAAGTCAGTTCTAAAACACTCTGCCAAGTTTTTTAATTGAGGTCTAGAAAAACAAGATGCCCTTGCTGCAGACATAACCCACTCATAACATGAAGGACTTGTCTATACAAATTTTATGCACTCTCCAAATAAGCAAAAGGTGTTACATTAGTCAGGCTTACAGAAGCTGGTAGTGGAAATCCTCTTCCTTCTCCTTCTATCTTTTCCCTTTCCTTATCCTTTCTCCAGTATAATCTTCCTCAGAGTCACTATTCTCTTATACTGCATACGAAAAAGTAAAAATATGCCTCTGAATAATCTCCATCTCTTTTGCTTATGTCTGTTCTTCACTTTACACTTTTATCCACCAGTAGTTTAAGACCATGAAATGGAGAAAACAAACAAGGGGTCTAGTCAAAGGCCTGATTTTTTTTCTCTCTACTATTAGATATTTTTATCTTTCCATTGGAGAGTCAGTTAATTTTCTTATACAAACTGAATAAGAAACTAGTAATTTCTGGTATCTTGATATTTCCCTTTAGAACATGGACACAGTTTTATATATCCTGAGTACAGAGAACCTTGCAGAAAAAAAAATGCTACATTGCAGGTACAAGTTACATTATACAGAATTTAGATAATTTTGTTATGCATCCACTTGACACAAAGCCACATTACAATTCTTTCACTCCAATTATTACCACTATTTCCCAAGAATTCCCATTGAGTAACAGAACTATTCAATTAGAACCTGAGCCCAAACATGATGTAATCCCAGCCAAGGGTCGCATTGACTTCACATTTCGAATCAGACCTTGGTAAAATAGTGTCCGGTGTGAGGAGTGTCAGAGTATGCCTGGTAATGAGAGAGTTATGGAAAGTTAGCCCCCTTACTATCCTCACATTGTCAAAGGTGTCTGGCTGATGTTCAGGATGAAACCTAAGCATCAGATGATTACGGTGATATCAACCGTTACATTAAGGACAAGAAGGGATGTTTCTTTCCTGTTCAAGTTGATAAAAGACCAGCAGTGGGTAGAGAAGTTATTTTTTGACTTCTGTATTGTAAGACATTCTCCTCTTTTAAGGAGTGCCACTAATGGCATTGCGGTGACAATGACACCAATGACAACCACAGTCACTCTCCTTTCCTTGCTATAGCAGGTGACAATTTTGAGGTCCTCTCTTACTCTTGTCCTCAAGTGAGTCTTGTAGGTAGTAGGAAGAATTTTGGGAGACATCAGGTACTGTCACACATAGGGAGACCATTTTTGATTATTTTGGAACAGGAAAAGTCAGTTAGACCTAGTTGCAACTGGTCTTCCCTTTTATGGTTGTACCTGTATTGAGACTATGCAGCACTAGAGAACAGGTTAGAGTCGTTTGAGATGCTGTAATTTTAAATACTTGTGTAGTCTGTGTTTTGCAGGGCTTTATAAGAAGAGCTTCTTTCCTGCTATATTTGGAGTAACTGACAAAATGAAGCCATGGTTAAAAAATAAACCAGCTACAGCCTTTAGAAGCATTGTTATGCACTCTCATATCTTGACAGTTGTTCACAGATTTCCAGTGTAGGAAGAGAGTGCTAGAGCTGGAAATGCAATTTTTAGAGATGATTCCTGCTACTTTTTGGCCTACATGCATTTGAGAAACAAAATTGGGTATGCGCATGAAAAAATTTTTAAGAGGACATTGTGCAAATATAAAACAAGACGGAAATTAGAGCTCAGAAAATCACAGAAAATTAAAACTCAATCCAAGGAAAGGGAAAAAAAGAGGCTAGAAGATGCAGAGACTTATTCAATATAGAGAGCTGTTAAAGCAAAGATAATGGCTTTAAAAGGGGATTTTAATTCAAAAGGATAATGAAAAAGAAAACAAAGAGGTAATAATCATCCATCCAGCTCAGCACAAATAGTTGTTTTGTACTGCATGTGAAAATTTCAGCTGTGATATAATTTGCCCCAAAAAAAATTTTTGTTATTACTGTGCATTTGCCTACAAAGAGGAACAAGGTCTGAAGAATAAATTGGAACATAATTTTTTTTAAATACCTATTCAACTCCTACTTGAGTCCGCAACACCAGCAAAAAAATTCCAACGATATCTTTACAAAAGAGACAGCCAGAGGTGAGAGAAATATCTAATGCAGCACCATTTACTTGATATGTTCCAGCCACCCAGCACCAATGCAAGCTGCCAAACCAAGCCTGAGCAGAGAGGATATTGCAAAACTAATCACATCACTTCTGTGACATGCACTAATCTTGACCTGAAAGAGGACAGCCTTGGTGCTTATGAAATGCTTAACAATTTTGTTCACACTAACAGTACAGAGTAGAGGCATCTTTCTCAATGTTGGCTTTGGAAAATTAATATTTTGAAAATTCAGTGAGATTATGGATAAATCCTTCTGTGATTTTTAAACAGCTATTTGTGCTCAATATTTTTTTTTGTCAATATTCTTATCAAAATGTCAGAGGGCAAATGCCTTCTAGCAGAGTAGTTGTACTTAATGCAATTCTTCTAAAATAAATAAGTAGCCTTCAATACTTTTTCATCATATATAACATACGTCTCAAGAAAATTGCATCTATATGCCTAATGTGGATGCGTGACTTAATTTTATTCATGGTAACATTCCAGAGGAAAAGAAAATCAAAAAACAAAAAAGCTACTGAAATCTGAAGTCCAAGTTCAACAAATCATCAGGCAAGTCCCTAACTCTATGTTCTGCTAATAATCTTCATTTACATCTTGATACCAAGCAGTCTTAAAAAAAGAAATTGAAAATTGAACATATCACAACAGTGCAATTTGCTTCAGTGATACTACTTCCACTTGAAGACAAAATGACACTGAGGATCATGAAAGCTGTGTGGGTTATGATAGTAGTGAAAATACCTTTCCTTGACTCTATCCCAAAAGGTATCAAAGCAAATTTTCTACTGCATATTGTGAGCATATTCAAGTAAATGTTAAAAAAACAGTGTTGTTTTTACAAGTTCTAGTGCTGTAGGTTCTCTTTTCTTATTTATCTGTGTTCTTGAAACATCCCATAAAAATATAAACTTTGCTTCGTAGGTTCACTCCAGAAGTTCAGCTCCTCTGTAGCCAGGTTTCAGATTGCTGCCAGAAGATGATGGGGGAAATGGAGTTGTAAAACACACCTGCATCAGGGTGATCCTTCCCCTGGCATAGCTTCCCAATTTCTACCTTCTTCAAGTGATAGATATTGAATGGGTGTTTAAAAGAGTCAGATTTCACAGTGGTGAAATCCATGTGTGCTGTTTTGACAACTTACTTTCCAAACTTCTAGCCTAACCCCAGTGTGAGTAAGAAAAATGACTCAGTGATTTAGCACATATATGCGGGACAGGAAAGTCTTTGTCCTCGAAGTTATACCGCTACAGGCAGGATACTTAACTTCAAAAAGTAATTCTGTGTCCTTTCTTGGCTCGTGTATATTTCACTCTGCACATGAGAGTATGTTTCTACATTTCCATCTATTAAGGCTGTTTTGAATGGCAAGATTCATGTACTTTTCTGTATTTACCATGGAGGGAAGAAAATAAGATCCAAGTAAGTCATCCTCATTGCCTTCAGTAGGATTGCTCTCCCAAAGCTCTGTGGATGTCTGGTCCTTATTAAGAGAAAAACCAACATTCTCCAGATGACAGGGTCTCAAAGGCATAGTTTTCCAGTTTGACGTACGTTAAATCAAAGCTCAAGATACATGGGTCTTCATGCTGGCTCTGTTGCTTTCATTCTGGGTGACCAAGGTTGAAGCATTTTGCTGTCTCAATGACCTATCTAGTAAAAGTTGTGCAGATTCTGCTTGTTAAGTGTTTTCTGGTTTATGCTTTCCATAGCAATCCTTTTTGCTGTCATATGCTCTTACTTTGTATTCTTAGGCTTGCTGAAACCCTTAAGATAGGCAATAGAGCTCAACGAGGAGTATAAGAAAACCATAAAGGGTCTCGCAGACAACATGCCCGACAGTCATCCTTGATTCTGACATTATAGAGGAGACAATATTGAAGAACATGGGTTCAAAAAAATTATATATTAAGAAACCTTGAAGGACAATTTAAGGAGATGAACTCACCATGCTCAACAAAACTACACAAAGTTTTGATGGAGATATAAAGGTCTATGAGCCTTTTAGTGAATATAGCCTATTTACATACTGATTTATTTTATGGGGGTTTAGTTGCAAGGGGCTCGAGGGGGTGGTTTATTTGGTGGGGGTGTTTTTTTTGTTTTGTTGTTGTTTGGTGTTTATAATTAGATCAAAAAAATGAAGAGAAAAACTAATCTTGAAAAATTTTAATAATTTAAATGTATCAATACAATTATTTTATGCCATTTTTATCTTCTTCTTACAGTGCCGAGACCTCAAAAGATTGTTTCTTTCCATTGGTTGCAGAGCATTAATAGATGTTCAGTGAATGCTTGCACCGGGGGAAAAGGCAACATATATACACAAAAACCTTGGGTAATTAAATGTTTACAGAAATTTTGCTGGAACAGCAAATTATTACATATATATTTATGAGAATTCGAAATTTTAATGTGAACTGGAATAAACTCTGAAATGGTTTATTTAACCAGCCTGAAGAAAAGGAAGCATTTTGAGAACAGACCAGGAGACCCTTGTATCTCCCATATTTTTGCAATATATGATTAAACAGCCGAAACACCGTGGCTTTGCTCATTAGCTACCCTTCAGTAGCACAATGTCTAAAGAGAGCACCAACCTTAAAAGTCTCTCTCATCCTTAGGGCAAAGATGTTTCAAAAAAGCGGTACTGAGGTTTGCTATGATGTGTGCCTTTCCTAATTAATCTCGTTAATAGCATAAATAAGAAGGATAATGAGCTCACCGTCTACCCTTTCTTGTCTTCTGCACTTTGTCTTTTCTCTTCTGCACCACGCATACTCTGGGTAGCAATGCTGACTTAACTGCACATTGTAGGGAAGAAGAACTCGGGTTTCAGTGGTACATCACGTGGTTACAAGTGGCAGCAGAGGCTGAGGCTAAGCTTAAAGTAGAGGTGCCCGAAGATATACAGAGGCCTTGGTGCCTCACCTGGATCAGCAATGCGTGCTCTGGTGTAGTGTGAGTGACAGCAATCTCTCAAGGAGAACACCAGGTTCTCCTACGTAGACATAAGCAAATATACCTGAAGCACAACATTGTGTAGGAACACAGCAGAAAAGCTGCCAGGAATGAAAGGAGGGAGCTAGGGAGGGAAGATTAATTAATTAGAATCCTTCCATTTAATGAAGCCGTATCCTTGTACTCTGAAACAGTGAAGCAGCCCCATAATTTTTTTCCCAGAACTGCTCTTTCAAAGACCTACAGCAGAAATCTGCATCAAGGCTGACCTGAAAATGAGTGCAAGCTGGGCATGGGCCAGAGTCTGGTACCATGAAATAAGTTTCCCTCTTTTCTTCTATTCCATAGGAGCAGACACGTGCTATGGCCTGACAGAGAACTATGCTGGTCATAGTGCAGAAAGGCAGGTAATACTATAAAACTGAGTGCTTTTGAAGCAGCAATATTACTTCCTGCTCTTTAAGTGCAGAAACTTCTATAATAGGGATATTTCAAGCTGGGTTTTGGGGAAATGGCATTACTTTGCCTCACGTTTTATCACCAGATTTGCTTTTATGCTATTCTGAATAGCCTCCTCAAGTCTAAGAAATTCCGTGAATTATCTCTTCCCTCCAAATCTGGTGTATGATTTTTTGTCCTATTATCACAGGAAGGGGAAAAGACCCGAATCTACAAAGCAGACTAAATACTAGAAAAAGATATCTGAGGATCCCAAAATCTTTGGTGAGTAGTGGGAAGAAGAAAACTCAAACACCATGCATGATATTATGAGCAGCCCCTGGGAAATAATCCTTTCAGTAAGTCAGCATGTGCAATTTTCTGTCATTATACAGTATTTGACATGACTTGTGTCTGAAACAGAAAACTCCAGAAATGAAAAAGGATTAGCTGAAATACACTTCCATAAATATAGCCTACTTTAGGTTGTGTCCAAGCTCTGGAGACATGTAGATATTATACCCACAGCAAGCAAGGCTGAAGATCCATGTTGCAGTAAGCCACACTGGTCTTTCTGCAGGGCCCTGTGAGCTGCATGGATGGCAGCTTTTGGTACCAATGTCTCCAATGACTTCTCACCTGTAGGAGCTGGGGGATCTGAGGAAAATTAAGATGTTTTTTTCTGCTCTGCAAATAGAGTCTGCAAGTTAAAGTGCCAGTGCTGATAATGTTAAGCTCTGATGAAAATTTTGCTTCAAAAAAAGAAGTAAAAAGTGGCATGGAAAAATCATCCAACTTAAAGAGCTGCACTTTCAGCAAGCTAACTTTCTGAGGGCAGCACAGTTTTTCTTAGCATTTAGAGACATAAAATCACAACATTTTCCCTAGCAGTGTTTCTCTAGCCCTCTTTTTTTTTTAAGCTGTCTGTCCTTGGTGAAAGGATGACCCCAGAGAGCCCAGCTTTGCCAGGGGCACGCCGCCCATCCTCATTTCTCTCTCTCTCCTGACACTGTCCAGCAGGCTGGGGACTTTTTTTCCCTGAGCCTCCAGCAATTCTCAGTCTCATCTGTACCTCCAGCAGCCCGTGCTGCACCCAGCCCCAACGCCTCATTCCGCAGGAGCAGCTGTGACACAAATTAAACATAAGCAAGGAGACACAGAAGATTTCACCAGAAATACCAGAAAAGAGGAATCATTTCCAGAAGTGGCTGGTTTTAATGTCTAAATGCAAGTGCAGAGCCTGTTTTGGCAGCACAACCTAGGAAAGAGAGAAGTTACCCCGAAAATTTAGGCTCCATGCCACGCTTTACCCTGTTTCTTCCCAGTATGTTGAAGAATTTTTTTCTTCTCTGTTTGTCTGACAGCTGCATCAATAACTGGAAATAAGATTTGGGATCTCAACTGCCATTGCCACCTCACTAATTAAACATTATTTTTCTGGCAAAAAATGTATTACACTTGGGGTTCAAAAAGTGGAGACTCTGGGTCAAATTCAAGAAAACAATACTCTAACTAATTTCATTAATAAACTTAATATACAAAGAAATATTTTAACCAGAATAGGAACAAGCAATAAAATATCAGTGTCATTACACTACCATAATTTTGCCTTCCTGCTGTCACTCCATCTGTACAAATGAAATATTTTGGACAAAGCCATACCCCATGAACAAGGCATAGGAAAATCTACCCTTCTGAGGATGGAGAGTGAGGGCACAAAATAATTATCATATCAGTACTACTGGCATATCTCAATAAACCTATCTAGTGCGACTACTTCAAACGCTGTAAGCTACTATTATATTTCTTTGCAGTGTCTCCATCTGAAAAGGTTATTTTTGTTACTGTATAGATGTTACTTCACTTAGCTCATACAATGAGAGATGCTAGATTAAAAGTGCAGATTATTACATTCTGTCAAACCTTGTAAATTGCTCCTCTTATCTTATCCAAAAATAAGATTACCTAGAGGCTTTAATGAACGATATTAAATTGATGTCTGGTATTAACTGCACCTTCATAAGAGAGAGATCTTTTCCCCAGACACATATCACTCATGCCCTCACATCAATCTACTGTTTTTATGAGTGGGCCTATTCATATCATCTTATAGTCACGCAGATCAGTTCTTGCTCCAGTTTTTAATTTCTAGTATAAAGGATATACACATCTACATTTGCCAGGCAGCAGACCTCAGGCTGTAGTCTCCACGGCATTAGTCTTCCCAATATCCACATTAATTATTGACAGGTTAAAACATATTAATTACTAACAGCAAGGATCAGAATACTTCATCTTTAAACACTGGGATTACTTGGCATAGCAAAAGAAGGCAAGTAATCTTTAGGGCAATATATCAAATATTGATTGAAGCAGAAATGTACAGAGGATATCCTCAGAAGGAGGAGCTTCCTTTTCCAGCAACAGACATGTCTTTCCTCCTTTGTATGTCTATCAGTGGCACAGGCTTAAGCCTTATGCTTTGTAAAAAGAATCACAGCCAGGACAAATAACTGTGTGAACGCCTATGTCTACATGGCCTTGAAGAATGGCCCACAAGGCTGAGGAAGGGCAGAAGTTGGCACGTTCAGCTCCTCATGCAGAAATACCTTCAAAGCATCATTCACACATGGGCCAAAATATTAACAACATTCCAGGCAGGTACAGCCCATCTGAGTTGACTGGTTTTAAAGAGGAACTAGACCTTGGGCTTGGTGACGCTGAGGACTAAATGGTGTTTCTGCTTGCCTTAGTGCTTCTCTGTTACTACTTTATGCAAGAGACTGCAGGACTTCTGATAAAGGCTTAGCAAAAAAAGTGCATGAGAGGAAAAGGGAGAAAACCTGCCATGCTTTTTACAGCTGAGAAAATTACAGAACAATCCTTGGGGCTGATGGCGAGATTTCTCCCAGAGAACACAGTCTCTGCTCTTTGTGGAAAAATATGCCTGGTCGAGCACACACTGTGCTATGAGATACAGAACCTGTAAAAAAAAGGCAGCAAAGCCAAATAACATCAGGTCCAGCATCTGCTACTGACAATCAATTTCAAGGTAACTATCCCTCAGAAATTTTCCTCATCAGAATGCAAAGAAAACATCTTATTTCTCACATTCCCTGCTAAATAGAGGGGAGCAAAAAATTCTCAAAATATTAATACTGAGAGAATCACTCATATATATACAATGAACAAGAGTACTGTGTTTCTCTGATGATACTTCTTTAAAGAGCTGCCATGCAGCTGTAAGAACACTCATTTGCACACTCCTGAGTCATAACTCATTGCCAGGAAAATTGCTTAGACATCGTACACTTCCAGCTGATAAGATCAAAGAAAACCATGTATGAAAAGCAGATTTCAATCTATCTGTTCACAAAATCTGCCTCTATACCCTTAATAAACAGAAAACCAAATACACCAATAAGTTGAATTTTTCACATGCACCAGATAACCACCTGTTGCAGGGTGAAATCAGAAAAAATCTTCCTCTGGTTCTATACGCACAAAATGATGGAGACTGTGCCTTCTCAGTAAGGGTGCACCTGCTGATACTTGCTTTGCCCATCCTCTGTCTAGTCTTTAACTATACATGAGCCAGGGATTATTGATTTCCAGGCTTTATTGCTGACTGTGATTATTCATTGAGTTCTCAGTGGGTAACTTGTCGTGTTCAGCCATTAGAAAAATTGTTAGTGGCCCACACAATCTTGCCTGGCTTTTTTTGCCAATGTGATTTAAGACTGAGTGTGTGCATTTGGAAGTTGCAGCCTAGGTATATGCTTTTCTATCTGTGACCCCGCATTTAAGCTTCTCCTCTACAGTATTGAAAGTCTTAAATCCCCATTCATTCAGCAGGACTTTTAGAAAACTGATTGATGCAGTGATTTTACTGGTTCATTCCCTGAAAGTGATCCTGAACGTACTAAGACAGACACAAATGAGGCACTAAGTGATCAAATGCCTCTTCTGTCTCCATCTCTCTCTATTTTGAGAGAAAATATTCTTTTTCTTCTGTTGGCTTTTCGTTTCATTTCAAAGAGCACACAAATATTTCCTTATTAAAGTGTTTTCATCTGCAGCCAAATAAAAACATTTTTATATTCAAGGCGTTTTAGATTCATATCCTTAAAGTCTGTAGAGGCCCATTAAAAGCTGCGAGGTATCCTCATTAAATGTATCTCTGCAGATGAGAATAGGTTGTAACAGGTTCTCAGTAAAACTGCTATCGTACAAGAATCATATTAGGGTGAAAAACAGATTAAAACTCTGTTAGTGAGAAGCTTAACTCAGCTTGGATTAAAAGCCTGCACATCCAACCTCCTCTTTACTGTGTGCCCCCTTGCTGCAACTGTTCATCACCTCACGCTGCTCCAGTAATTGTGTTGAAAAAGACCATCAGATACAGAGCACTGTTTCCCATATTTCTGAATTACATTTATAGACTAAGGCACTCCAGGGTACAACGTACCCTTAACTTTCTGCACTTTAAAACGTGGCAGGGGTACCGCAGTCCTGGACTAAAGATGCATTAGCAGAGTCATTTGGTGACAAGTTACATAACACCTGTTTTAGTATGTTTGCCTGTAGTCTGCTATTAGTCCCTTGCTTTTCAGAACAATGTGTTTTCCTGTGCAAAAATAATATAAACCTCGGTCGGGGCACAGTTGTAAATAAATGTCAGCATATTATGCTGAAAAAGCTTCAGAGAGTGCCACTGTTAGCAACTAGGAAGGCCACAAATCTTGAAAGCACAAAGTTTACATGGTAGACTGGTGACATATCACACAATTGTCACTTCACAAGCCTCCACAGAGCAGAGGTTTGGGTTTGTCCCAAGCATAATGTTGCTCATCTATAAAGGCTAAATCTCATCCATTTGGCTCACAGTCCATGCAGCTGAACTGGGCCAAAGGAGAAATGGCATTCTGTGGGGCCCAGCAGCCTTGCACCACTGCTCTGAAGGCAGCAGCAGCCATTTAATCCTGCTTGCACAGGTATTGTGGAGCACTCAGCATTTTCTCCTCTTGTTGGAGCACAGTCTTGGGGTCATGGAAAGTGGAGGGTGCTGCAGGAACAAGCCTATAGTATGGTTCCAACCACCCTTTGACCTCAGCACAGATAAGATAAGGAAGATCCTTATCAGCAACGCTAGTCCATAGAAAAGACTGATGCAGTCCCGTCCAGCCACAACTCTCAAGAAAACAAGAAAACACAGTCAAATTAACACTTTTTTGTTGTGACAGTGCTGGAAATATGTATCAAAATGTATGTCTTTCTCTGCCCTGTCCTGAAGAGGATTAAAGCAGAAAATAGAGCTTGTGCTGTCAGGAGAGAGCGAAACCCACACTTGTGGGACATGGATAAGCACTCCCGCCGAGGGCTGAAACTCAGGGGCAACAGTCCCATTTTTGATGGAAAATATATTGAAAAAGCCAGTAATGTGCATTAAAATAATTTGATGATTATTATTATAATATCTTGGAAAAAAAATTGGAAAAAAGGAAGAACAAGGAAAAGATATTTAAACAGCAAGAGGAAAGGTAAGATGATAAGAAAAGCTGGACGAAAAATAGTCCTTGCTGAAGCAAATATTTAGCCTCAACACGAGAAAGTCACATCCACTGCTGCCCTAAGACTCCCAAATATCTCCTTGTGGTGTTAGTTTGGAACAAGTAACATCAAAAAACCCCACAAAAATAAGCACATGTTGTTATGTTCAGCATAGAATTCCAATTACATTTTCACATCACAAATGTGACAGAGGTATATTTAGGTTTACAGTTTTCATGCCTTTGAGTCACGGCAAATAAGGTCGTACTACACACTGGTGTGGCACACATGCTAACAGGAGGCTGGGCAAGTGAGTTATGAACACAGAGAAAGCAATGCCATCACTATTCTGTGAGACTTATACGCAACACAAATACCACAGTGATACTTAAGAAACTACTATTAAACCACCTGCAAATCTTAAATAACAGCATGATTTCTGTTACATTGCTACTTGGTCTGACAAGTGAGGTGAGGTCTCCTCCAGAAATGATGCTGGGTCAGGCAGATGAGGCATGGGACAATCTCAGGGAAGGCAAAAGTCCATGCCTGGATCATACACAGCTTCTTTTAACAGTGATAAAATGACCATGCACAACACATTTCCTTTATACAGGGTATAAAACCTTGGCTCTTACAAATATCCAGAAATTACCAGAAGAGCTGGAAGGCACAATACAAGTCTGTAAAACATCCTGTGGTTTTCCATTTCAACATGCTTACAGGCCTGAAGACAGGGAGAACAGGAGTCTGCCTCCTTGCTCCCCTCTAAGAAGCTCTCCTGCACAGAACACTTTGGGAGGTGCAGTGCTGGTTTCAGTACGGTTATTAATGCAAGGAGGGAAACACAAATTTCTCTTCAAGGCAATGACCTGGAATCCAGAAAACTGAGAAAAAGTCCTGAGACTGCTGCAGATTTCTTACTGGCTTTGACTTAGCTGTTTAATCTTTCTGCACTTCAGTTATCCTGTTATGAGAATCGGGAGATAACAGTTTTAGCTCACATGGGTGTTGTAGGTGCATTCAAGCTGCTGAGGAGCTCTGATACTAAGAAGATTTAGGCTATAAAATACAGAAGGGTATTAGGAATTCTGTAGCTATCTGAATCCTGTTTCATAACACCCATTGAATCAGGCGTATGGGGTTCTTAATCCAGAGATAACTTTATTTTAATTCCCAAATCCAGTCAATGGCACTGCTTTGCTTCAAGATCAATGTACACAAAAAAAAAAATCTTCCTATACAAAAGCATCTGAATATTACTGGGTAAAGAGAAGTAAGAAAAAAAAGATAATAAATAAAAACAATTTAGAAATAAAACCATTTAATTATAATAAATTCATGAATATTTCTTCTGGTGTGTTTAAACTTTTCGCACATAGATCCTTGCATATAGTCCCACTGATAAAATATCATTCATGCTAACTTAGTTTTTGCAATTCAGAGGGGCAGTTCAGCAACAATGTATTCAAAATATAGAGTTTCAAGATGAACAGAAGAAAGGTCTTAAATAAACTAACCATGGGGTCTTTATTTTTACTGTAACCAACTACACGTTAACAAAAGCAGCAAGTATACTGAGGATTGCATACTATAGAACAAAGAGAGTATAAATTGTATTGGCAGTAATATAAGCAGTAAAACCATCATGACGTAAAAAAAAACACATCATATTAGCTAGGAAGTGTCCTCTCATAGATCAAACTTCAGACTGAATTCTATGAACTTAGAGGAATGAATATCACTTTTGTAGTATGACTAATGCAGTCATCTCTTTCATGTGACCTGAAAAGAGCTTTCTGTACATGAGATTTAAAGTGAGAATTTAACAACATCATTGAGCTAGAGCTAATATCATGTCCCACTTTAAATCTCTCAGAGGGAAAATAATCAGCAGATAAAAACCTTTTGTCCAGTTCAGTCAGTGATTCAGTAGGTAAATTTGCTCAAATGTTAATACTGAAAAGAAAGGTAGTGTTACTGTTCTTTTTTTTGCAATAAAAAATTAATTTAGAAGCTCAGAAGTGTATGTGTGTAGAGCCCTAGAAAAAACCAAATGCACCCTGGGCAGAGGCTATTTCAAAGTTACTTTTCTGCCTCCATGTTTCACTTTAAAACTTATCAAGACACAAAAGAAAAACAAGGAAAACAACTAACTTATTTTGGAACTGGGTGTCTTTTAATTAGATAGTTAGCTAATGTCATTCTAGCTGTCTGAGGCATATTGATGCAGAAAAATATCCATGTGGTTATAGTAGAAAAAAACAAATACCTCATGTGGCAGCATAAATAAGCCTTAAATTTTGAAGAATAAAAGATCTTGATTTTTATTTCCAAAGACAATTCTATTGTAAAGGATCATGAATCCTAGTCTTCCCACAGCCTGGATCTGATGGCAAGAATTCATCAGATTATAAAAGGAAAGAAATTAAATTTTTAATGGGGATAAAAAGACATCATTGCAAGTGTTTTGAAAACTAACAAGGGATTTTTTGAATGAATGATTGACTTGTCTGGCTAGGAGATATTTAAGTCTATGTAAATGGCCAGTAGCAGCAGCAGACAAAAGAGTAATAGCCCCTGGAAAAGTTAATGATCGGGGGCATTTTTTGGATGACAACACAAAATAAAATCGCCAGTTTTCTTTTATAGTTAAAATTCTTTTATTGATGAAATAAAGGAAGAGCTACCATCAAACTTGAAATGAGAAAAACATGTGTGTCACATAGGAAAATATTTATTAAGAAGGAAAAAACAGAGATTAGGGGAAGAAATGCAGTGGTATGGATTTTAAATGGAAGTTCTTGGGCCAAATGGAGCAGACTGTGGCTGTAGATGAAAAAAACAGAGCTAACCATTCACATGTCATCCTTTCATATAACAATTTAAGTTAAAAGCAGGACAATTGTTGAGAGATGAGCATTACCATATTGTGTGGGAAGTACCTGAGACATTCAAGAACAGGAGTAGTGGAAACTGAATCAATTTGCTTAGTTCAGAAGTGGTATCAGCTTGAACTTACAGACTAGAAAAAAGAATCTTTCCCTGAGCTGAGAACAAGTTAGTCAGTGATGACAGACAGAGAAAGAGGTCTGAGGGTTATTCATGGAAGACAGGACGACTGAGCCATGATGGAGAACATAAATAGAGTCCTTGTTGTTATCAAGTAAAAAATTTTTGTGGTAGAAACAGGGAAGTGTTTATGCCATTATAAAGTTCATACGTGTCACAGAGATACCAACTGCAGTACACTTCCAGGCAGCCTTATTTAAACAGAAAAAACTTGGATGAGAAGCAGGTAATCAGGATAATTAAGGAAATGAACAGATTTATCTTCCAAAAGGATGCAAACAGAAATACAACAAAAGCTTCAGGAGCCATAAATGTGGTTCACAAGCATAACACCTTCTCTGAAAGATGAAGATCTAAAGGAAAATACATTCATTGAAAACCCTCAGTTGGTCATGGTCACAAATAAAGAGAGATGTCAGAAAAGAAGGTGGTCTGAAGAACATTACTGTGGAAAAGTAGTAAAACAAACTCTACTTTTTTTTCCTTTAAAAAAAAAGGAAATAAAACTCCTTCTACTTTCAGGGTCCAATATGATTCTCTTCCTGAAACAAATATTTGCAAATCAGATTTGCCTCAGCCCAAGTGGAACCATCTAGTTCCCCATCTCTATGCATTGCTCTTAGAAAAAAAGTATTTCCCGCCCCTTCTCTTGTTCGCACTCCCAACACAAAAACCAGTAGTTGAATTTAGCTTGTGTTCTGAAATCTGTGGATAATTAAGAGCTCAGAAAGAATATTCTTTTCATTTGTATGTAGGTTTTTCAGCTTTTCTTTCTGAACCAGCTGAATTATAAATTTTGCTATGAGTACCTTAATAACATGATAAAGTCCTGGTATAAATCAGTGAAATTGACAGTTTAAGCTTCCTAAACAATATGCTTGTTACCAGAAGATAAAACATCAGAGCAGGAATGGATGTACTTTGGCTGAAAACCCAAAGAAACAAATAAGCAAAAGGAAAAAAAAAGGCTTGGAACAAATTATTCAATTTATAACGGTCAATATATCACCTGATTATAGAAATTCTACAAAGATTTAACATACATAATTTTCTGCCATATCACATGTATGGAATCTTCTAATGTGTAACTATTAATCTAAGCAAGTTAAGGCTGAGAAGCTCTTTATGAATGGCATGGAAAATTTTGAAAGGAGAGTTCGATATTTTTTAAAACCTTTCCATGGAGGGAGATTTTAGTCCCATATTATTGTTTGCAAAAATCATGTAGCTTTCTTTACCCAGCATAAGGCTTCTTTTTCAATCTGATTTATGGCCAGAAAGGCCTTTAGTGTTATGGATCACTCTGGGAGTAAATTGCTGTCATTTTCTTTTACATTTCAGCAGCAGGACA
>VZTR01026485.1:0-15484 GCA_013400775.1 Chaetops frenatus | reverse complement strand
CTCTTCCAATGGAACTGTGGAATAATCTGACACGTTGCAAAGAAAAGAGTGTTTATATGTCTGAACAGCCTTATGATGTTAATACCAAAATCCTACTACAGTAAGAGTACCAGACAGAAGCAGGTTACCTATGTTCTCTTGCTTTCATTTTAAAAGAAATGGTATTTATGCTGCTGGTTGGGAATTTTGAAATTTCGTTTACTAAATGACATGTGATCTTACGGTTCTGGATTTCCTGTCTGCATAAGTACAGTGCTGGAAAAACAAATATGGGCTCTTCAGCTGCAGTTGCAGAGCAGCCAGCTACCATGCTGCTGATTTAGACTACAGAAATCAGCACTCTGCATTATTTTTACAGCCAAGTCCAAGTACTGTATGTAGGAATGAAGTGATTAGAGCAGCTTTTCCTAAGATAAATGAATTTTCCTTTCTGAAGTAACTTTTATCCATGTTATTTCACCCCAATTTTTTTACATAAATTAAAAAAATAGCTACAGGTTATTCTGCAAAGGTAAAACCATCCTCACTATTTCCTAACTGTTTATGCTCATACACCTATAGGATATATTTTAACTCATTGAAAGAGGGATTTTTAGTGACATAATGCATAAAAGTAAGCATAAGATTAATAAAGTAGATTAGACTTTTTAAAGAAACAATGTTTTTCCCATGGTACGCATTCCAAGTGATGCTGGTCTGAGAGTAGAATCAGGATAACTTTTTTACCAACAGGATTTAAAGGTAAAGGCAGAACACTTATTCTTTGAAACACAGGGTGGTTTAACTGCAGCAAAGGACAACAAATGCAGTTCATGGCATAAAAAAGGTAGATAAAAGTTCCCATTTTATTCTTTTACTGAGATGCTCAGAAAATTATAAATTCTGCTTCTTCTCTATTTGGCAAATAAGAACAAAGTTAGAGCTTCTCATTTTGTAAAAGAACCAGATCTAGAGTTGTGTCATTCACTACCTTGACCTTGTGTCTGCAAAGGTTAAGAGGTGAATAGAACAACCATGTCTCTTTGACTGGCAGAAAACACCACATGTTCAAGTACCGTATCACTGTTGCAAATACTGTATTTCAATCAGTCTTGGCTGTATATTTTACATGCAAATGGATCTTTTGTTGCAAATATATATGAAAAAAAAACTCTTGCTGTGATAGGGCCCAGATCTCAAGGTGATTCCCAGTTACATTTTATTGCAGATAAATTACATGAGGTCCATGCTGTCCCTTATCACATTAAATTTATCTTAGGGTATCTTAGGTTTTCTTCATGGCCATGAAAATTCGACATATAATGTGGGGTTAAAAAAATTAATGTTAACAATATTCTGCACCATGGAAGACATTTGGGGCCTGTCCTCAAACAGCCTAAAATTACTACTGTGGCCAGCACTTCTGTCCTACAAAATCCCCTTCAGTGGGGAAAGAAAAAAATGACAGTTTTTCCCACTT
Source organism: Chaetops frenatus (assembly GCA_013400775.1). Classification (NCBI taxonomy): domain Eukaryota; kingdom Metazoa; phylum Chordata; class Aves; order Passeriformes; family Picathartidae; genus Chaetops; species Chaetops frenatus. The sequence continues at coordinate 14,025 of VZTR01026485.1, read as the reverse complement.
GTCCACTGCCAACTTGGGTCTCTAGGCATCATTAGCTGCTTTTGACGGAATTCAATGAAGTTGTATTTTCTAGTGAGTATTGCCCTCTAGGTGTGTATACAGTCTGCAGAGACATCAAGATTGACAATTTCATGCTTTGTTGTAAAGGTTAAAATTTGCCAGGAAAAGGCAGATTTGGTCAGCCTGACTTGTACTTAAGCACTGAAGAGAAGGCAGAAAAGTAACAAAACTAAGAGGATGTATTTTCTGAATATATATTTTCATAACCTAGATAGCTGTAGTTAACAAGTTAGAGCATACTATTTCTGATATAAACAGCAGCAAAGCAGTAGATGAGGTGTACAGGGTCTATGCCTCAGCCAGACGTCACAAAAATAATACGGGGATGGAGGGAAAAGTCAGCATTTTAACAGGCTTTGCATAATACTGTGAAAAGAACTACAGCACAAAAACCACACAGATCAAGATTCTGGAGTGTTGCAGACAGCATTCAGATCAGAGCAAGGGTTTTCTGTAGGCGCAAAACTTGCTGATCAAGGAGTGACATCCTCGCCATCACCGAGCACGCAGTTCCTTTGTTAACAGCTTTTTAATAAAACATAGCAGGAAGCACACATTTTGAGCAGGAGCAAACTTTGAAGAAGGCAGACATCTAAAGAAGCACCATGTATTGGACCAACATATACTAAGAAATAAATTCTATTTCCTGCTAATCTTTTCATGTTGTCAAATGGGCAGCCCAAAAAAGGATTGGGGGGAATTACTCTAAAAGGCCACAGGGAATGATTGCAAACACAACATAACGGTAATATTTTTACATAATATAGATCTATATCTGCTGAAAATCAGCTCCAGCTGTTCATATACTTCTCGCCATACTTACGTTAGAGTACATAAGTTAACAATATTGTTCACGGAAGATATTTTCTCTGGCTGGAACTGGTATGTGGGAAGCCCAAAATTAGGATATTCCCACACTTACTATTGTAATGACCTTCATATATATCCAGAGAACACACCTTCCCATTTCTAATTGATGTACTATACTTTCAGTACCCACTAGACTTTGCCAATGAATATTTTAGCATTAGCAGTGTTGAAGCACTGTTAATGACAGAAATTACATATGTAGCACATTACATTTTTTGAGTACTTTCAGTTTATTAGTTAATAAATTAAATGATCCTTAGTAACACAAGTAGGCAAGTTAGACAAGCACATGTTAAGGTCCTTGCCTATGATTTTACAGCAGAAGAAATAAGAGAGTCTAGATTAAACCCAAATAAAATACTGATTATTAAAAGATGTAGTTGTCCCAAAAATATGAGGTAGAGGTTCTTCTTTTGGGAGGGAGATAAACTTCCATGTGGAAGGAAAGAATTACACAAAGATATGTATCTTTAAAAGTAATTTACTGCAGTGGAGAAGGTCATGCAATATTTGACTTAAATAATGTAGGCAGAAACCCTCATTGAATACCATGACAAGGCACAAAAGAAACACTGATAATCCATCCCTGAGATTACCTCAGTTGATTAGAGCATATTACTATTAACACAAGGGTAGTGGGTCATTTTCTTAAGAGCTGGACTTTAGGAGCTTTGTGGGTGCCTTCCAACAACAAATATTCTGTAATGCCTCTCTGTTGAGCTACTCTGTTAAGAGAGTAGCACTTTATTCTCTTCTGTAAGTTTGTCACAGTTTTGATGTATTCTATCACTTCTGGAAATATGATTTAAGGCCTGCACTGACAATCCTACTCCTTTCTGAGACACAGAAAAAAGGTGAGTTTGCTTCAGCTTCTTTAGAAAGGCTTAGGAGAAAAATAGAGTTGCAATTTTTTTTTAGAAATAAAACTTGCAGATACACATATAATTCCTCATATTTTCCAGAAAACTATTTTAATAGAAGGCCAAAAGTACTATAAGTAACAAAGAGTTTCACTGTTTAAACAAACAATATTTCCTTATGCAGAAAGAATCCTATGGCACATGAAAAGACATACAGAAAATTCTTACAGTACCAGTCCAGCAACTGTGTCTTAAAGCTTTATCCATGGAAAATGCTTAAGACAATTTTTCTTCTCCATTACTTTCCAGTAAGGTGTGGAACCATTCCTTATTCGCTCTGATAGAAACTAAGGGAAAAGCCCCCAAATTTTAATTCAAAATTAAAAATCCAGGATCCCCAGTCACAGTGGGAAACTGCAGAGTGCTTTCTTTCAGGGACCTACATCATCCCTGCTCCCCGGTGGGTGATTTTTCTGTTGCACAGGTTTCCTTAAGTCTACTTATTATCAGATTATATATTTAAATCTCAAGTGAAGTTTGTTTTGTGGACTTATAGAATTACCTTTTCAAATTCACCCAGAAATAATGAGAATTACTGCAGATGAGCAATGCTGGAGTTTGTCAATATAAACTGGGGAAGTTTCTGTGTCACATATTTTCTCTCTGTGTGACTCCAGCAGACACCATAACTCTTCAACAGTCTCTGTGGTATAGGTGATACAGTCATTTGGATGTTTTACATGCAGAAACCGATAAAAGTTAAAGTTTTCATTGGTTTTATCTTGCATTTGTTATGAAAATAATATTCATATTTTCAGGGTAAGTTCAGTAGTTGCATGGGGTATTTTCAAAGCTAAAGAAGCAGGCAATTCATAGATCAAAAGAAAAATTGGATAAGAAAAAATATGGGCAAAGAAGTCAAGAACGGATTTGGCCTTGGATTCATATTTTCACAAGTGATAAAACATAAAACTCTTCTGAAGTGTAAGTTACAGAAAAGATTACATTACCTACTGGTTGTAGCAACAGTATCAGTACCTGAGAGGGTCAAGTTCCTATTCTGCCTTGAGTTGCCCTGCTGATGGGAAACAATCAGTAAAATCACTTCATGTTTACCTGTCCCAACAGTTAACTAGTAATAAAAAGTGGAGACAAAGAATGGAACTTGAAACAAATTCTCTGCAGTCAAGCTGATTCAAAAATTTACAGAAATAACATTATATCTAAAACAACTACTTCCATTTTGGTACCACAGGACAACAGAACTGAGTAGAGGTATTTCACAATCTTTTTACCTTTGGATATTCTCTTTTGAAAAGTGCAATTCTAGCAAAGAAGAGATGTTGTTAAGAAAATAAATCAGTACCTTTTTTCACATAATTTAAGCTACGAAATTGTAATTGCCATGAAGCTGATGGATCCTAAAGTACTTGCTACAAGAAGGGGTCCCCTCTTCTTTCATGGTTCTCATGATCAAAAGTAAAGGAAAAAAGTTCAGTCTTTCTATAAAATCAATGCAATAACACCCTCAAAAATGCCTCCTGGCAGAAGCATATCTGAGTGAGACCATAATCAGACCCACTGAGTTACTGAGTGTTGAAATGGGATGACACTGCTACCACTATATCAGCTGCAAAACTAACTTTGAAGTAGTCATTCTTCATGAAATATTGTTCCATGTGCAGTCCAAAGGCTTTTGAACCACCATGGTCCTTTGTCTAAGGCAGAGCAAAAGTTTGCAGTGGAGATGCAGTGCTTAAATTGATTTCCAGTGTGGAAATGAAGTGAAAGTCTAAAGGCTTCTAGCATGTAAACATTTCACTGTATGTCGGACAGAGAAACGGAAAGCCATCTTCTGAATGTAACACTGACCCTTCAATAAGCTATGAGCTCTTTAGAGAAGACTGGAAGAGGAAAATTTAAAAGATAATCTGAGCTATTTACATGGATGATTTGCTCCCTATGAGTTCGCCAAGGTGCTTACAGCAAACAGAGCACACCAGAATGATGCACTGCTCTCATTTAGAGATGGCACTCCATCTGCTCATTCCCTCCCTGCTTCAGGTGACGGCAGAGTAGTCAATCACCCTCCCGGAGAGCCCAGCAAAGAACTCAATCTAAGTCGTAACTGCTTTTGCAAAGCCACATGCCATGTCTCAGCAGCCCTGGGCCACAACCTGCTAATTACAAACAGTCTGCAGAGAACTTTACAAGCTCTCAGTGCAAATATTCTTGGTGAACAAAAGTCTCAGGCCAAGAGATTGTTAGGAGAAATCCAGGAACTCTGCTCTATTCAACACAGATGCACTGGTAAGAAACCAGTTGTTGACATATTTACCCTAGCCTTTAGCTCTGAGAGCAGTCACTCCTGTCTCCCTAGGGGCCAGCCCAGGCAGTGGAGCTCGTGGAGGCGTTGCAGGCAGTATAAGATCAGCCTGAACCCTGTCAGCAATTCCCAGGCTGCTTTCCCATGGGTTTTGGTGCCCCACTAAGGAAGTCATTTGAATAGGTAAATGCCTCCCAAGTCATAGTCCCAGTAGCAGCAGCAAAATTATGTAGAATTTACTTTTATGTTTCACCAGCATCCAACTGTGTATGAATTGAATATATAAGTTGGTTTTCCATGTAGCATCACTGGAATTTCTGAAGTGGATTCACATAGGATTATTGGGTTTTACTTCAGGAAAATTACTCAAGTGAAAGGGCAAAGACTCAAAGGCACAGTAAAGTAAAATTTGAGCCTTAGCTTAATCACCTGAAAGAGCAAAAATTACTAAAAAACTAATTATAAACTCTAAGACACAAGAATCCTTCCTCCCAAAATGACTTACTAAACACTAGACAAGAATCAAGAAGAATATTAGTACTTTTAAACAAAATTTCTCACAAAACTACCTATGATGTACAGATAGCTACCAAAATTGTTCTCAGCATTAAAATTAATATCTCACCCAGATGTGAGAAAATAATGTGTTTTTTCCTATGAATTCTAACTTAAATGCCTTGGCAAAATACAAAAAATAAGGAAGGCTTCGTGTGTTTGTTCTTGTTCAGAGAATTTTGCATTTACTGGTCACATTAGCTTTGGCTAAATACCAGAAAAAACTCACGCTGGTTGAGCAGGAACATACAATAATTTAGCTACTCTATTTTTTTGCCAGATCCTGTGTTTCTGCTGTATCAGAGAAGTCAGTTGGAAAAGGAGCAAAACTGAACAAAAACAACTGAGTGAGAACTGGATGTTAGAATAACCCAGAGACATAAATACACAGAGGGAAAAAAAATTTATGTAAAGTTTAAAAAGAAACAGAGTCTTTGAGATGGACCGAAAGCCTGGAATAGAATCGCTACTTGCCTAGTACAAGAATGAGAGCAATTCACTATCCTGACATAATACCATGATATTTACATCTCAACTGCAGGGGAAGGAAGAACGTATCTAAAATGTGCCAAATAATTCACAGGTTCATTAGGCCACTCCATCTGGAAATAAGACATAGGTCTCTGGAAATTCTCTTAATAGCAGATTTAGAGAAAGTATTTCATATTTTGATAGGCTATTTGAAAACAAGCATTTTAGAACTGACCCCAAATGTGTCATCTATTAGAACCAAATGGTTCCTAAATTTCTCCATTCTAAGTATGTTCTTGTGAAAGCAGAGATGGTAGAAAGCAGAGCAGTGCAAGAGATAACAAGGCAGACAAATCTGAGATGCAGTGGGCAGGGGTACAGGCAATCCCAGAGCTATAGCTTGTATCCAGCCAGCAGCTGTGCCTGTGCATCAGTCCAGGCAGGAACAGGGTGGTTGTTCAGAGCAGAGGATGTAGAGATGCCTTCCAACCTAAATTATTCAACAATATTAAGTGATGTTGAAGGACTAGTGATATTATAACAATTACCGGGAGAAGATAGGGTAAAAAAATGGGATTTGTAAAATCTATCAGTCTCTAGATATCAAATCTATTTCTGCAGGCCAAACCACTTCACATAAGTGGGTTTTTTTTTTCCCCAACAATGGGAGCATCACAGGTATCCCACTGACTCTATTTTCCCTGAGCCCTTTGCTCCATGTCCTCTGACTCATTCGTCACTTTCTCCCTGTAACAGCACTCCCACATATCTGAAACCTGGAAGTCCCTTCCTCTTTAAAGTTTCCTGGCTCTATCTCACAATACCTCCAGGAATTTTGCAAACTTTCCATGCTGCCGAATTTCCATATTTTCACTGCATTCACCTTAGCCCCAAACATCTGAGAAAATGTGTAGAAGCATCTAGCAATTATGGCAGGTGTTAAATCCTGTTCATCATTTTTACCTGGTATAGCAGGCCACCACAAGGCATTATGCAACTGACCCAATTGGAGGCATTTAGAATAACAGGGTTTAACGAAAGGTGTCTGTTGTAATTTACTGAGGACTGCTCCTCTCCCCACTGAGAATCAGTAACCACATTACTGGAGGCAGAACCAGACCTTCTATGTCAGCACCGCCCATCCATATTCTAAATAAATTGTACAAGGAAACATATTTGTTTCTAATCTTGGTTCTTTGGGGCCTAAATAAGGCTCATCACCATAGCAACAGATGGCTTCACAAATTTTAATGCCTTTACTTTCACAAGTCTTCTGAAAAATAGAGGAGGACATCTGTCCCCATTTTACAACTGAGAAAATGTGGTGCAAAGAGGGAAAGTGATTGGCCCTAAATCCTGCAAGAAATCTATGGAGTGCAGGATGTCATGGCACCAGGTCTCCCAAGCATCCTACCAGTGCCCCAACCTCCTACTCCATCCTTGCTTCTGAAGAATCCTCTATGCCTATGGATACATCAACACTGACTCTAAAAACCAAGCCTTTTCACTGAGAGATTCAGGCCTCCATTAAGTCTACCACCACTTCATAGATTGAGATGGTTTTGATTGATTTATTTTTTAATTGGACAATTATCTGTCCAGGAGGTTGAACTACAGAGGAAGTACAAAGGGAATTGAAAAGAAAAATTTATTTGGCCAGTTAAGTAAGTCAGAAAACACTGATGAGACTGTGTGAATCTCGAGTTTGTAAATATTTGAAAGGATGCAAAGGGAGCCTGTTCTGTGCTTTTTCCCCATAGTACTTGGCAAGAACCCATATTCTACCCTGTACTCTAGGAAACATAAACATTATGTAGTTGACAAAACTAATACCTGTCCAATTGTTCTTCCCTGTGAAATAGTTACATAAAAAAACAAAGTTCATAGCCTGGAAAGAGCAAAAGTATGCCCCATACTTGTACTTTCATGTGTATTACACAAATCTTTATTTCTGGGCATAAAATTGCAAATTCCAAATGTGAAATATTCTGTTCTACTACTCTGTTTCAGACTGTTTCATAAAAATTTTTTAGGTCTGGACTCGTTTCCAAATCCATTTGGACATTGCTCTGTCTTGTATCAAGGTTCAAGTAGCAACCTTATTTTCCTCTATTAATAATGGTTTATAGGTAAAACAACTTTAGTTCCTGTGATTTCTATATTTATGTTATGAGCAAAAAAAAAAAAAAAGAAAAGAAAAAAAAGAAAAGGATCAAGACAAAATTAATTTATTAATATAATCTTCTTCATTTACAATTATCATTGGAGTTGTATATGAAATACCTCAACCTTAAAAAGTCTCTCCTTATCACAGCAGTCTACACTGTTTATATTTATATGGTAATTTGCAGAAAAGCCTTTAAACTGATGCAATGATCACTTTTATTTTACTTTTCAACATCTGGTATGTTGAGTTTCCTTTTATACTGGCTTTGTTTCAGGAAACTGAAACATTCATTTCTCAGGAAGAACTGCTTTAAGAGGCGCAGATGGGAGCCTCCACAAAGTGAAATGTGGAAACTGTCTCTACATGCCAGAAGTGTCTCCCTTGGTACTGGTGAATATCATACTTTTTAAAAGGCATGTTTCACTCTGGAAACAGAAGCAATTATTTTAATTGTGCTTCTCAGCACGAAAAACTTACAAAAGGAAGGCTTTTCTCCTCCTCAAAGTCAGACCCGTATATTAAAAACAGAAACACTCTGATGCACCCTATAAAACAAGCCATAGTTTTCCTGGGAATATATAGCTGCTCTGCTAAGCATGACTGTTTAAAGAACTTCTGTTATGTATGGAGTTGCCTTAGGTTTATCTTGGCTGTCTTTGATGAGATTAGATTTGCAGAATCAAATGCAAATACAACCTCTGTTTTACTACTGTAAACCTTGGTACTCCTTTAAGCTACTAAAACATGTCAATGTTTCACTGTATCAGCTAGTTTAGGGCCTTAGCTTTTTCCCCTTAGGCAGAAAATGTTAAAATCTGGGACAGATGCTTTAATTTAAGATTAATTACCAGAGAGACCTAATACCATGCAGAGCATGCAATTTGGACAGCGTGATTGACCTCTTGATCCCACACACTTTGGTGGACCATGTGAGTCATATTCTGTCTGAGAGACACAAAAAAGGTGTCAAGACACCACTGAGTTTATTGTATTACTTTCTTTTAGGGGATGTCTTGTTAGCTCCATTTAGAGGCTAACTGCTATGGGATGCATGAGATATTCCCAGGTACCAGGGGGCACAGCTCTTCCAGAGTCATCGCCATTACATAAAACCCAACAGAAGAAGGTAGGACATGGAGATTCCTCAAGGATATAAAGCAAGGGAATGTCATGTGCACAAACCAGGTAGCCAAATGACCAAAAAAATTCTTCAATGGGGAGAACACACATCAGGAACCAAAGGAATAAAGAGCTTTAGTGACTGCAGATGTATTCAACAGCCTTTGCCAGCAGTGAGAGAAAACTTGGATTTCATGTGCATCAGCTGCATGTACAAAAAATTTCTCTAATAACACAAGGATGTCCCTGTTCATAGCCATTGGAAAAGCTTAGCTCACACAGAAAGTAATATATCGTTGCAGTGGGTTTATGAAGTCTTGTAATGGTTTAACCCTATTCCCCCACTGTTTTTCCTTGATGTACAATCTCAGACGGTCAATCTTCAAACCCCTCCCGTTGGGTGGAGCAAGTCCCCCTGAGGCCCCTTTATTCATCAACAATCCCCTCCCTAATGGGAGTTGTCAGTTGTTGTTTCTTCCACCCCTTATTCTAAAGAGTTCTGTTGTACTCGACGCACCATTGGTTAAGTTGAACTGTCTCCCTCCCCCTGTTCTCCTTATTGGTGCTGTTTTCATGCTCATCTTATGTTGCTCCACCCTAATCCCTCCTCTGAGAAGCTTGGATTTTTTCTGAGCTCGGACCCTCCCCTGATTCTGTATCCCTTATAAGCGTCTGCTAGCCTGGCTCGAGGCTTTCTCCTTCTCGGCCCTTCAGCTCCAATAAAGAGGTTGGAACACCAGAGAAAGAGAGTCCCTGCTTTTCTCTTTACCCTCACTAGCAGCTCATATCATCAGTGGCTCACTAGGGCAGCCTGAGGATCCCAGTGCAGCCTGTTCTGGGGGAGTCCACCTGTCCCCAGATGCTGTGCCTCTGGCATCTGGGTGGCTTGAGTCTGGCAGCAGCATCAATATATGAAGTAGAACATGGATAGAAAAGCACATTTTCCACTCCTGTTCATCCCACAGATAAAAATGAACTTCCCTTAAGCTGCTGCTTTCACTTCATTGATGTAGTCAAGAGATTGCCGTTAACTATATGAATCTCCAATATCAGAGAGATGTATTTCAAGAAGGAAGAGGACACAGAATCACAAAAACACACTAGAAGAGTAAAGATAGGGTATGAAACTGCCTTCTTTCTTGAAAGAACACAACTGTAGTGGTCTAAGACTGTGAGCAAGGCAGATAGAAGAGAGATGTGTTTCTTGTTCCTCATCAAAAAAATATTGTTGTTAGAGGAGGTCACAGGAAATCAAATGTTCCAGACATTGTGATCAGAGCTAATTATTCTTTTAGCACACTTATTTTGGTTTGTATATGTCCATGTATGTCTGGCACTTTGCCAGATTCATCAATCCATCTCCTCTTTCAAACATGCTCCAAAAGACTTAATGACTACAGAAATATGGTCAAAGAGAACAGTTTGCAACAAAGAAAAAATTCAAGTCAGTACCAGGAGAAAGGTGGTGCAGGCAGAGGTTTACCAGTATAAATTTACAGACCCTCCATTGGATTCAATATCTTGAATTCGTTGAATGGTTCGTGTTGAAGAAAACTGGAAAAAAATTGGTCCAGTTATTTATCTGGTTCTCAGGTCAAGAGACAACACTGGCAACTTCCCACCAAAGCAAAATGGAGATTCTTTTAGTTAATATTATTCCCACACTAATGCATATATGCACAAAACCTGCCCCCCTACTTTCCTTAGGATTATGCATAATCTTAAGGAGGTGATGTTGTAAGAACTGAGTGCTGGTAATGCCTTGACTCTGGGTTACTGAGTCAGCTTATCTGCAAAGATAAGCTACAATACCATCCCTATTTCCAGCAAACAGACAGAGCTATTTCCAGTGTTTCTTCCCAGAACTGGGGCACCCTAGGCCAAGAAATGCTACAGGAGATTTCTAAATGGACTGTATTTGTTGACTAGTTTTGTCTATCACAAAGTTCTTTTTCTTGGCTGCTTTGCTCATTAAGTCAGTTATAGGGCACACCAGCAAATGCTCAGCCACCAGAAAATTTAAGAATTCTGCAGACATCTACGAAGATTACAAGCATATCAAAAATATACTGGGAAGGTACTACAGAGGAGAAACTTCATTACATGTTTAGTGATTTGGTTGAAGAAGTATTAATACATCCCTAACAACCTCCTTTCTTGGTATTTTGCAAGCACTGCTTTAACTGACTTTATTGATGAGCTGAAAGATTCTCATAAATGAGCACACTTACAGAAAAATTAATACACATATTTTAGCCTTATTACAGCTGCTGTTTAGTAATTGGGGAGGTAAAAATCCCTGCTTCTGCAGCTCCAGAGTGACTCCATATGCTGAACTGCCTGCCTTCAGTCCTGGCTAGTAGATAGAGCCATTTGCAGCTCTGTCAGTAAAACAGTAGAAATATGAAAGAAAGAAAATTAATCTGATGAAAGAACTCAGCTATAAAGAAGAATTAAAAGAACAAAATGTCCGAAATGTATTCAAGCCATGTGGAAAGGCAGTTATCGATTCCCTAGAAATGCCCGAAATATGGCAATAACTGACACAGAGAGGATGTATTTAATGCACTCCAAGGGAATGACTGAAATGCACAGTATGAAACTGAATCTTGTGACAAGTTTTAGGAGAAGCCCAGTTTCACCAGCATTGACTACCTATCAGTCACTGTCCTCTGGTTAATTAGAATGTTTCACAAGTAATGATGAATTTAAGTGGCATAATTCCGGCAGTGATGTATTAAAGTTTTATCCTCTGAGAAGAACCTTGCTGTGCTCAAGCACCCCAAGGCTGAGATTCCTTCTGTTGAATTTCAGCACCAGCTCAGTACAGAATGACTGTCCATACACTGCTGCATCCAAGCTCTTGGAATCAATACACTTAATAGCTCACATATTTCACAGACATATTGAGTGGTTTGGTTTGTGTGGAGCCTTTAAAAATCAGCCACTTCCAACCTCTCTGACACAGGGTGGGGACACCTTACACTAGAGCAGCAAAGCCCTGTCCAACCCAGCCTTGAGCATTGCTAGGGATAGGACATCCACAGGTTCTCTGGTCCAGTTTCTTACTACCGCTGAGATTGGAGTAAAGCCGCATTCTCTTTTGTGGTGAATTTATTCTCTTTCTTTTAAGTTTATAGAGTCTTAGGTGCTATGTTTATTGCTGCTGTTGATAAACATACATCTTTCCTGGCAGTGATCCTTATCATGCAGTGGAATAGCCTTCTGAGAAAGAGATAAGGTAGCCTTATTGTTGAGAGAATACAAAACTAGGAGATCACAGTACTAGAAAATATAGTAAAACCCATAATGGTCTTGTTCACGACTGAATAAGGTTTTTCCTTCTTTAACACCCACAGGTGGTGCACAAAGTCCTTTGGAAAGCTAAAGGTGTTCATATCCCTAAAAAGAAATCCCAATATTATTTCATATTCTGAAAACCCGTATCTTCTAGCTCTCCTGAAGTACAAAGTGGGATCTAGCTGAGATAAGTTTTAGCATTACTCTAATGGACTAAATTCTAATCAGGTCTGTTGTTCTGTTTTAATGGAAAATAAGCAGAGATTTACAGAATGAGTCATTCTCATGAACAAATACCTGACACATTTTTCATTACTTCCGCAACATTTCTCCCTTTCTTTTCCACTGTAAACATGGGTTCAAGAAAATATTGCTATAGTATCTAAATTTCCAGGCCAGCTTAAAAAGTTATTCTTCTCAGGAATTGCTGAGTTCTGAATAATAAGATCTTAGTGATCTTTCAGCAAAAAAAAATCAAGGACAAGCTGTTCGTCTGAAGGAATATCCGAAGATATTTCCTTACATTTGTCAGAAACAACTGGAAAGAAATGTTTATGAAGCACAGCACTGTCAGGCTCAATCAGTCACTCTCCAACATGAAAGACTGGAAGAAAGAAGTTGCTGATCTCGGACCCAAGGGATCTCTTGACATTTATTTTTCAGAAAAGACCCAGTTTTCCAGAATTCAGGCTGACCAAATCTTGGAGGAAAAAAAAAGTCAAAGATTGTTTAAAACTGTGCCCAACCCAATACTCAGAAATAAAGAATGAACAGATGCCAAGAACCTCATCTACCCTTTTCAGGAAAAGAGCCAAGCATGGTTCTCTTCTTTTCTGAATTCACACTTGGATGAGATTGCATATTATTTTTAAGGGACACAGGGAAATTTTGGTGCAAGTGCACAGAAAGCACAGAGAAAATATTTTAAAAAAATTATTGCTCAGGAGTATAATGAATATTCTACTTTCACCTGTGGAAAAGAGTCATGAGGTATTGATATAAATTCCAGAGCATTTAACCTCAGCTGAGAAGCTCACAAAGAATAAAATAATAGAAATAAAATTAAATAACAGATAGTTTTTAAAATTAGGGTTATGCTCTCCATCTCCTTCCACTACAGACAGGGTTAGACTAGACCAAAGAGTTCAGGTCATGCCCAGAAAAGAACTAACTAGAAATGTGAAATAACGGTGGACTTCACTGTTTGTTCTCCTTCTTTTAATTGTTTACCAAATTCCTATTGGGAAAAAAAACCACAAAAGGCCAGAATGGGTGAGCATGCCCTCTTTTCCCAGAAAAATTGACTGGTACCAATGTAGACTATTACCCATATTCTTACCTTGTTTAGGCAGATGGGCAACGGATTTTCCTATAGGTGCAGGTTCTTCTTAGCTGTTTGGGGTTTCTTTGCAAGAAACCCCAAAGCTGTTTCAGATTTGACAAAAGCAAAGTACCAAAATCTTTCAGGTAGTTCTATCAATATGGTCCTTCCTGTGCTGCATGGAGGAAGACTTATCTCATTCACTGGACTTTGGGCTAGACTTATATAAGAAGGAATAAAAGACAAAATAATAATCACATCGAGATATAAAATACTTGGCCTCTTGGTCTCTGCAAAGACAGGTCCCATCTATCAAAACAGCCATTTATATCACCCAGAACAAATTTGGGACAGAGGAAATTTTTACAGGGTTGTATCCATGCAGCAGTGAAGAGATTAAACAAACTTCAATGAAGTGGCTATAAGACCTTCAAAAACTCTGATTTCTCTGATGTTTTCTTAAAAAGATTCTGTGAGGTTCATCTCTTTGGTATATAAACTAAAGAATAAAAACTATGGGTTCATAAGGCAGCCTCTAGACATCAACTTTAGAAGGTAAGAAAGGAAATGAGTAATCTTTAGGTGTAAAAACAATGTTATGGTTAATTAAAAAGAAAAAAATCTTTTTAATCCTCAAATAACTTTGACATTTTGTTTTATTTTATTTTATTTTATTTTATTTTAATGTGAAGTAGACCTTCCTCACAGGAGACCCTGGTTGCCCAAATTATAACAAGAACGAGAATGTTCTAACACTTTGTGTTCTAGTACATCAGAAAGCTTGGTCTGCTGTCAAACTACTATGAATCACCAAGCTTTCTGGCTGGAAAGGGCTTTCAAGAGCCTCAGACTTACCTCAAATGGCACTATAAAACTCTTCATGCATCATTTTTATCTAAAATTTCCTCACATAATACAAATTATCAGAGTAACCCATATTTTACCATAACAAACTTGTGTGAGAGACAGTTCGAGA
>VZTR01026484.1:4682-15710 GCA_013400775.1 Chaetops frenatus | reverse complement strand
AAATCCTTCCTTTAGGGAGTTTACCAGTTCACATAAATTTTTTTTTCTTTTTCCAAAAAAAGGGGTTTTGATAATTTCAGTTAGTATATAAAATATATTAGAATAATTTTTTTTTTCAGTTCAGATCCTCTCGAAGGCTGCAACAGAAGACAACTCCAAAAAGTGCGTTCTACTTTATTATATTAAATCCCCTAACATTAATGAATTTACAGTATCCTTTAAATACATTTATGAATTTATTACTGTAACTTAAGCTTGTAAGAAGTGGACTCCTTTTAATGAATGTGGTAGCATTTATAATTACTGCATGCCCCATAGACGTGCCATTTGTACTTTGAATAAGTCAACAGTGGTCTGTGTAGCTTCAAGATTAAACTTATAGATCTATATGAGTGAAAATCAGAAACCTTGCAAGAAAGTAAAAAATTATGTCTATGTAATACCAATGTCTCCCATCTCTGTCCTGTGCAAATTTGCTGGCCTAGACTTGCTGCCCCTATGAGATTGGATAGGACCATAGCCCACTGTGGTTTGGTTACAGGCTGAAACTTTCCATCAGGAGATATACAAAGAAACGTGATAAGTAACAAAAACTTCAAGTAGCACTGACAATAGTCAGCAGGTAAGAAATATCATAGACACAACCTTCACCACTACAGCTTTGTGAAGCAGAACAGTCAGAGCCACTGCTGTGGGATATAAATTAGGAAAGCCTCAGGGAAAAAAAAATTACCTTCACAATCTCTAAGGGATTTGATATTCTGTAGCAGACCAGCCAAATTATAGTCTTATAAGATACTTGATTAGAAAGAGTTTTGGTTTAAATGCTCTCTCATTTACAATTAGAGGTGTTAATTCAATGGCTAAAGGTCAGGAATTACTCACTGCTAGCACTGTGTCACAGAAGCATATCCAGGAAATGGTCATCAACTCCAATCAGAGGTGTTAATATGCAATTAAAGGTCACAGTGGCTTTTGCTGAATGAAATTAGCTGTTCCCCAGATTAACTTTTTCTGAAGGGATGGCTGTTTAGTTGAAGCAAGTATGCCTTCACAGGAACATTCCAGTAAAATGCTTTCCAGAGGAGCAAAAGGCTCTGATGAGACAGTTTTTATACTGCTATGGACAGTTTCAACATTTCTTCCACTGCCTGGGTAGAGATAAATTTAAAAAAGAAAAAGTGAATAAGTTAATTGCAGTGAATTATTCTGAGTGTGGGTGAAAGGAGATAAATTTTATATGAACCAAAATTAAATGTAAACAAAGGTAATTATCCTTACCTGAAGCTGTAACTTGTAGGTCTACTGCCAGAGTATTTCACATTGATGTTCTGTAAATTACTTTTTGTTAGTTCAATGCCTGTTTTACCTTGTTAATAACACAGCTGTTGAAAATACACAGAATTACCATATCATTTGCTTCTCCTGCCTGGGCAGAAATATATGCATATGAAGCCTTAAGCTGATTATGTTCTTTTAGATAGCTTGTTCAGATTTCTTTGTGACTCTTTTTCTGTCTTAAAAATCATCCTACAGGAAGTTTTAGGCTTCTTCTAGCATGATGTTGTCTGAAGAGAAAAGGGACTTTTCTACTCTGTTGACCAAAACATTGAGTGATGACAAAATTCTTGTCACTATTGAATATTGTCTGTAAAAATATTGAGCAGAAGGGAAGTCGGGACATATCTGTAAGAAATTTGATTCAACAAAGCTTTTCAGATTAAAAATGAATCTGGTAACTACCAAGATTAGTTTCCCAAATGGTTATTATAGATTAAATTCATCCAGACTACATGATATATTCCTAAACACATAGATACATTTTCAAAAAAGATATTATAACCAGTTCAAATACATAGTGAGCAATGGAGAGGAAAGTACCCAGGTATCTCAATGATTAAGCACATCTTATTAAATCCACCACTAATTGAGCTGTGGTAATTTGTTATGTGTGTAGGCTATGAGCCTGTCATCTCCTGCTGTAAATGCATCGTTTTATTGTTGGTTTGATAAAGGCAGGGTAACACATGTAGGCAGTCAGAAATTGTGTTTCTGAACCTTCAGTTCTGCTATCAAAATTTTTGCATACTCTTACATTCAGCCCTATTTAACTTTACTCTTAACTCCTAGTTATCAGGCATGGTTGAAAAACATTTGCAAGTTCACTCATTTTAAAGGTCACTTGCCTGACAGAAATGTTTGTGTTGGTGTTGCAGCTGCTCATAAGCCACCTCTGACTTATATGCATGTATTGAAAACTCTATTTTTACTTCTCAAGGGTGCTAGTGTTGCAGTCCCCGCGTGAACATGCATGCTGTCACTAGAAATGTTACGTTGCTATCAAGAACAGTCCTCAGGGATTACACTTGATTACATTCTTTCTCCTCAAAATGCTTGTCCTTCCATATAGTAGTTTCGCATCTAAAAATCCCCTAAATTATTAGGTTGTTCCATACATAAGAAAGCACACAAAGGTACTTGCAGTTGTTGACTTCTATTAAACTTTCCGGAATCTCAGGATGACTACCTCCAGCAGAACAGAATTAGGCTGTTCTTCCCATCTGCTACATTCCACTAGCATCCTTCAGCACTCACTAGATGGCTGTGTATCCTTATGAATGCTACCTTGTAATGTTTCAAACTCACCATTTGGGCATTTTAAGGAGCAGTGTGCATTCCAGTATATGGCTTGCTTACTTTCCCATCTAGGTCATCTTCCTTTAACTTTGGCTAAAGTGACCCTTGAGTTAAACTAGAATCTTCAGCTATAAAAACCAGTTGATCTCTATAAAATGCTTCCTCAACCAACCTCAAATATCCTCCATCAAACAGAATTGAATATGCTGGCTTCTCAGCAGGAGTATTCTCTTTGCCTATTCATTGTTTGGGGGAAAAAAATAGCTAATTATAGCTCTTTATCCTCTAATATCTCTACTGTGGTGCTTTTACCAGCATGGGGAGGAACACAAAATGAGGCAGTCTTCAAACAAACATCTTGAAAGCCAACTGATAACACGAGTTTATAAGCTGCATTCCGGGTTCTTAGTTAAATACTTATGTCTGGATTGTGCTCTCATTGAGTTAGTGCAACCTTAATACAATTTGTAACCCTGCTTGTTAACTGAGCAGCTAAAGCAGTTGAAGCCTTGTCATACTTGAGAAGCCCAAAGAAAAATGCATGTCATTATTGACAGTACTGGCTACTTAAAAAGCAGCCAAGATAATCCAAAATAGAAAATTACATCAAGTAACTAACAACTGACACGTGACACTTCAATGTCCTTCTAAATTTTTAAATAGTCTTTTTCTTATTGTATCTATATCAATCTCTTTTCTCTTTTTTTCTGTCATAAGTCATATATTGAAGCAATGCATTCTACTTCCAAATTTAGGTGAGGGAGAAATAGCATTTCTCCTTTTTGTTTTTGAAGCATATATTTCTGCTTTATCCAACATTAAAATATGGCTTTCAATCCTGGTGAATTTTTCTTTTTTGTATATTCTCTTATGTTTTGCCTTATCTTTCTACAATAAAGTCCAAATATACTTAGGACTCTCCTGATGGGAAAGGATTTTTTCTACTTTTATTAAATAAATTTAGCCTAGATAGAATATATTTTTTGGATATTAGTTGAAAGTTAGCCATATAAACATGTTAAACAGGTGGGCTAAATAATTTACCATTGGCTAACATCATCTTAATCTCAGTTTTATTTACTATTCCTCATTTTATATCTTAATATCTAGCTTGTTATCACATTCACAGTAGATTACTAAGTTGAGTTTTGAGTCTAAATAGCTACATCACTCACGGTTGTAGAGTTATATAAGATATTAGTCCTGGTCCTGCATGCTCAACTTCAAAGAGGACTGGACAATTACCAATCATATTAAGTTCAACAGGGGAAAATGCTGGATTTGCACCTAGCGTGAGGCAAGCCTGGATGCACAGGCAGACTGGGCAATGAGAGGCAAGAGACCAGTGACACAGAAAAGGACCTGGGGGTCCTGGTCCATGGCAAGTTGAACACAACTCAGCAGTGCCCTGGCAGCCAGGAGGGTCACCCTTGTCCTGGGGGGCATCAGGCACAGCATCACCAGCCAGGCAAGGGAGGGGATTGTCCTGCTCTGCTCTGCACTGGGGTGGCCTCACCTCGAGTGCTGGGGGCAGTCTTGTAAGAAAGACATTAAACTATTAGAGTGTGTCTAAAGGAGGGCAATTAGGATGGTGAAAGGCCTTGAGGGGAAGGCCCTATGAGGAGCAGCTGAGATCTCTTGATCTGTTCAGCCTGGAGGAAACTGAGGGGAGACCTCATTGCAGTTACAACTTCCTTGTGAGGGGAAGAGAAGGGACAGACACTGATCTCTTCTCTGATGACCAGTGACAAAAACTGAGGGAATAGCCTGACATTGTGTCAGGAGAATTTTAGGCTGGATATTAGGAAGAGGCTCCTCACCCAGAGGGTGGTTGGGCACTGGATCAGGCTCCCCAGAGGAGTGATTACAGCACCAAGCCTGACAGAGTTCAAGAACCATTTGGACAACACTCTCAGGCTCATGGTATGACTCTTGGGGATAGTCCTGTTGTCAGGCCAGGAGCTGGGCTCAGTGCTCCTTGAAGGTCCCTTCCAACTCATCTGATTATGTGAATATACTGCCCCATGAGCTATTTACTGTCATTCTGTCCAATTACCTAGTTAGGCTAAGGGTCTGTACAGCTCATTGATTTTATTTGGGTTTTTAAATTAGCTGTTTGTTTTTCTGTGGGCTTATAGTGTAACGGTATAGTGATTAGATGAATTTCCTCATATTAATGTATTTCTGCATTCTGAAACTTCTAATTAATTAGAAGGACAAAAAGCCTGTGTCCTTGAGAAAAACAGGACACCTCAGCTCTTCTAATTATATTAATACAGAATATTAATATATGATGACTCACTGTTATTTTACACAGCCAAAACTTCTGTCTCTGATTGCAGAAGTGGGTAGGATTACTTCTGAGATGAGCCATTTTCACCAGTTCATTTATATTCTACTTCTCCAGCTTCCATATTGTCAGAAATATTGTTTTTGTCTGTGCTACTGGTAGGCTAAAAGAGGTTAAAAGATATCTTATGAAATACACTGGATGGAAAAAAGAAATAATAACCTAAATTTCTTTTCATATGAATGGGAATAAAACAAGGAATGGATAATAACAATTTAAATACAAATGACATGTTTGAGTTTATTAAAATAAATAAATAAACTTCTATATACATAGCAAAGAAAGCATCTCTTGAGATACCTGAAATCATAGGAGGTCGTCAGAAAATAAAAAAGGAGCAGACTTTAAATTTAGCTCAACTTTTTTGTTATTGTGTGCATCACAGTGTGTGTGGTTAAAGATGGTGTTGGAGGTGACACTGTCATTGTGTGATGTACTAGAGTATAATTGAGAGGATTGAGTGGCAGGTTAGAATCAGTGGTTGCAGCAGGAAAAGCGGTCAGCCATGTGATGTGTGCATGTGTTCATACTTCAAGCTTTAACTAAACAATGGGGAAACTCCATAGGTGTTCTCGAGTATGCTGCATACAAATTTTCAATAGAAATATGTGCTTGATTGTCATTCTGAATGCTAGCAGAGAAGACTGAAAAAAAGGATCTGGCTTTCAGTCCTCCATTTCGAAGATGATTCTTTAGGTTACTATCTTGTCATACACTGCTTGTCAGTTCTGTTTCTCTCCCATTTCTCAATCTGCCCCCACACAGCAGTGTGTTTTGTGAGTGTGAGCTGCTGTTTGGCTGATCTTTATAGTCTAAGATACCTGTCCTGAACTCTCATGCTGCCTTGCATGTGTTCATGGCAGTGTATCCATGGTTTCATGAGGGGAAAGAACCATCATCACAGTTAAAGAACGGCTACTGGGCTTGAAAGCAGTTTGTCTTCATGTACTTAGTTACCTGGGTCTTTCATTTGGTCTATGAATGGTAAAGACAGTGAGCATTAAAGGCAGTATAGCACAAATAAAACCAGCCTAAATGTACTAGGACTGCAAGGAGCCAGTGTTTATCAATGTTGTTTTCTTACATCCCAGCAATAAAAACCTGACAAACTTCCTCATGTTATGTCTGAGTTATTATTTAAATTGAATCACAACAGAAAATGTGCTAGTTTAGAATAAATTCCTCTCTTCAGACACAGGTACTAAATTAAACATAAACAATGGAAAAAGTCTAGTAATCCTGTTACTAAGCAGCAACATCAGTAATGGAAACACTCTAATGGATACACAAGAATATTTAGTCATTTTAAGAGACCTGGAATAGTCTGCTTTAAAGCAATAGTTACTGTAAGCAGCTGTATTTACCTTAATGTAATACTCCCATAGATTCCTCTTTGCCCTACAAGTTTTTTATCTACTATCTATTTTCTCTATAGTTATCTCTAGTCAGACATCTGACTAGAGAAGTCCCTCTTATTGTGTACAAACCCCAATGTATAGGAGGGAGATTGTATTAAAGTACAAGTTAGCTGACTGGTGTCAGAGGCCTCTGGAACGTAAGGCAGGGATTTGAAGATGCCTGCATAGCTTCACTGAGCTTGAGGAAGAAATAATCTGTTTTAAAAACTAAAAGAAATTCAGTCATATCTATGATACAATGTTGTAGATAGGAATTTTCTGGAAGGAACAATCTAGATTAGGTTATATACCTAACATATAAAAAAAGTAGTGCATTAGCTGTGCATTTTAAAGAAAAGGCATTGACCCCATAAGTCTTTGCTATGTTGTGATATCTTGAGCAGTTGCAGGTAGGTGCTGTTCAGAACCCTTATCAACAATAGTTATGCACACTGTCATACGTGAACTATAAGGACTTTTTCTAAAATAAATTAATACTATCTGTCCAGTATATGCCCTGATTGTTGAAATAAACCGTGGTATGGTAAGTATTTTATTTCTTTATTGAGGTGTTTTGCAGTGAGCAAGATGACAAGAGCAATTTCACCTTTTGAAAAAAAACTGGCCTCTGATAGCTCTGATAAACCCCAGGCAGATAGGTTTTCTTCTTCAGCACACTGACCACAGAGTAGCACAGTGGGTTCCAAACTATTGTATAAGATAATAAAAATTTAAACAGTTGTATTTAAGGTCTTTGGATTCAGATTGATGTGCAGTATCAGTTTCCAATACTGAATTAATATAAATTCTCTGGCTTTCTTAGGGATCAGTGATATACAATGATATGAGATTGATGGGGAAATTTCATTGAAACAGAACTGACTTTTACTGTAATTTCTTCATTTGTTTTCCTATGCCATTTATTTCTGCCCAATGAGATTTCTTAACTGGACTTGTTTTGATTAATTTATTTTAGACTTACCATCTTTAATAATATCAGCTTTTTTGTAAGAGATTCTTCTATGATGTTTGATTATTACAATTTCATAAAAATTACAAGGTCATGAAAGGGTCATGACTCAATAAAAGGCCATGAGGAAAAAGCTTCATGTTCTCTGTCAGTTCTTTAATTATAGAGATTATGAGCATGTAGGTGAGCAGGTACCTTCTCTGCCCTGATTCATTATTCCATATTGCAAAATCTAGTATTTAAGTAGTTATCTATACATTGCTTAAGAAATATTCTGACTTTATTATTTGAAAATAGACACTTTTATATAACCAAAATACATACCCATTCACAAATGTCTGCTTGCAAAACTGTGGATATAAGGCTTACTTGAGTTAAAAAAGGAAAAAGGAAATAGATCTTCACATTAAAAAGTGCATTTAAGTTTCTTTTGAGTTATAAAAATATGTATATGATCATCCCACATTTGTTTCTTGAAAAATTGCATTACATTAATGATCCTCAAGGGTTTTGTGGTTATTTTGTTGGTTTTTTGTTTTGGTTTGGTTTCTTTTTTTCTGATATTGCTAATGGGTTATAATTAAAGTTATTGGATCTAGGATAAATACTTTTTTCTTTTTCCCAAAAGATTTAAGAATATCCCAAAACAGGACTGGTAGAAGAGTGTTCTATGATTAAATTGGGAACAGAACATCTGTTCCATCCCACTTGGTTTTGTATTAAAACTTGAGAATGATATTAATTTACAATAGTGGTACCCAAACTAACCATATGGACAGAAAGAGATAAGATATGCCCT
Source organism: Chaetops frenatus (assembly GCA_013400775.1). Taxonomy (NCBI): domain Eukaryota; kingdom Metazoa; phylum Chordata; class Aves; order Passeriformes; family Picathartidae; genus Chaetops; species Chaetops frenatus. The sequence continues at coordinate 7,557 of VZTR01026484.1, read as the reverse complement.
GTTAAGAAGACTTAGGCACTTCTGTTTTAATATTATAAAAGATGCCACAATTTTTTTCTGAGCTGCTGGATTTTGTTCCTTTAGCACCTTGCTTAATTAACCTGAATTCTAGGCTAAGTTGTAACAATGCTTTATAAACTGGGTTTTTTCTATGTTGGTCAGCTAGGAGGCCCACTGATACTTCTACGTACTCTTGAAATAAAACTGTCTTGTGTTTTCACTAATGTGATTTATTCTGAACAAGTCCATTTAGATGTTCTTGTTACATAGAAAGTAAGTGGTTTCAGCAAGAAAGACATGCTAAAGATTTAAGTAGTAAAGTATCAGTGAAAACTCAGAGACCTTACAGCCTCAATTGTCCTGTATATTTATATTTCCTATTATTTTCACAGTTGTTCTTATTACTTTGAAGAAAAATTATTTCTAATTTCACTGTAGCGTTTAAACAAGACCATTTGAATTTTAAAGCAGTCAATCAGAGACTAATTTCAGGTCAGTACTGAGCCTCTGTCTTGTATTGTTCTGTAAAGGAATAGCATGTTATATAATGATAACAATGAAGTGTCAGATGATTAAGAGGAGCAGCTGGTAGATATCTCTCTGTTGGCCTTCTGAATGAGTAATCGACAGAGAAAGGTATCAGCTTTGAAGAACAACTTTAAAAATAGCTACTAAAATATTCCAATATTTAGAATGCTATAAACAATACTTTGAAATTTAGTAATTTTAAAAAATAGTATTTTTTCTCCTGTAAGTTTACCTTATAAGGAAATAATTTTTTTTTTTTTAATCCTTAATGCCTTACTTAGACTATTTATTCACAATTTGCAGGGTTAAATCAGTGTGGGTTGATTTCTACTTAAATATATGAATACTATGATATAAATACACCTGAGTTTGTGCCAAGTATCAACTCACAGAACAAGACTCTGATCTGTTGCTCATCCTTTATAATATAGTTCTGGTCAAATTTTTCAAAGCCTATAATATAATCATTTAGTGATAATCATAAAATGCCTAAGGCAATCAGGCCTCTCAGTAACTGCTGCTGATAGCAAAGAGCCTAAGCCTTGTTTATCAGGTAGTGCAATAATTGCATTTCAGAATAAAAGGTAGCCTTTCTGCTGAATATAACCTTAAAATTAAATGTGGCAACCTAAGCACTGAAACTCAAATGGTTCTATGTGTCTTTATTTAGGAACATCCTGAGAAGAAGGCTATGATTCGACCAATTGAGAGTAGCTATTGAGGAAATTATTGAGAGTAGCTATTGTTCCTTTGTGTACACCTGTATTCTGAGTTTCAAAAGCATTTTTTTGCTTGCGAAGTCTTTGATTACAGATTACAGGCTAATTACAGATAGTACTAACTTTTCTCCTCTAAATCTACTACCTGAATGCTTGACTGGGTTTAGTATATATGAATCCATATTTATTTATGGCAGGATGAGCTTTTTAAGAGAGCTAAGCTAAGCAATGTGTCTAGTTTGAGATAACTATAGGTTATGGTAGAAATAACTAATGTAGATGGTAGTTAATGGCTAGAGAGAGGCACCTTTGGAGGATGAGTGATCCCAGCTAACAAAGATGTTTGTATGGCAGAGTGAATTGCCTTTTCAGGCTGTGTGAAGTACAGTAGACTAACCTGAACTACAGACCTACTGTGGCTAATATTAAGTGATAGAAAATGCAGCTTGTTTCCAAAAGTTATCCCAGTTTTCTGAATTTCTTTTTTTTCAATCATGGCTTTTAGTTCAAATGTTTACAATTACAAATACATCAAATCTTCAAGATACAGGAACATATTTAGTAGTAGATTTAGATTTTAGTTTAGATTTATTTAGTAGTAGAATGGTTTTTCCTTTTTGTTCAGAAACTGGAGAGACGTATTGTGTTAATTCCCACTTTATGTGTTGAATAAAAAGCTGAAAACAAGTGGTGTGGTTCAGGATTCAAGCTATTGTTTGTGAGTGTTAACATCAGAAAACATTTTTTTTTTATAGTCATGACACTTGAAGGAAGAATTTGAAATTAACAACAAAGTTTATTTTTTGTTGTCTGAAAATTATTGATATTATCAACAGAGAACACAACAATTAGCACTAATTTGTTGCTTTGGCAAATTAGCTCAGTAAGAGGTGAACCACAGCTTTTTCTTACTTTTACTGAAAAAAAAAGTGGGTTATATGCTTCATATCTTGGGAACTTATATGATTGTATGTCATGTAGCAATTACTGACAGAAAATGTGAAAAGTTTCAGGAAGGTGACAAGTTGTCGCTTGAAAATGGATCTATAATGATGTGAAGAATGTTCATGAAACAGCAAGATTTTAGTGGACATACAATATTTTCCCCAAAAAATATACTTGATACTGAGAATATACCTTCTTCTTCTAGGCAATCATTTTCTTCTCCTTTTGCTGTATGTATAGTAATTTATGCTGTAAATAACCCTTATTTGAAAAAAAGTATTATGAGCATAGAGTCACAGAATCAGATCTAAGAGGTATCTCTGCTATATTAACAAATAACAGAGATTTTAATTTGTAGAAAGAAATTTTTGTGGTCAAACTTTGTTTTCTATTCTTTTAGTTTCATAATATTTTAATTTCTGTGGTTTTTGTTTGTTTGCTTTTTTAATGGGGCTGCTTACAACCAAAATATTTAGTGCAATCACTAGTGAATTAAAGAATAGTGCAAAAATAAATTATCTAATGAGACTAGAAAAGGAAGTCAATACAAAATACACTCAGGAATCAACGCTGGTGTTGTCTCCAGAAAAATTGCTGTACTGATTGTCATGAAGTATATTGATGTCACTGTCACTATGACAACATTGTGACAAGAGCTAGACACTCCAGGCTACCTTGTAAAA
>VZTR01026477.1:89850-100380 GCA_013400775.1 Chaetops frenatus | reverse complement strand
GAGCGCTTCACCGCGGCCGCTCTAGCGGGGCGCGGGCGGCGCTGCCATGGCGCTCTCCGCCGGCCCCCTCAAGGTCTGCATCGTGGGCTCGGGCAACTGGTGAGTGCGGCGGCCCCTGGCAGGGTGGGCACCTCGGCGGCCGCCGCGGCCCAGCCTTCCCGGAGGCTGTGCCCGCCCGGGCCTTGCTGTCAGTTCCCGCCCGGCGCCGTGGCCGCGCTCCCCTCAGGGGTGGTGGCCGTGAGGCCACCCGGTGCCGGCGGTGGAACACGGTGTTGCCGGGCCGTGGCGGGCTCTGAGTCGCGCTTGTTCAGTGCGGGAGGGCTCGTCCTGCCGTGTTGGGGGATTCGTCCTGCCCCCGGCTCCTTCGGAGCGGAGGTGCTGCCCTGATGTACTCGGAGGAAGAAGCGGCAGGATCGAGCACGCAGTTTTAGTGCTTGTAAACACCCGCGTGTCCTGCGAAAAAGTTGTTCTAGGATATTTTTAACCCGGTACTTGTGTGCTTTGTCCGGTATCAGATGACGTAGACATTAAGGATGCTGTACATTTTTTAAATTTCTCTTTCACTACGTCCTGCCTGTAGAGCTTCACTAACAGCCTCACTTGTCTACGGAAGTGTTTTTCGGGGTTTTCTGTGTTCTATGTGCCTATGTTCTAAGACAGTTCAAAGAAGAATTGCGAGACACTAGATTATTTGAAATACCTTATTTTTTTCCTCCCAAATTGATTATGCTGAGCCACACTGAGAGCTTGAGAAAAGGTTTTATTTCTCTCTCTATCTCTAGTTTATGATTAGACTTAAGTAAACTTGCTTCTTCATCCACTGAAAGCAATAGGCTTACTTGACATCGTCCTTTAGGAGGAGTATCATGTTAGTAACTCTTTGTCTTCTTTAGTTATTTCTTTAGCTTTACCCATTTCTCTACCATTCCTGATCACTGTTCTTACACCAGGTCCCTCTTTACAGTGAACAAATTAAGTACAATGCATTGTAGAAATATATCTTCACAGTTTGTCACTTCCAATTACTAAGCACATATTAATCGGTTAACATTGGGTTTTAAGACATTAAACTCAGAGGAGTTCCCTGTAGGGCAAGGTACTGTGTTTTTTTAAACCAAACTTGCCAGTCTTTTGTCAGGATGATCTTGGACTTACTGCTCACTCCCTGCCCATTCCATGCAGTTGGCTTTTGCTGCTGTTAAAAATATCAGCAGCTGCCAAGTTTTATTTTTCTTTGTGATGGCTTGTTGAGGGTATGACTGATGTTTCAGTGCAGCATCTCTTGCCTTCCTTGCACTAGCTTGTAAGATGAACAGGGTGATACTGTGCATTGCACTATACGTCAGAAGGAAATGATGTAGTTAGACCTAGTCTTTTAGGAGTGTTGTGCCTGTTGTTCCATACTTGAAATCTAGAACAAGTTTTACAGGAAGTTTGACTCCATTTGTATTTTATTCACTGTGAAACATTTGCCGAAGCAAAAGCATTTGTAGATATTGCCTACTAGCAATAACCACGTGCAAATATATTTTGTTTTCACCTCACTGGATCAGTTTAATAAATAAGAAAAGCTCCTGCCTAATAGGATGAATTGGTGGCAAAATGCCCATATCTCCTGTGCTGAGAGAAAGAAGAAAGCTGATGCCTGGTGGTAGCATTCTCTCTTTCTTTTGGGGATAAATGGATTTAAATAACTTACGGCTTCTTTCATATGTAGTGGCAGGGTTTTTCGTGTGAGGAAAGCAGAAACCAAAGCAATCAAAAATTGAAAATAGTAATTCTTGGAGAGGTAGGTGGTTTCTTCCTCAAAGTCCATGGGATGACAGACACGAAACCCTGACTGCAGAGAGCACTGTGATTCACTAATACGTGTAACCATTGAACTAAACTGGACTAAATTTGTATACCTTGTAAGTGCGTTTTGAGCCAGGGCCTGCGGTCCTAAAATATTTAATTAAAATATTAGTATTTAATGCATTAAAGCAGGTACCTAGAAAGAAATTGAAGCATTTATGAACATCTGATCATTGATATTTGGGGATTATATACTTTTAAAGCCTGAGTTATAGGAGCGTGTGGTGGTGCCTAAATTGTAAGCATGTAAGTAGTTGATCTGAGTGGGGTTTGGCATCTTGAGCAGTTTGGAGACAGTGGGGTTTGGGGTTCTGTGTGAGATGATTCCATCAGACAAGTCTTTGTCTTCTCATAGCCCTTTAACATATATCTGGGATGAAAAAAACCATAAAGGAGCATGGCAGGACAGTAGCTTTCAAAGGGTTCAGCCAGTCACCTTGGTTGATTAACTACTTCCAGTCAGACTTGTTTGGTTGGTTTGCTACAGGAAGGTCACTTTAACAATGAAGTCTTAGCAGGGGTCACTTGACACCTGATGGAAGATCGTGGGACGGGACAGATGGCTCAGCATGGAAGAGCAGGAGCTGTGCTGTCTGCTGGCCTTGTCCTTTTAGGGTTGCTCAGCTGGAGTGATTGTGTTAGGATCTTTTAAGACGGGGAATAAAGTAAGCTGTCTGGAGAGGGTACACCTTGGGAATATGCTTTGGAGCCCTGGGATTCTAGGACAGTGCCCAGAGTAATTTTAACGCACTGCAAGCACTGCCTTGATCAGGTACTGTAGCCTGTTCTGATAACACTTGCAGGGCAGGTTAATGAGGTGTGCACAGCCAGAATTTATGCCTCTGTTTCCTTGGAACCAGTTGTTAATTAACCTGATTGCTAAACTTGAACAGAAACTGTAAAATTTGGGAAGAGATGGGAAGTTACTGGGCAGAGGGGTTTATGCAGCTAGGAACTTGTGGAAAACTGGGAGGAACTGTGGCTTAACTGAGGGGACAGTGGTAGAGCTAAATAATGATATCATTTTCAGTTGCATATTTGCAACTCCACTGTTATCAGGGCAAGTTCAGGAGTTTTTTGGCTTTGTGCTTTAGTTAAAAAGTGATGAGGGGAAAGCAGACCAACTGTGAAGTGGTCCTAAAACAGTGGTTGCAATATCATGGGAAATGATGAACCAGAGAAGCCAGTCAGGAGAATCTTCTTGAATTCAGAAACTAAGACTAGGCAAATCTTTTTTTTTTTTTAATACTGCATTCAAGATGTGAAAAAAAAAAAAGACAATTTAAGTGTTAAATAGTAATGGAATTAATGTCTCACTTAAGTAGTACACACTGCCAGACTTTCTGCTGGCAGAATGCAAATCTCAGTCAGAGAGTTGCTGAATCAGTTATTTCTGTCTTGCTCTGTCACCAGCAGGCACAGAGAATGCATAGTGAAGTTCAAAACAGAAGGCAGTGGGTTTGCCAGGATCCCAACTTTGTATATAAATCTGTAGGAGTAAATGTACTTTTGTCTGAGGAACACATACCTGTGTTGTGTTGAGTGTGGCATCTGCTGTTTGTATGTATCTGACATTTGGAGGCTGAGCTGGTGAGCTCTATACCAACCAGTGCAGCAGAAACCATGCTGTTTGAGCTTGGTAAGAGAGGGCTTGTAATTGTCTTCTGTATCACCTCCTGAACCCAGGGGCAATTTTAGTGTGTGAAGTGCTATTAGAGAAGTAAATCCCAGTCTTTTAAGACACACAGTTTTAGGGTTTAACTATAAAAGGTCTATGTAGGATACTAAATTTTTTTCTGCTGCTGCTTAGAAAGTGACCTTAGCCATGTGCTAGCACACAATCTTTATACAGCACAATGAGTAGTACCGTATCAAAAGCTCTTGAAGCAGAATGAATCAATTTTGTTTAGTTGCCAGCTATGGGTTTATTACAAGCAATGTCCAGTATAAACTTAGGGGATTGTGTGAGTGTAACTAGATTGGAAAAGTTAGTGCTTTTACCTCCTAATAGAGTGTGCAGTTTATACACAAACATGTGCGTGTGCGCACGTAAGCCTCAGTTTAATGACTCTGTATGTTTATCGCATCTCTTCAAATATTTTTGTATCTCCTTAGTAGGTTATCAGTAATTATGAAACTATCTTCTATCCCAGGAAAGGAACTTAGCTTAACTGGTTTAATAGAATGATGAAAGGGAAGATTGTATTTGTCCCTCATCTTGTAATTGTGATTAATTTCGTTATTGCATAGAGATTTGAGAAGTAAAATTGATCATCGTAATATAAATCTCACTGTATGCTGTTCTCATGGAGAATATGAGGGTAACAGTAATGGACTTGTCTGCCTGCAATTTCAGAGGATGCTGTTGCAGTAGTTCAGTTCTGTGAGGTTGTCTGCACAGCCATGAAGCTTGTAACTTCTGCAACATATAAATGATTCTTGGCTTTCAATGCCTATCAGTATTGTACAACAACTGATGAGTCAGTCATCTTAGCGAAGAAGCTTCCAATCTCTTAAACGTGAAAATGACACATTCAATAAAATATGTCAATTAGTATGTAACTTTTACCTCTGCTTTGAAGATAGAGTCAGTTTGGTTTCAGGACATACAGTAACCTAAATTCTCAGTGGATAGCCAATAAGAAAACAAAATAAATAAGGATGTTTCAGTAAATGCTTCAGTCCAACCTACTCTAGCTGTAGTTTAGAGAAAGCAGCAGGTGTGAATGGCTAGCGTATTTTTCCACTTATTTTACTAGATCAAAGTGCTATATGGTAACAGGTCAAACAATCTATGAGTTTGTGATTGGTTTAACGACAATCATAGTTTTTAAGACTATTTTTGTTTTCTTTTGTGCAGGGGTTCTGCAGTTGCCAAAATAATAGGTAATAATGTAAAAAAATTGCAGAAGTTTGCTTCCACAGTGAACATGTGGGTCTTCGAGGAGAATATTAATGGGAGAAAACTGACAGATATCATAAATAAGGACCATGAAAATGTAAAGTATCTCCCTGGATGCAAGCTGCCAGATAATGTGGTAAGACTCAGAAGCTAAATTATAGTTATGGAGCAGAGAGAATATTGCTTGTGCCATAAACTGAGTTAGAAATTTGTCTTGTTAACGCCTCTAGGGTGTATAATATTTCAGACTATGCTATTCTACTGATGACATCAGAAATTTGAACAAGGAAAATTATGTAATTATGCCAGTAAGTAAATCCAATGCCCTCTTGCATCTTTGGTGTTGCTATTGTCTTTATGTTACTTCAATTTCTGTGTAAGAAAGCAAATGTGAAAACAAGAGCAAGATTAACAGCTTTGACTATACCCATTAAAAAAAAAAATTGGCCTCAATTTTGGATTGAAGCTGTTGGTCTGGGAAGTTTATGCTGCTGTTTATTTTCAGTGATGAAACACAGTAGTTTGTAGCATTCAACATAAGACCAAACTGCTGGGGTTCAAGTTCAAGATCAAACTGGGGAGGTTCCAGTTGGAAATTAAGAGGAATTTCTTCACAGGAGTGACTAAACATTAGAATAGGATGCCCAGGGAAGTGGTGGAGTCACTGTTGCTGGAGGTGTTTAAGGAAAGACTGGATGTGGCACTCACTGCCGTGGTCCAGTGGACAGGGTGGTGTTCGTTTCAGGATTGGACTTGATGCCAGAGATCTTTTCCAACCTAATTGGTTCTGTGATTCTGCTTTTACTTGTATCAGATAACACTTGCATGTAGTGTTAATTTTGAAAAGTTATGCAGCCTTTCTCTCTCATAACTACACAGGTTGCTATCCCAAACCTTCGTGAAGCAGTACAGGATGCAGACTTACTGGTTTTTGTCATTCCTCATCAGTTCATTCATAAAGTCTGCGATGAAATCACAGGACAAGTACCCAGGAAAGCGCTCGGCATAACTCTCATAAAGGTACAATAAATACTGTGCATTAATAACTGAGAATGTGTTGTGGAATCTTCTAAGACAAGGTGACTTGATATTTTGATATGAAAAGTCTCTGTGTATTATTCACTTGATTGGTCCATTAAACCTTTCTAGGTGTAAGATCAGAATTTGCCTCAGTCATTAGTGGGTTGTTACACAGCGCTTGCAGGAGGAGGAAAATGAGGCTTTTCACAAGACTTTTAGAAAGAAAGAGGGAGTCAATATGTTTTGCACCACTAAGCTTTCCAGTCTTTTATTTGTTGTTTCCAAAAGCATCATTAGATGAAGAACAGAGCACAAGCATAATGCTTTGATTGTTAATGCACATCCCACACGCTGAGTTGATCATTTCAAGAACTGCTGAGAGAATTTCATGTGACTGGGAGGATAGTGCTCTTGTTCATGTCAAATATTATGTTTGCAACAAGAGAGTGTGTTCAGCATCACCCAAAGACAGTTTGAGCTTAGGAAATAGGAGGGGGCAGAGGTGCAGGAGGCATTTCACTGCAGTGTTGGTAGTTTTGCTGGTAGAAAAATTTAAAAATGTGGATTAGCTTATTTTTGGGATTGTTTTGGGTTGGATGGGCTTTTTTCCTCTGTATGTTTAGCTGGCAATAATAAGCTATTCCAAACCTTCCCTAAGGTTTGGAAGATTCTGGTTTGTTGTTGCTTTGTAGGCCATTTTCCCAGCACACATTCCCTTGTTTCCTGTCATTTCTGGAAAATGATACATTTATGGATCTATGCTCTAAAAGAACAAAAAACCCCTATCACTTCGTGCTGCAAGCTTGTGTCTTTAGTTTGGCTAACAAAGCCCGTCAAAGCTATTGTCTGGTCAGTGCTGACCTGGTGTATTGCTGAGATGTATGAAAAAGTAATGCTTCCAAAGTGTTCTTGCTCCAAGTTACAGAAAAACTCCTTCGTATTATAGAAGGATAAAATAAGGCACTGTTAAAAGTGCTCAAGATAATCTTTATTCTCCTTTAATTTCTCCTAGTGATAGGAATAACTAATGAAATTAGTGGACTAAATGAGGATTTATGTCAGCATGTGTGAAATCAGGGTCCTGGGCCTGTATTCCCTTGGAATTACTGTTCTGGATACTAATTACCAGTGTTTTAATGGAGTGTTGATTAAGGGCTATATCTGAATAAAAAAAAGAAGAGGGAGGAAGGGGGCAGAAATATTTATCTTATTTTAAAAAAAAGCCAAACTCCAAACAAACAAAAAACCCCAGCAAAACAAAAAGTCCATGCTTAGCGTAGTGGTGTAAGTGAAATTATGGCACTTGCCATGCAGTGCAGAATTGGTTACTGGGCAGCTTCCCACTGTCATATTGCAACACTGCATCCATAAGCAGCCTTTCCAAAGAAATGCTGTGAGGCCCCTTCATATTTTGCAGGAGAATGCAAAGTACCTGTCAGTTTTTATGAAAAGGCATCACTGTGCATCATTAAAAGTACCGTTTGAGAAGAAGGGTTAGAGATTTAACACAACAATTCATTCTTTCCTCTACTTTTGCATATTCTTTAGGCGTGCTGTTTTCATCAGTGTCATAGTTCTTGGGTCTCATGCTCAATGCTAATGCTGCTAAAGTGGCTTTTGTTAACTCTGATAGTTAAAGTGCAGTTCTGCTCTGAAAAGTATTATTCATGGGACATCTTATTTCTGTGCTTACTAAATCAATTGTCAAGTTAGCAGTGTGTCATCTTTTAGTCTTTTTCTTGATTTTTTTCTTTCTGACAGTCTAATTTTCAAGCAGAGCCTAGTATCTGACAATAAAAATGAGTCTTTGTGAAGTAAAGACATTTGTCTCCTGGTTAATACACATTTCCATTGAAACATTTGCATCTGTGTTGCTTTACATTAGCTCTGTGTCTATGAAAACCTAAAAAGTGACTGTTGTGGCTGTGGGGAGAGGAACCATATAAAACTTAGAGTGCAGTACAGCAATAAGCAGAGGAAGCAGGGTAGCTGAAAATCAGTCAAAATACTCTTCAGGCAACCTCAACATCAGCCTCATTTTCATTCCCCTGTTGCAGGCCTCAGGGATTGCTCTGACAGGCATGTTAGGATGCAAGTGATAAGGTCACAGAATTGGACTTGCATTGCCTGCAGACCATTGCTGCCCAGTGAAAATGCTCATGCTGGAGCCTTGGTTTTGCAGGAAGGAAGGGGTGTTTGGTTTTTAGTCTGTCATTCAGTATTGGATTTAACTCTACAAGAAATAGGTACAGCTCTCCTTGACTTTGTCAGGAGTTGTATCTGTTTCACAATGGAGTGGAATCTGGCACTTAAACCTTTTGAGTTTCCTTTCAGTTGCATGAATAGGTATACATATTTTTGGAGTTGTTCCCAATGTGTGCATGCTTTTCTGTTTATTACAGTTATTTTGTGGGGACATTTTTGGCACCATGAGGGAAAAATGACACGTGTATTGTGTGCTTGCTTTCAGGTTGTTTCTGTATGGCTCATTAAAGATGAGAAAGCAGAACTGTGCACAAAGCGATGCTAATAGAAAAATAATGCAGAAATGCAAGCACTAGTTTAATTGGCAGGTTTTATACAGGCATTTCTGCATGTCTGTTGACTGCACCATGTTATTTAAGGAGCAGCACCTTTAACCTGTGGAAGTGTAAATTACTGTCTGCCTGAAATGTCACTACTGGCAGCGTACAAGTGTGTATGTATATGTATATCTGGAAGTAATACAGGATCACACTTTTTGCCTATAAATCATAATTCAAAATTATCAGTTCTCAAAATCCTCAGCATTAAAAAAGGGTACTGTATGAAAGGTGGTATACTGTGGGAAAGAATGACTATTTCAATAACTGGTCTGCCATACCCCTGTAATAAAAACTCAAAAGGATTCTGCATTTACCAGGCTGGGAGAAAAAGGTTTTATGAGAAGACAGTGGTTTCATTTGGAGTTCTAGTTCGGGCAATTTAGGGTACCAGACTCTCTTCTTCTCTGCAGCATTAATATGTGGGGTGATCTTTTCTAAGGCCCTATTTCTGCCCTTTATCCACACTTTGTAAAGATTATAAATACAGATTAAAAATATCCTTAGAAGTTAAGTTATTGTCAGTTGTTCAGCCTTTTGCATATGTGTGAATGTCTGTTCCATTTGTATTTCTACTAGTAAACTATTGTTGGTGTTATACACTGGGGAATCTGCCTCTGATATTTCACTTCAGATACCTCTTCACAAAACATATTATTCAGATGCTATTTTGTGAGTTTCAGTGCAATTTCAAATCCAAGTTCAGATGTGGTTCATAACTGATGGATTGGTTATGCTTCACTGTTTAAGGATACACTGATAGTAAGCACCTGATTTCTGAACTGACAAAGGAGAATGTCAGCCCTTCTTAGAATCAGGTCTTTGAGGATGGAATAAAAACTGTTTTCATCCTCTAGAGTTTAGTCCTAAATCTTTGAGTGCTACCTCCTATGATTCTAAGACATCTTGGAGAGGTCAAAATAGCAGAAATGTCTGTGGTAGTACACTTGTCATCTTTAATCTCTGTCTGAATAGGCCTTGTTTCACTTCTCACCCGTGGACAAGACTAATTGTGTTCTGCTTGCATCTCTACTGTGCCTAATGAATGACTTTTTAGTAATTCCATTTAATGTTGGCTGCAGGGAATAGATGAAGGCCCGGAGGGACTCAAACTGATCTCTGACATTATTCGAGAGAAGATGGGAATAGACATCAGTGTGCTGATGGGAGCTAACATTGCCAGTGAGGTGGCAGCAGAGAAATTCTGTGAAACCACAATAGGTACTGTTCCAAGTTGTAAAAATATTTAAAACATGCTCCTGTCCTCAGAGGTGCATACCAAATAGCTCAAATTTCACAGTTTTTTGACATTAGCTGACTGTTACCAGAAGCTGTTGGTTGAATTTCCTAGAATGTTTACACTTCCAAAAGTACTAGGACAACACTAGGAATAGAGGGAGAGAGAAGAGCACAATTTAACCTATTCTTACTAGGGTTACAACCTTAGCATGTAAAATACAAGCATGTTTTTAGTCACCCTTCAAATAATAAACTGCTTCATTTTATTATTGTGTTCAAGATTTTTCTTGGATCTGAATGGCTTTGTATGGATAATTAAAAATTCTGTACTCCAGCTCAGGTGCTATGGTCAAAGATGGTATCTTCATGCACGTTTTTTTGGTTTGACTTTTTTGTTTGTTTTTTTAATATATCTTGTTTTAATTTCTCAAAATACTTTGTTCCCACAAAAGCTAGAAATTGTTTTAGTTCTCTGTTGATATCTGCACACCTTTGCAGCATGAATATGTGCCTAGTCTTGGACTTCACAGTTTCTAGAAAGGCATATATGTGTGTAGATGCATACAGGTACTCATACTTTATAGCACAGAGTTCATGTTATGACTTTTTTCAGTGTGAATTTTTACAGTTTTGTGCACTGCTAGCTTCGTAACATCTCATTCATAGCTTTTGCACTGAACTTAATTTTGAATGGTTGAACAACATCTTAGTGTTTAGAAACAATTGTCAGGGGCAGCATGCTCAATTAATAAAACAGCTTTGACATACCATATCAGTAGGTATTTTACTGGAATGCAGACTTTGAAATAATTGGTAGAATTGCTCCTGCCATATTCTTGATTCATCTCTGTTTTATTATTAGCTGTTCTTTTTAAAGAGAATGATCAAAAAATGGAGAGTGTATAGAGAATTCATGGACTTTTTGTTTAGAAC
>VZTR01026477.1:47458-70866 GCA_013400775.1 Chaetops frenatus | reverse complement strand
GTATGTGTACATGTACATTATATATATAAACTTTTTTTTTTACATGCAGTATGTAGGACAGTAGCATTTTGTAAAATACATAAAGGGCTATATGAGCTCAATGTGGTAAATTAATATATATTTTTAAATTATTTCTCTATTATTCCAATACTACTTCTACCACTGAAACTCCCATAACTTAACTGTTCTTGTTTTGTAGAGAAGCCTGTGTTCTAAGGCAAATCCAGAGAAAAGGTTTTCATGAGATTCTTTCCTCCAGTCTGTTACAATATTCTTGCTTTTCTTCAGACAAAATGTGAGATTTCAGTAACTAAAATAACTAAAACAGTTGATTTAAATTTCTAATGATAGTTCACCATTTGCATTTGCTTTCCAGTTCTGGAGAACACTCAGCTGGGCACTAGGTATTTTTCCCCCACTAATACTTAGTGCTCATTAAAAGACTGTGACATTGTACTGGAACTGAATGATTAGAAGCCTGCTCTGCAAACACTGTTTTCCCTAGTACTGGGATAGTCTAACTGAAAACATTAACCCCTGTGTAAGGGGGTCATAAATTTGTAACTAATTCTTGGTTTATGAACTTTAATTGCTAAGGAAGGCACTATGTTCTAATGATACTTACTCAACCTGCCCTGGTCATATGTACTGATTTTGTTTAGAGATGTTGAATGTATACCTGTTTGAAGGGTTAGTAAAAATAAACATTTCTGTCTTGGGAATCACTTTGATTTCTGTTGTCTCATTTTGCAAGGTTTGCAATTAATATTTTATTCACTTGATGGCATGTAGGTTTTTCTGGTTGTGGTATGTAATGATAGCAGATATGAGCTTGCCATGCAAGAACAGAAATTTTAAAAATATCTATTTAGTGTTCAGATGTCAGCACTTTCTTTCTTTCCATTGATACAACTGTGATACAACTGTGGTGTCTTTGACCTCTGACAACACATTCTTGTCTTCAGTTCCTACAGTTGCTGTGGGAGCCACTGGAGGGCACTGGTCGGTAAGTGACTAATTCCACCCGCTCTGCAGTTACTCTTCTGACCATTTATTTCTGAATTGCCCGAGGTTCCTGTATGACTGCACCTGTCTTACAGTGTGCTCCTTGTATTTAGGAGATGCTTATAGTTCAGCACCAGATGCATGTGTTGTAGATCCACTGGAGTTGAGGGAAGGAGCTTGATCTAAAATGCCCAGCATATTATGACGTCCACCCAAGGCACTGCCTTGCCTGTCATCTAAGACCTTCCCAATACAGGGCAACAGTCAGTACCTCAGCTTTTGGATCATATGGTCAGTGATATCTTTCAGTATCACTGGGGTTCCTGTGCTGTGTACCCTACAATGTTTGATTCTCTTGGGTGTTGAAGTTGAAATACTTTGGGAATTAACAAGAGCACATTGTGCTCAGTTTTGTCAGTTTGTACATCAGCCAAAGGGGTGGGAGGTGTCAAAAGTGTTTATCCAGGGAAAGGAAAGTCTGCTACTTAGTGTGGGACACCATACTGTAAAACAGGTATGGTTTTCTTGGTGAACAGAATAATGCATTGTCTACTGAAAGCCTCAGAGCAGTTAATAAAATGAGAGCAATGTCCTAATCCATCATTTACACATAGGGATACTGGGAGGAGTAAAGATGGTTGCCCAGAAAATCTGTGCCTGGATGCATTTTATTCCTAATTTTAAGACAGAATTTCAGCTAATAGGTCATTTCTTGTGGTACTTTTACCTCAAAATTATATTTACTTTAAGAGTGCATGAAATCAACCAATGTACATATGTAAGTATCTCAAAAATACCATACAAAAGGGCTTAAATTCAATTAGCCTGAGTCAACAGCAAAGTAAAAACCATCACAAGAGAATTAGGATGGACACCTTTGTTTTATATATCTTCTGAAGGGGTGGTGCTTTCTCACTAAATCAGTGCAAACAGGCTGGATGTCTCTTACTGTCTGACTGCAAATAACAGCCAGGCTGTACAAGAAACATGGCAGACAAGAAGTCGGTGTCCAATGGTCTGTGCTGATGGGTCTTCATAATGCTCCCAACCTAGACTTCACTGTAAGCTTGGAGTCAAATAAATGAATTACATAGATTTCACCGCAGTGAAACTGGATAATGCTGAAATAAAATGTTGTCTTGGAACACATGGCTCGTCGTATTATTAGAAAGAGTAAAACTGTTTATTTTCTGCCCGTCTCCTGGAGGCATGGATTTTTCCGCTGTGATTTGCCATGAGCTGATAGAAATCTGAGCACTAAAAGGTAACATTTCCATTTTGAATAATGGACGAGAAGAGCATCTGCCTTCAATCCCAACATGTGCAAAGGAGAGATGTTTGGCATCCAGGTTAAATGAAACATGGTTCTCTTCTCAGCCTGTTCTAACTTGGTTTTAGATCCCTGCTTTGGGTAAGGACTTTGAGATGCTCTTGATCTGTCAGTCTAATCCTGCTCTTACTGAAAACAATTGCAGAACTAGATTTTAAGAGGCAAACAATAGGGTGACACCCAGCATAATGGCATCTCTGTGAGTTCCCCATGTCTAAACTGAATTTACCTCTTTATTATATTAACCTGTTACCTACAGTATCTGTTTTAGATTTAGTGAAGGGTAACTGTAGGGACACTGAGAACAATTTGTTCATTATATCTGTAAGTTACTAGAAATAGTGTGAATTACTGCTTTTAAAAGTCTGTTCCTCCTGTAAGTTATGCTGAAGGAATCAGTGAATGATAAATAAAGTGCCACTCTGGCCTGTGTGAGCAGTCCTGACTGTTTAGGTGGGTGTAGCTGCCAGAGTTTGCTCAGTATAATTGACGTTGCACTCTGATGTTGGTATTGCTGTTTGTTGCTACACTGCAAGTTTCCTTTTCTTACCTGGATGAGAGTCATGAGGTGTCCTTCACCCTACAGCTTTTCTTCGTGCACGTTCCATCTTCTTTCTCGTCTTTGTGTAGCTGCATCTGTATGTGCTGTTTTGTAGTGAACCTTAAGTAGAGTTCTTCATATCGGAAGGTGGATGTGTGTACATGCTCACACATGCTCATCTACACATGTAAACCCCAACTTACCTTGGTTTTGAATGTTTGTGTGCACAAATAAGCCTTGAGAGTTTTGCACAGGATTTTAGCAAGGCCACCAAGAGGATTAATGTTCAACTGCCTTTATACTAGCTAATGTCTGTCTATCCATTTAAAGCTGTCTGACTGTGAAGCTAGTGCATAGATTTCTTCCAGCCTGTCCTCGGTGCCTGGAATGCCAATAAGTCAGGTTGGGATAATTGAAAACATAGCTACTATTTCAGGGGAACAGTATCACATCCATGCTGCCAGTCCCTGAAGCTCTGAAATGCCACGTTTGTAAAGAGTAGTGCATATTTCATGTTCAGGTGAAAATAATAGTGATATTAATTGAACTAGTTTGCCCTTTCTTTCTCCAAATCTAGGTTTATTATAAACCCAGTTCTTGTCATAGGAACATACTTCAGCTCTCAGTGTGATAGATCTTTTCTGTATGGTTTTTGTTTTTGAGGACTTGGTGATATCTTTCAGTTTGATGATTACTGGGCACAGGCATGTGGTAGGCTCAGAAAGTACAGCCTTGGGGATTTTTAGTTTGCTCTTTTGCTATTTAAAGGCTGGAGAGAACTGGAAAGCAAGCCAAATCTGTTAGCAAGCACTGGCTGTGTTCCTGATCTACATCGCTTTAAATACTAGTATTTGAAATGCAAAGTCAAACACAAGCACTTGCATCACAGCTGCTTGGGGCTGTGAGGCTTTTTTTCTTTTTTTTTTTTTTTTAAACATGCTGTTCTTATTTGTGGTACCCACTCCCTGTATTGTTGCATCGAGAGAGAAACCTACATGTATTGTGATCTATGCTTTAGGAGGCTCTAAGTACTTGAAAGCAAAGTGAGCACAAAGCAAGCTGTTCTGTATGGTGACAGCTGTGCAGAGCCAGCCTTAGCTGTGCTTCTGCTTTGGATTAAAGCCTAGGTTTTATAGAAGTATTTTTTGTGGTATTTTTAAACCAAATTTATATTTTTTTCTAATTCCCACTTACTGTGCAGATTTGCAATGGAATGTGACAGAGATGTTTTGGGTATTTTGTTGTTTCTGTGTTTTATTACGATATAATGTAGATGTCATCAACATCATTTTCTTCAAGCTTCAAGCGAGGTGGTAATTGCAGTAGCACTTAGTCGTGCCAGTCTTCCCTTGTCTTCGTTTAGTCTTACTCTCCTGTTTTCGTTAACTGCATTTTTTTCAGACTGTAGGCTACTATAGATAAGGAATACCTTTCATGAATTACTCCCAGAGCTTTAGCCAGCATGGAAAAAGAGGATCAGCATATTGCCATGTGCATTTAGCCTTGTCTTACGTTTGATGCCCAGCAGAGAGGTTAAATGGAGTAAGATCTTCCAAGCTTTCACACTCGTGGGTTTAGTCCTTATCCAACTCCCATCTTGACTATTTTAAAATAGCAGAAGCTCAAATTTTTTCTTAGTGGTGTTTCCTGGTGCAGTTGTTCAGGTTGCTTTAAGTCTCTAGAGTAGGTGATCACACCAGGGTCTTGGTAGCTAGCAATGATCTTTAACCCATCAGTGCTGAAGTTTTGTACCAAAAGCTGCTTATGTTGATTCTAATGTATTCCTGCTCTGGAGCCATAGTATCCTAATCTAAGGTGTAGTCTACCTAGTTACCATGCTCACTTTAAATTATTTTTTCCCCCTCAGAAATGTTATCTCTATCCTATGAGTGACTATACATTATTCACAGATGCATTCAGAAACTTGTATTTCAGCTCCTTGAAACCATTTGACAGAGGAATGTGCAGTTTCCAGATATGACAATTTCCAGGTGTGGCTTTTCTTCTAAAATACAGTGTGGTTGCCTTGACAAGGCTGGGCAAGGCTAGAGCAGCAGAGCTGTTTGCTAGCAGGCGCAATTAGCTTTCTGGAAACAATCAGATTAGAGTGGAATGGCATTACACTGCAAACCCAACAGGTAAACAGTTTTAAGTGTTAACCTGTGTGTACTGTGTGTGGAGAAGAGAGGGAACAGAATGCAAAGTATTGCATTTTGTTGGAACATAAGCAATGAGCCCAAGTCAGTTTTAACCAGTGCAAGAGATGGTAATGCAAGAATGTGCACTGAAATACAGGCAGAACGAAGACAAAGCTTTTGAGGGTTGATTGGAGCACCTTTTGGCCTGTCAGTCCGTACCAAGCACAGCTTCATGGTAACAGCATAATGCAGCAGCGTTCCTTCTGAAAGTAAAACCTGGAAAATGTCTCCTCAGAGAACTTAGTAGTTGCTGAAGTAGGAGAGAGATTTCACAAGCACACTGAAGTTCCCTTTCCATTCCATGTATTGTTTCTACAAGCAAGAAATGGAAAACCAAAATGAGAAAAATATGCTGTTCATGCATTCTAGACAACTTATACAGAGGAAATATCCACTTCACTCACTTTACTATGGGATCGTGAGAGTTCATGAAAATGCAATGATGGTCATGAGAAAGGCCAGCAAGAGAAACAACTGCAACTTCCTCAGGGCTGCACATACTGTGTTTAACAAGTGAGAAGTAGTCAGAAGTGTTAGTTACCTCCTCATCAGTTTGTGATTTTTCTCAGAGCTAAGCTAAGCAGGATTAGGTCTGACTAAGTAGTAAGAGATAAGCCCTCAAAGCAAAGCTCCTCAAAATGCTCTTCCTGAATTTCTGAGAGAATTGTCTTCCTCCTCTTTTGCAATTGCAGGTTCAGAGCTGGAAGCAAAAGCCCTAGGTAATGGCAAGGTAGCCATAACCCTGTCTGTTAACATTTTTATGTGGTCTTAAAACCAAATAATTATAATGCTGCCAGCAGCTCTGCCCTGTTGTCACCATCGGTTGAGGTTAAATGAAAATAATTGAGCAAGAATACTCCAGGGACACTCCTGACGGCAGATGTGATTTTATTCATCTAAAATAGGTGGGCTGGAAATCTTCCTGGTTGCTTCCATCTGAGAACTTGAATGTTGTACCCAAGCTCGCTCTCTTCCCTAGCACAAAGCAAGCATCACTGTTTTGGGGTTTTTTTTAATTGCTACTGTAATCAGTCCTAAAGTGAAGAGTAGTGGATGTTGTTATATGACTTTTGAAGAGGCATTTGTGTGAAATGACCATGTTTAGATAGAACCTGTCATATCAGCCTGTGGGCTGGGTCAGGGGAGCATCCAAGGAGCAGAAAACAAATATTGGGAGGTTTGAACATCTCTGTTCTTCTAATATTGGGACAGTAATTAGGGCCAGAGTGCATGGACAGACAGATTTTAGGAAACAAAATAGGAATTCTTGAGAAGCTCAGCTTGAGGTACCTTGTGTTAATTACTGAGTTGGACTAGACTCATTTAAAACTCATTATGTTGTAATGACTGGGAACTCTGCACCAGGTAACCAGGCTTCACATGGGTCCTCCTTGAATGCATCACTAAAAATGAGAATGTGGTTTATTTTCACAGAAGTTATATGGTGAATATGCAGGGAACCTAAACTGTTCAAGGTAGCCTGCTTGAGTCAGGATAAAAGCACTTCAGCTGGACTGTTAGAACACAGTTCCTTGGATTGCTGACCTTGCTGAATATGCCTTAAGGAACCAGTGACATCATTCCCTGGGACTGTTTGCTGTCTACCTCCTGTGTATTAAATTTATGTTTTAAAAAAGGAAATGTATGCAGAGACAACACTTGAACAGGAAAAATGTTTAATTTTCAAGTCTACTTTCAGTTCTGAAGTATTAGTCTTAACATATGATTTATCTCTATTCAATGCAGTTTTCTTGGGCAGACCTATTTCCAGGTCTTTGTGTAGGTAGACAGAGCTTTGGAAAGATTATTTTGCTTTCAAAAGAATTATCTGTCTTGAGATGATTAGTAAAATATATTGAAACCCAGTGGGCAAATCTCAAGAAATAGCTGATATTCAGTTTAATACAGATTCAAAAGTGGGGTTGGTGGTAATTTGGGTTGGCAATTTTTTTTTCTGTTCTGCCTTTGAATGAACACAACTTACTACACCTTCTTTAGTCCAGCATTCTTGACTGATTATAATGGATTGGTGGCTTTTTGGAACAACTTATGTCAGGGGATTCACTCCCACACACGTGGGGTAAAGGTAGTTTCTCTGTGTAGTGATCATGGAGTCTATGCCTCTCTTTCTTACTCATCTTATAAAAATTATTTTCAATTACATTAATGAAGAACTGGGGAGTAATGGGTTTTTTTTCAAGGCGGGGAAACATATAGACCAAGTATGTGGGGGTGTAGCGCTTCAGGTCCTGCCTTTTCTTCACTTTCCAAAATTTGGAGGTGGACTTGACCTGTATCACTTGCACTCAGATGAGAGAGACTGAGGATCTACAATCCCTCCATGCCCCTCTCCTAGAGAGGCCCCCTTTCATGGTTCCCTTTCTGTGCTCTTATAAAAACATGATGGAATACTTGTCCTTGTAGAGGTGTCTTCACCAGCATTTTTTTTTCTTTTTTATGTGTATTTTTTTTTATATCACTGCTTGCCTTAGATGAGATTGCTTTACACATGGGAGTACTTCTGCAGGCTGGAGGATGTCACCTATAAATCACGTTCTGATTAGAAAGATGCCTTGAAATACCCATTAAGGTATCTCAGTGTTGTTCATTGCTATTGATGAAGATAATTTATTAAATCCTGCATTTTAGCACTGATGAACTGAAGTAATCCACTTACTCGTATTTCCCTTCTCTTGTGAATTACATCAAGAAAACCTTCTCTAGTGATTTCAGACAGCCCATAAAAGTAGTATTCTAGCACAAGAAGGATGTTTACATGCAAGAAATCATAGAGTAATTTATGGGTTCATTTATAGGTTGGAAAAGACCTCTAAGGTCTTTGAGTCCACCTCTTAACCCAGCACTGTCATCTGCACCACAAAATCATGTCCTCAAGTGCCATACCCACATGTTTTTCTGAACACTTCCAGGGATGGTGATTCCACCACTTCCCTGGGCAGCTTGTTCCAATGCCTGACCACCCTTTCCATGAAGAAATTTTTTTCTAATATCAAATTTAAACCTCCCTTGGAGCAAATGAGATTTCATCAAAGTAATACCTGGTTTAAATATATCATTGCTATCTTCAATATTTTTCCTTGCACTGCCTGCTGGAACAATGAATCATGGAATGATGACCTCCCTGATTACTTCTTCACTGAAATAGCAATCATATCATCACTTTAAAAGAAAGCCCAGCAGTTTGATGCATGACCTTCATTTGCACATACTGATACAGCTTGTTTCCTGGGACTCTGAATCTTTGAGAGGATGGCAACTGAATAATTATTTGATTGGTGTACTCAGGGAATCACACTGCTCTTGTAAAATCACAGATTTGATATATTTAGTGACCATGGGATTTTTAATAATTGTCTGGATCTATGTGAGAGGCTTTTGTATGCCTCTGGCTGTGTATGTATATTTATTTATATATATATATATACATAAAATCAAATTTCTGGTGTGCTGGGGAGATCAAGGTTAAGCTATCACACTACCTGACCTCATCTTTGTAGTCTTTTAACCGATTGGTCAATTCTGGGTGAACATGAGAAAGAGGAAGATTACCAGAAGGTATCAAATTCTTGTAAATGCCAAGAACGTGTGCTAACTGAGGATAGGCTCTTAGTAGAAAAATCTACATGGAATAGATTGCTCTTACAAATACCCCCACTGCAGCCAGCACAACCAATGGAGTCTGAACTTTTCTTGAACATTAAGGTGAGCCAACCTCAAACTTCATAGGGAACAAAGCTTTTTCACTGTAGGGATGCATGAGGACATCTGTATAATTACGAATCTCACGTCATAATTGTCTCATAGTTAGCATTAAGCCAGACATTTGCAAATATATGATGGACTTCTTTCATCTCAATATCAGTAGTTAGAGCCACATCCATCACAGCATCCTCTACTTACTCCAAATCTAGTACTGCAAATCACAGAGCTCTGCCAGTTCACATAATTTAAATACCTGGGATGCCCTCAGCAGAAAGACTGTTTTAGCTGCACTATGAGCTGTTAGAAAAATCCTTTCTAGTATGTTTTTCTCATTGTTCTAAGAGTTTAGATATCCTAACTCCCATCGGCTCTTCTCCCAATGTCCTAAAATCCCCAAATGAAAACCTTCCTTTCTTCTAAAATTCTTTGTTCACTCACTGATCTAGGGAAGAAGCATTATCCATGCTCAGTAGCTAGTTAGCAGGGTGATAAATGACTTGACAGGATAAGCTTTCTCAAGACATGGCATAAATGAAATAAGCCTTTGTTCTGAAAAAATCCCAATCCCTCCAAAAGGCAGCCCATCATCCACCCCCTGACTGTTCTATAGTCTCACTCCATGCACCATTCTCACACAGCCCAAAGCCTGCAATTTTCATAGAAGACTCAGTGAATTGAGAAATTAAACTAAATTTGGCTTTCTGGTTCATTTAAAAATCCCAGCAGGTTTTGCTAGGCCAGCAGTAGAAAACATACTATATTCCTCATAGATACATGCAGTCATAACAGAAACATTATTCTCTCTCTCCTGTTTCTTCCCGCTTCTCTTGCAAAGGATGGTTTTGGAAAACTAGAACTGGAGGATGCACTAAGTGCCTTGCATCACTGCAGGTATTTTTTCATGCACTGACAAAACCTACCAGGTATCAGGAGCTTTGCATGCTGGTTCTTTGCAGATCTGTAACAATAATGCTATGAAAGCATCCAATGATTTACAGTCATGAGCAGTATTCTATATATCCTAAAACACCAGTGCCTGTGCCTCTGTGTCCTGCTTTGAGTTGAACTTGACTGTGTTTTGTACTAGGGAGCATTGTTCCTTTGGTTTCGTCTTGTTTCAGGGCTAAGACTGATCTGTGAATACAAACATCAGGGTCATTTTGTTCCTTTGTTGCACAGAAGTCTTTTGGCACGTGTCTAGATGCAAAGATAAACTGCTGATTTGAAAATACGCAATACTGTATTGCTCAGCTGCTTGGAGATTTCAGGCCACTATGTGGTGTACTGTGATCCTCTGTTGACATTTCCTCTCCTTCTGTTAATGGCTAGATGTCAAATGCCCCTTTTCCATACTAACAGAAAGGCTATGCCAAGCAGTCTGAGGTGCACTAAGACATCTGCCTACACTTCTCTGCCTTCTCCATCACTGTTGTGTTCCCCAGGCCTCGGGTCAGTGCCCTGCCAGGCTCAGTTCTCTTCTCCTGCACTTCAGCCCCCTATGGCAGAGCATGTGTGCTCTGGCACTTTGTCCCAGTCAGCTGGCACCTTTCTCAGCAGATCCTGCAGCCAGCCCACTGGCTTTTAAACTTTCTCTGGATGAGAATTTTTCCACCCTTAAACCTTGCATCTGCATAAAAATGATTCTCCCTCTAGAGCAGTTTCATTTCCAGTTTTCACTGTCTGGACATAGCGAGATTCGTGAGATCTTTTATTCTGCTGCCACTCCAGGAGATGTGTCAGGCATTAGTACTGCATGTGTACTGTACAGCTGCATGACTAGGGCATTAACAGGACTTTCACTTTATGGAAATAATTTATTGTAATTAATTTCTTTGGTTTCTCAAATCATTCGGGTCATGTCTTGTCATGTTCTGTATAATAAAGTCCACAAAATTTGTCAATTTAATCCTGGTAAAGTGTACATTTCAAATAAACCTACAGCTTTGAATTATAGATTTAAAATGATGGAGAGTTTACTGTTTTATGTAACAAATCCTTCAAATAGCTAATCATGCTGTGTTAAAAAAAAGAAGTTCAAAAAACCCCAGCAACAAAAATCACTTTATTTTCAGTCTGAATTTGTCTCAGTTTCAGCTTTTAGCCATAGTATTTGGTTAGGTTTTTACCTGCAAGGCATGTCTTCTCTCAGTCTATACACACACACAACAAGCTCAAGTTGCCTACTCATAATTTGGGATAAAGCACACTTTAAGTCTCAGGCCTGTGTCAGGGTGTTGTACCAACCACAGCAGAGCAACATTGCTGATTGTTTATTATTTTATTTAAGCTTGCAAGCAAACTGAGTTGGATGTGAACTCTTTCCTTAAACTTGGATAGTGCTGTGATGAAACCACAGTAGAATTGTAGAGTCTGTCATTGTTATCTAAAAACAAATATGGCATTGACAATTGTTGAAGGTGATATTTTCCTCCAGCTGTTTTGCACTGGGCTTGGGTGCTGCATAAACATTACCTGCTGTGATTTACATAAACACTTAGGCAAGCACCACCCTTAGCAAGTAGAAAATGCACATGTCTTCAGTGGAAATGTTTATATTCTCAAGGATGTAATCACTAGTATGTGTTTGTTCCATAATAATATTTAAAGGTCTGTGGCAGACTGCTGACCCTAAAGAAGGTGTTTATAAGTGTGCCTCCGGGACAGCCTGCCTTGGCATGCTCAGGGGCAGAAAAAGCTCCTTCCTCACACAACATGACACCAGACACTCCTGAGCATTGGGGTGGCCTCTGATTTGCAGGTGTGAGAAAGCACAGCCACCAGCTGTGCTTGGAGCTGTGCTTGCAGGCTCGCTGGAGAGCAAGATGCCCGAGAGCAGCTGGGAAGCAGCCTGGGAAATAAAATGCAGACATGCTTTTGCAGGTGCACTACAGAGCTGAGGTCCTTGGCCCCAAAGCATGGAAACCACAACTCCCCTTCTGAGAAGATTTCTATGTAGACTTCACACTTACTATTACAAACTCTTTAATTTGAGTAGATGTGTTCTCTGCCCTGAAGTTAAGAATATATATTCAGCCTGCAGGGACAGTGTGTTCTAAGTACAAATCAGCTCTGGAAGAAGTAAGCAATTTTTCTTCAGCACGGTATCTGTGACATAGTTGTGTTTCAGGGCTGGGAGGGATCTTTAGATTCCCAGAGCAGATAAAACAGCTGGTAACAGCCTAATGCAAAGAAAATAATGGCTTATGTACTTTGTGCTTTCTTTTCTTAGCACAGTCTCTATCACCACACAGTTTACTTAGTGTCGTGGGTTTCAAAACTGAAAAATAAAATCTAAAAGCCAGTATATTACTGTTCTCAGCACAGAGTTAATCATCTATCATAGAATATGTTCTAAGATGGCTTTCTGGCAGGTGTAATGACTGTGTGTCTACAGTCAGGACTTTGTCCATATAATTCAAGTAACCTTCATGTAAAGAAAGAAATATTTGTGATAAGAGGAGTACAGAACATAAACAGCTAAATCCTGCCTTTTCCAGTGTTAGGGTAGTAACAAGCATCTGATGATAAAACCCCATGCTCTGTCATTACTTGGACTGTTGTTTGAATTGGTATTGATTTTATGTTCATTAATTTTGGGGTGCCCAAGCTGCAAAAACAAACAAGCCTTGTGTTCAGAAACCCCATGTACAAACATAGATCCTCTATAGATTTGCCAAAAAATGGCCATTTTGAAAATATGGGCATCTCATCTATTCTCTCTCTGTTGCAGCAACATTGGAAGATCCAAGTATCTCAGTCACGAAAACCATCTTTACTTTGTGAAATGTGGATTCCTACACAGAGGCATTTGCCTTGATTGATCGTGTGCCTATGGCACATGTCACTACCAAAGTACAAATCAAGTATTTCTGGTTTGAGTTAGTATAAATCAGCTTTTCCATATGGTTGTAAGCTGCCCAAGGGTAAAATATGTTATAAATTATTTATTGAATACTTTTGTAGCTCAAAGCCTACACTTTGCTAATTCTGAAAAGCCATTAGGAAATTTCCAATCATTTCTTGATTTAATGCTAACTAAAAATATCTCATCCTCAGATTAGCACAGTGGGATGTCAAGGGTGAGAATATTTGTCCTGGACATCTGACATGAATTCCTGTTCCTTGTGCAAGGCCTTGGTTTCATGGAAAATAAAGTTCCTTTCTTGCTCTTTTCAGAATAAGTTCCCTTATCTTTCTTAGTTCACTTCTAGGTGGTTTAAATACAGTACATTTTTTGTTTGGGCTGAAACCTGCTGATAACCACTGAAAAATCTCATTCATCTTTTATATGTTAACATGTTTTACTTACCTAAAAAAAAGTCTGAATGAGTTTGACATATGAAAATTCTAGGATTTGGTAAGGGGGAAGGGAAGCTGTATTTCAAAACCAGAAAAAAATTTCAGGAAATTGCAGTCAGCTCCACTCCTTGGACCTGTGAGTCTACTTTAATTAGCACTTCCAGCTGGCCAGATTGTTGCTAAGAAAGTAGTTCTAGAGAGCTCAATCAATAATGTCAAAAATGTTGATACCGCAGGATTTGAGAACAAAACCAGCTTAAATGGAAGAATCTGTTAATTAGATAATGAGACATTCAGGAATAATCCCTTTACTGAGAAACCTGATAATACTTTTATCCACTATTCTGCTTTAACTAAAACATTTACATTTAAAGGCTTCAGCAAATTGCATATTTTTTCCTAATCAGTTTACTTCCTTATAGCAGTTGACAAACAAGGGGTTACAATCTTGACTGGTGTTTAAAAGCCTTGCTGATCCTTCCCTTGAAAGGTTAATTTAAAATAAAGAAAAGGGGCCACCTTATTCTCTCTTGGTAGTTCTGTAATAAAAGGTTGATTGTTCAAGCAGCAGCATTCAATTATTTTGTTTCTGATGCTATCTACATGTAAAAAAATCTAGCTAGGATCAGCTGGTCCCTGAAGGCTTTCCAGTTCTAGCCCTCAGTGCAAGGATGCAAAACAAAAAAATTAGAGCCTCCCAATTAACATTCAAAATATCAAGTATTATGTTGTCAAGTTAGAAAATGAAATTTGCTTCCAGGAATATCAGATACAGAAAAGCTTCTGGAGTGTTTACCCGTTTTTTAGTGAAACTCATTCTTGGAATATGTTTGCTGGAGAAAAATAAGCTAACTAGGGAGGTCAAAGTGCCAGCCAGTGTTCAGAGAGAGTGCCCACAAGTGTAGCCCTCCAGTTCTCATTGAATTAATCATGATACTAGACCTCTACAACAGACATTGAAAGCTTACAGTATATTAATATAGCTGAAGCAGAAAACAATTGGTTCCCTATCTGTGTTTTTATTTTACTTCTTTCTCTCCCCTACAGGAGCTGGGACACTACAGGTGTGCAGACCAAAAGCAATAACATCTATTGCTGATTCTGGTGGTTGGAAGGAAAATAACATTTACCCTCAAGAGTTTAGGGAGTGAAATAAATAAAGAGTTTTAGAATTATGCGTGAGCACTGAGACCACTGAATAACATCCTGGAGACATGGTGAGAATATACATCCAGTGTAAAATAAATCAGCTCTCAAAGGGAAAGTGATGTGAATGGCTCAAACAACTTTGAAATTAGTGTTAATTTTGCTAGCAGCATGACTTTTGGCCCCACATTCCCTCAATTTTACTGACTGATCTTCTAGGTGATCTTCTAAGACAGGAACCTCGCAGACGGGAAAATGGATGCTGTTACAATGGATCCTCACAAGCAGAAACAGGGGCATGGCAAAATAGCTCTGGCATTGGCAGGAACCTTGGCAGTGCTAAACAATCAGATAAAGCACTTTTTACTTGCAAGCCAGTTGAAGCAGACCTCTAAACAGACCAGTGCACAGGTGTGCTCTGTTCTTTTAAAATATCAACTCTTATTTAATAGAAAGGGATAAAACAGGAAAACAAAAAACATAAAATGCTGCTAGTGTCACCAAGAAAAATTATGGTTTTGCCAAAAAGTGTGGAATTCCTTGTTTCATGATAAAGACATTGTGTTAAGTGGTTTGAGTGTGTGGTTTACTAGTGGTCTTTTTTCTCTACAAAAAAAATGATGCTATCTCTATATCTTATCATCATGTCAAGTGGCTGGCATCGTATTCTGATGACCTGCTGTTGATGTTTGCAAAACTCTGCCACATTTCTTCTGCCATCCTAAATACAAAAGTCACCAGTGTCTAAAACATTTACATTGAAAGGCTTCACCAAATTGCATATTTTTTTCCTAATCAGAGTTTAGAGAGCACGGAGGCTCCACAGGGCCTGAGCCAAGACACACGTTCCAAGAAGCCCATGGAGTCTGTATGGTGACACACTTACACGGTGAGCGGAGGCACAATAACGCACAAGAACAGTTCCTTTGGGTAATCCATGATTCCTGTGTTTCTGGAAGAAACTCTCCCATCCTGCTCCTCCTCCCTCCCCAGCTGCTGCAATCCCTTGCTGAAAGGTAATACCACAAAATCCAGCCTTTGTTATCCAGTAGGAGAGCAGCAGTAAACAATTCGAGGACAATAGCCACCAGACATGTGGAAAACACTTCATTTTTACTGAACGGCCACATGCAAATCCTTTGCTAATTAAAGTTCCTGAACGTTGAAAATAACTATTACCTGCTCACTTGCTGTTGATATACCATAGCTTTTGTGGAATGGAAGATCTCTTTAGAAGCTCTTGAATCATCCAGAAATGTTTGGGTTTGTTTTGTTTTGTTTGGTTTTTTTTTCAAGATCACACTTCAGACTGGAGTACTAAAAAATACAGGTTAAGGAACAGCTCAACATTGCCAGGTAGTAGGTCAATAACGACTTAATACTTTACATTTCCAGTGACTTTTATGGCTTTTAAAACTCTTTTGCCTTGTTCAGTCTCTTGGTCATTTGGCAGACCCCAGCAAAACCCCCATTTCCAGCTCTGAGAGGGCTGTGTTATCTCCTAGGCTCTTGTACCGTACCGTCTCCCAGGCGATGGCAACCAGTGGGGACAGCCACCTGCAGCACCAGCACGGCTCCTGCCAGCGTTTGCTGCCCGTGGAGCCGGGGGTGACAGTCCGGAGGGACGGTGACGGCGGGAGCATGGGGCTGGACCCCTCAAACCGTGCTCCCCAATGGGGCCGCGGCACAGAGACGGGTGGCTCAGCTTGGCTCCTGGGCTGCACTGGAAGCAGACGGGATCCCAAGCGTGTAAAAGTCCGGGAAGTCAGGAGCTGGTTTTGGGAGGGTACCCGCTCTGACTGTCCTTCCCTAGCCCCGGGGATGCCCCGCACCACCAGAGCCGGGACCCGCTCCGGGGGCAGCGGCGGGAGGGCTGGGCGGTCTCCGGGGCGGGCGGCCCCGCTCCGGACCCGCCTCCCCGTCCGGGCCCGGCGCCGAGCACCCTCNCGCCGCGCCGGCCATGGAGCCGCCCGTGCCGCCCCAGGAGCAGCCGCCGCGCCCGCGCTCGCACACCGTCACCACCACCAGCAGCTCCTTCACCGCCAACCTGTCGGCCAGCTCCAGCACGCTCGCCTACGACAGGGAGTTCCTGCGCACCGTGCCCGGGCTCCTCATGGTGACCGAGATCGTGAGTGCCCCGGGGCGGGGGGCGCGGAGGGGCGGCGGAGGGCACACACACGGCCACCGCTGGGGTGAGGGATTGGGGTGTTCTCCCTTCTGTGCATCACCTGGTGCGGCTGCGGAGCGTCCGCGCCCGCAGGGGAAAGGACGAGCCCACTGAAGCAAGAGCGGCTCCACGGCGGGGGCGCGAATGTCCCGCCTGGAAACTATCGACAACTGGAAAAGTAGCGCAGGGCACACGCGGTCGGTTCAGCCTCCTGTAGTATCTGCGGTATCGTCGCATCCCGTAGCGGAAAGACGAGTTTTCGGCAGACGGGGAACTGAGTTTTGGAGGCTTCTCTGTTGGTTGTGTATGCTTTGCACTTTATAGCGCACGAATAGTCATGATGTGAGAGTTAATTAAACAGTTTATCTTTGTTTCCTAGGTCAATAAAAAGCATTTCCTTATGCTTTTAGTGCTTACATACACCTGTGCAGAGTGGGAGCTGGACTGGCACCTTTTGGGTTTGGTAGTGATTTTGGCTTTTGCAGGTAGTCCATAAGGTCTAAACCCTTATGGACTGAGGTGTACTGAGGGCCAGGCAGTGCTGAATTCGGTCACTTGCCTTAGTGGTAGGTGATGAGCAGCTCAACGCCGGGATCCATCTGCAGGCCCGTGTGCCCTCGGTGTGTTGAGCAACAGATCCTCAGCATCTCCTCTTAAAAGTGATGTGTTTAATTCCACTCATCTACACTATTAATAACTAAAGGTTCTTGAAGACCTGGCTGCCCCAACTAACTTTCTGAGTTTCCTGTGTGAAGTTTTTGTTGTGTTGAAGCTTGAAGGATTAACTTATCTGACCACATTCATTTTCAAGGCTGGAAAACATTGTGCTTCACCAGAGCAGTGGAAAGGCTGTTGGTTTTGCCAACTTCAAAGTTAAAATAACCAAGCAAATCTTCAGGCTGATGTGTGATGTAGGACCTCTGGCAGGAACCGTGCCACTGGAGAGAGGATGCACATTGAGATGCCAGATTGCTGTGCAGGCAAATCGTGATGAGGCTGTGAAGTCAGAGCCTGCTGCCAGCTGGTACCTTGTGTGCCAGTGTCCTTGGGAATCCTGTCAATCTCTAGTAGATAGGTGATTGTAGGCTTGTTTTTGCTGTTAAATACAGGAGATGCTTTACTGTCAAAGCTGTGGTAGATCTGTGATATAAACAAGTTTTTGAGAGAATAGCTGCTTTCTTTTCCACTCTTTTTCAGTTAGTAATTACAACAGAGCTATATACCTTTCTTGTACTTTAGCTGAAGAGTGATCCCACTGTAGATTGTTACAGAAGTGCCCAAGGCCTTTGCCGAGCCCTGCTGGAATGTCATATATTCATCCTGGCTGTGAATACTGGATCAGCTGCACTCACATTGAGCTACATGGCCACAGGGCATGGACAGGCTCTTGCTTACTCTTTGTTATGAGTGTGCTTTCTAGTTTGTGTTGACAGGTGGTGTTGTGAAGCTTACGTTTCTAAACAGTGATGATGCTTTTTAAGGGGACTTTGTTTCCTCTTAGCCATTCCTAACTCCGGGAATAATTATAAAATGTGAAGATGAGCAGTTCCTGGCCAGCTCAGAGGAGCTAACAGAAGTCTCTAATGTAGATTAACTGTTACTGGTTTGTGATGGTGTTTTTGAGAGAAGAGGGTACAGTTCTGATATGAAGTTGGAAGTTGTAGGGCAGGTCCTACAGAAGTAGAGTACTAATAGATAGTGCCTTTAAGGAAATACTCCCAGTTCTTAACTCCACTTATTTTAAAGCACCTATAGTAGCTGTGCTTCTGTGAAATTAAAGAAAAACATATTAGTGACAACCTTGATAGGGAATTAGCTGAAAGACCCCTAGTTACTAAAATCAAACANTCTTTTTTCTTTTTTTTTTCTGAGAGAAAACGTGCTTTAACAGAGCATGACTAGAAATCCCAAGATCTCTATTTCAAAACTTACTGTTCATATTGAGCAGTATTGGAGTTGTGTACCCTAAATCAGCCTGTTCTGATTGTTGTGCCTTGCCTGCACAAATTAACCCATCAGGATACTCCTGACCCTTAGTACTGATCCCCCAACTTAGCACAATCCTGCTAAGGATTTACAAACCTGTAAATAAGACCAGCATGTAATTCAGTCTCAGGAGTTTGCAGCCTGGTGGACCTTTTCCAATCTAAGCTCTGAGCTCTGAAGGACACCTGCTGTGGTAGGAGCATCCATTTTCTTCTGCTGCCCCTGCCCTGGGACACCTGTGACATGGACAGGGGAAAGGACTGTTTTTAGTAGTATCTCCTGTCAGTGCAGCTACTCATCTGTCAGATCCCATGTCCACGTTGAAGCTGAACTGGAGGCATTCAACAATGGTGCTAAATACTCTGAGAGTTTGCACTGTGGGGATGCATAAATATTTGATTATTGCTGCTGTCAGTCAGCAATGTGTCTGCAGCAAGAGGGGTGCAGTCTGTGTCTCCTGGCTCTGAAACTGGAGCTCTCTTCTCTGTGTAGGCAAAGGGCAAATCTGTGTTATTCTTTGGCCAAAGAATGGAAAAGCAGAAAGTTACCACATAAATTAAATATTCCAGCCCCTTAAATGAAGGATCTTGATCAGGGTGTGCTCCCACTTCCCTAATTTGCATACTGTGAAGGTCAATTAACTGCTGTGTGGATTTCCATGTGTGCTGGTAACCAGCCTACATCTGCACTGAGACTCTGGTTTGATGGCACAGTAAATTCAGCTTAACAGTTCCTACTAAGAGATTCTTTTGTGCTGCTGCAAAGCACTGGTCTGCTATTAACTCAGTCTGCTGTTTCAAATTTGTTCAAAATGAGTTAGCTTTATAAAGACAGATTTTATGATGGATCAGGTATTATCTGTCCTTTATGTAGCTGCTTTAGAGCCTGTGTCAATGTGGGGTGAGGCTGACTGTGCCTGTTCAGCAGTAATAGAGTTATGTACCCAAACCTGGTTCAGCTTAATTCTGTAAAGCCTTTTGGTCTAGCACACATCTAGCATGAATGAGCTCAGAAATGCAGCCTGAAGTGTAGGCTAAATTACCTGGTGCTGACAGATTTCCATTGCCTTTGACGTCTGCCTCCATGACCAGAGCAGGTGCAAGGTTTCCTGCCACTCTCTTGGAAAGAACTGCGGTCAGTTTATTTCAGTGGAAAGAGCAAAGTAGAAAATGCCACTGAGTTTCTGAGAGGCCTTTGGAAACTGGCATAAAACACAACTTTGGTGCATGGAAGCCTGTCCAAAGCACTTATATACAGAAGTAGTGATGCTTGCTGGACAGGGCAGGGGCTTCTGACTCTGGAAACTTGGATTTACTGGCCTTAGTTAGCCACTGACTACTGCAAAATAATTTATCTACATCTCTCTAACTTCTGAGAATGTCTCATCCATTCATGGAATATGTGCACTCATCTTTGTAAGGCACGCTGAGATCCATTGGTGAAAAGTAGTACAGAAGATGTAAGTGGTGTTACAGAAAGTCTTTAAATGAGAAAATGAGATGTCAATTGCCTGGGTTGACACTGAAGTAAAAGTACATCATATAAAATAATTGATGCTGATTCATACAGTGTAGCACCACCAGTCCCCCTGGAGCATTTACAGTTTCAAAATGAGTAAGTATAGCGATTTCTAGAGATATCTTTTGAGTGTTTCTTTTCCGTAAAATGATGGTCGAGGAAAGCTACGTTTATCTTCCTGGGACTTTTATGTCCAAGAAAAATGATGGCTAAGCGATACCTTCTCAGAGCTTTAAATCAGCTTCTCAAGTCAAGCATTATGGATCACTTTGGGGAAGTGGAGACTTTTGTGGTTGCTATGGATGTAGTTACAAAAATACTTACTTTCTAGCAGGATGACATTGATCTCTTCAGGTTGTTGCTTCAAACCAGTGTGTTGCTAGATGGAGTCTCTTGTAAAACTTGTACTACTGATTTTAAGGCTTTTGATGGCTATTTGACCTTGACAGAAACAAATACTTAGATAGCTTGGAAGGGTTTAGAAGGTTGTTATGCTGCTGCTGCACATGAGATCTTGTGACTGTGTAAATTTTAGTAAATTGTAATTACAGTTGCATTTCTTTATGCTGTTCTATGCACATTATTCTTTGAAATGCCCAAAATAAAATAGATACTTGAAATAGAAGCCTCATAGGAAGTTATTTACTTTATTAGCACCACATAAAATTGCAGTTCGAATTTATGTTTCTGGACAATAAAAATAATTTTTATCACTGGTTCATTATTCTTCTTCAAATATTAGACCTTTGAAGGTTTTATTTTTAAAGGAAATATTGTTGACTTTGTTTATTCTAGTGGACTGATGACCCTCAGAATATTAAATAGGTATTGAAGTTGCCAAAACCAGAACAACTGGAAATATGCAAGTGTTTGTTCAATAGACTTGTTACCTTTTTCTTTTTCCTGAGAGATGCATCAAACTCATCTACAGATATTCAAGTGTTGAATTAAGTCAGCAATAAAATCATATAAATGTTAAGAAAAATAGAAGTAATACTGAGGGGATGATCTACTGTGAGAAAGCTAAAATACAAAGATTGTACTTGAAACTCTCCTTGCATTTAGCTGTTTGTTTTAGTTTTGTGCTCTGTCTGACTGCAGTTCGAAGTTTTGTGTATAGATACCATCCTCTTCCTGCCCTCCCCTTTTTTGGAATAGCTCAGAAGAACAGCTCAGAAGCATGGAGGGAGTTCCAAAGAGCCCGTTTCCTCACCTGAGCAGCAGCAAGACTTTCTCTTCTTTCAGGAACAGTAGAGATTTTTTTCTTTTTTCTTATAATGTGATTTTTGCTCCAGTCATAGCATGTCTGCTTGCAAGTAGTTGACAACACTGAGCTACCTCCTGACGTGTTGAATGAGTGCCTTGCCTAGAGGAGATGTACACAAGCACAGTCTTAAAATTATTCACTTTGAATTACTGAATGGAAAAAGCCAAATCCTGTAGTGACTAGGCAGTCACTTCAGCCAGCAGCTTCATGTTCCTGTGCATGAATAAGAGAACACACAATATGAAGTCTCAGCTCTCTCCTTTGCTCTTGATCAGACAAAACTCTTGCTGAAGTCAGGTGTCAGTTCTGCCTTTTTTAGGGGCTGTTGTTCCACTGCTAACCCTTAGCTGTCCTTAGTGTAGTGCATGCACATGTCAATATGATTTCCATCTTCCCTTAGGATCATATAGTTGTTTGAAATTCTGTCCCCTTTAAGGTCTTTGGTTTTGTGGACAATATCAGGGTGTTTCCTTGGGAAGAGAGAACTCTTTGGCGGACACAAGAAAACAGAACCTTTGGAATGTGCTCCAAGTAATGATAGAAACAGTGTTAGGGCTAAAGTGGTAGGAGGGTGAAAATGCCTCTTGAACTGAATTAAGGTATTTTACCAAAGGTCAAAAATGGAAAATATTCTCAATACGTCAGAGTTAAGGTGGAACACGTATGAAATGTCATTATCTCTTCATAAGGAGAATGCTTTAAAGTCAAACATTTACTTTGTTCTTGAATGGGTAGTGACTATAACATGAATCCTTCTTCCTCCCACCCCGCAAACCCCAGAAAAAATTTTTTTTGTACCTGCAAATATTCTTGTGTGCACAAACTTAATTTTAAATAATCTTTTTGGGCTTCAGCAGCCTGTGTCTGTATGATAGTGAAATGTGCAGTCCTCCCATTATTCCTAATGGAATAGGCAGATCTTCCCAGGTGCTTGGCTTTAGCATGATGCTGTGGCTGGGTGTGAGTCATGAGGGTGAATGCTGAGGTGAAAACCATCATGCTCTGAGAGCCAAGGTCTGTGATATAGTTGCAAAGAGACTGTGACTGCATCCCTGAAAATTGCCTTTTTCCAGATACGCACAGGAGTCCCAAATCCCTAGGTAATCATACTATGGGAAGACAGTGGTATTGCCAGATATCTGATGGAGATACCTGATAATGATGGAGACACCTGATGGTGCATTTTGTCCTAAAATGAATTCAGATCCTGGACTTGTCTGTGTCCCTTTTCCTTGTAGTTGTTGGTTTATTGTTCAGTTGGGTGGGGGGTTTTTTTATTATTTTTTGTTTGTTTGTTTGTTTGTTTGTTTTGTTTTGTTTGGTTGGTTTTGGGTTTTTTGTTTGTTTGTTGGTTGGTGGTTTTTGTTTTTGTTTTTTGGGGGGTTTGTGGTTTTGGTGGTTTTTTTTGTGGGTTTTGTTTGTTTGTTTGGGGGGTTTTGGTGGTTTTTGGTTGGTTGGTTGGTTTTTTGTGGGGTTTTTTTTGGGTGTTTTGTTGTTGTTGTTTTTGTTGGTTTTTTTGGTTTGTTTGTTTGGTTTGGTTTGGGTTTTTTTGTGTCCCATTATGTTACATTCTTTTTTTTCTCTTTCTGCACTGTCATTCCTGATTTCTGTTTGGAATTATTTATTATACACTATTATGACCTCAGATTAGAGGATCTTGAAATAGTGTATACCTATCTAAAAATCCCTGTTGTTGCATGCAGTTTGTGATGGAGAGGTTTGTTAGGAGTGTAGCAAGAATGTGAGGGGGGAAAGGACGCAGAAAAAAGTTGTCTGTGGGTTCCAGGGGATTCTTGAAAAACCATTAGTGGCCCCCAGGTTTCTGAGTCCATTAACAAAATGCTGCTTCTGCAGGAAAAGCAGATGCCTTTCACTCCCTGCCCTTTGGATGGGAGCACTCCTGTGTACCTGGGCAGCCTGCTGATGTGTCTGCTCTGTTCTGTGCTCTGAACCAGCCGTGTAGCACTAACAGGCAGGGTTGGAGCAGCAGTGCCTCAAAGATGGTTCTTAAAAATTGGGTTCCCATAACCACCAAAAAATTCTCTTGGGGGCTCTGAACCCTTCAGAATGGGAAGGGTGGAGAGAATGATGATGTGTTGTTCTTGTTTGTTGTTCTTGTTGTTGTTCTTGTTGATTGCCTTCTTGTTCAGCCTACTGTTCTTTCCTGTTCTCTGCTGGGAATAACAGTGCCATATATTTAGTTTATAATGGTCATGTAGATAAATATG
>VZTR01026477.1:16288-47436 GCA_013400775.1 Chaetops frenatus | reverse complement strand
TATATATATATATATATACACACACACACATGCGTATACACACATACATTTATAGATTTATATGCATATATAGGTTTAAGCTTCATTTTATTTTGGATAAAGTACGTATTGTATTGTGTGCTATTTCTGCACTTTTTCCCCTTTGAATTCCAAAAAAACAGCAGAAAGTGTGTCCTTGCAAAGAGGACCTAGCCCTTTTTTTTTTTCTAGGGTCAAATAGCAAATAGCTCTTAGCATCCATCAGGCCTTTGGCAAGTTAGTTGTGTTCCTGTGGCCTGAGCCAGTTCCCATGGAAGCTACTGGCACTAATTCACCTGCCTCTGAAAGGACCAGATCAGGTATAAGGCTCTTAAAACTCTCGTGAAGGAGGGACTGAGTAAGGAAAGAATGAAGTCACTGCTTTCAGTGGCAGCTGGGTCTGGTCCAGGGAAAGTTTGGTGTTAGGCTTATGTTAATAAACTTTAAGAGGCTATGCTCTTGGTTCTGCACTCATTGATACTGTATCCAGGCTTTGCCAGACCTCTTCACTGCGAGAGCTTGGATCAGTCCTGGGCGTGACTGCATTTTTGTGCCAAGCTAGAGCACAATATTGAGTGTTTACACTGACCCTTTTCGCAAGGTATGGGTGTGCAGATGACACTGATGCAACCACAGGCTGGCTGAGAGGAAAATCTTCAAAGGAAAACAAAAGCTGTTTCAACAAATTGATATTGTTAGAGCCATGCTGTCTGAGCAGTTCCTTCTGCACAGCCACAGTGTTTCTTGTCTGATTTAAGATGTGCTAAAATCAGATTTTGTAGAACTGAGTTGAAGTAAGTAGGCATGGTAATAATCAGTGAGGCATCAGTCTCTGGATATATCATAATCTAGTTACGAAGAATAAATAAATTGAAAACCTCAAATTATTATTTCTTTTTCCCTTTCTTTTTTTTTTTTTCCTTTTTGTTTTGTGTTTCTATATGTGTGTATAATGATTACATGAATGAGTCTCTTTAATATGTATTTTAGCGTGTGTTCTCTACATTCAACAATGATGCTGTTCCAAGGCTTCAGCTCCTATGGCAGGTAACAGCTGAATGGGGCAGCACAGTTTTGAGACAAGTTTGAGGAGCTGTAGGTGAAACTTAAAAACAGAGAGAAACTGTTTCAGGTAGGAATTCAGCACTGGGGGACAGAGGAGCAGGTTAAAAAAAAAGCCTTTTAACAAAGGGAAAACATCTACAACGTGTCTTTAAAAGGACACTTCAAGTGATAACATCAGCTTTGGTTGTGCCCAGCCAGAGACAGCCGCTGCAGAGCAGACTGACAAGGATCAGGTGAGGAGAAGGTGAGTCTGTGGTGGATGCCTGTTACTACTGCTGTAGATTGGAAAGCATAAACAAGTGCACAGTTGTCCTTTACAGGCTCAGGGCACAACTGTGATACATGCTGAGGAGAGTGGTGCTGTCATTCAGTCCTTTGTTGGGAAAAAAACCACCAAAAAATGTCAGCATTTACGCTGATTTGGTTGCAGTTTAATTTGTAAACGGTGATGTACCTTGCTACCAGTAACCCCGTGTGCTGTTTCAAAGAGCTTGCATGTGTATAGGCACTCAATAAACATTTGAAATTATGTTATTAAGGTCTTGGGAATTAAGAAGCATCAAAACTAGTTTCACCCTGGCAGTGTTGGTTTGATATTGAATTGTGTGCAGGTACTGGAGTCCAGTCAGAACCTGCTTGATCATGTTACTTTTATCAAGAAACTTCTGTCATGGTCATTGCACAGAAGAGCTTTTCTAGGCGTGACTGGGATATTGTGCACGCAGCATTGGAGGAAGTTGGGTTTTGAGTAAGTAAAGGGATTATTCAAAGGGAGAGGATAGTCTCCTGGCTAATTGCTTCCTTGGAAAATTTTATTTTTATCTCCTGCTTGCACCACAGTGTTCCTATGGGATGCTAGACAAGACAGGTAAGCCCTACATTTCATTGTGTTTGCTCTACTCCTTGTTTTCTGAATCTCCAGCTTTGGGTCTGAGTTGCAGAAAAAACAGTTATTCTTGGATGTGTCTGAAAATCAGTAGGATCTCTGGGTTCTAAAGATGCAAAATGCAGTGCCATATTAAACGCCGTGGGAAAAAAAGTTTTCCAGAAATTTGGCAATAATTAGCTTTTGACCCTAATTTTAGTGCACTTTCTAAAATTGGGATAGTATACTACTCTATCTCACAGAGATGTGTTTAACAGGTTATTGATCGACTTGTGAGACAATACAGGTAACAACACAATGTTTTTAGAGAGCCCAAGCAGATGCAGAGCTCTGAGTTGCAGGTCTGCAGGCCACACAAGGGAACAGGCAGAAAGCAAAACAGGGAAAGGCAGGCATTAGTTCTGAAGGAAGCTTTCCCTTCTGTTGCTGCATGCAGGTGGTGGTGTGGAGAAGGGTAAAGTGTGTGGTCAGATAATTATAGACTATACCCATAGCATATACTTAATCAAGGATAGAATTAAGATGTGTGAAGAACTTGTTTCTGGAAGTGTTGCATACTTAGCTGCAAGTATTTCAACATGTTTGTCTCTCTCTCTTGTCCACCCCTCTGCCTCTGTCCCAAGCCCTAATTTTCCATCTCTCTTCTGTGGTGGGTTTGGTTTTTGTTGTCTCCATGCCTCATTTCTTCAAGCCCTTTTGGCCAGCAGCTTGGGGCAACTTGCCAAAGGCCTGCTTTGCATGATTTTAATCTGTTCTTCTTCAGACTTGACAGAGAAAATCAACATAGAAAATGCAGCTCCTACACTAAGAATTTGGCAAAATGTTGTTTTAAGAGAGGAGGTTTTGGGCAACTGAAAGAACAGGCTCTGCTCAGTATGAGACGTCCATTTTAATGGTTTCATAAAGCTGTGGGTGGACAAAGCTATGAAAAATGCCATAATATTTTAGAACATTACTAAAAATACTAAGAGTGATACAGTGATTTAGGAGGTTGTTGATGAATATCATGACATGTTTGGTTCTTGCATTCATCCAGAATGCAACTTTTTAAAGACAAAAGGCATAAAACAGGCCAGACAGAGCTGGATTATTTGAAACCAACCACAGTCTTGTGGTGATCTCAGTAAAAGATGAAAAAGGTTGAAAAGCTCTTCAATATAAGAGGTTCAGGATGCATGGAAAAGCAAGATCTCTGTTGGAATTTCTGATTGATGCTTCAAAGCCTCTCTATGAGCATAAGCCATGTTAATTGAACTGTGCAATACAGTTATTGTGGATTGCCAGTTGACCTCCAAGCTGAAAATACTTCCCCTTCCCCCGGCTGTTACTAAGATATAGCACAGTACAAATCAATACATTAATTAGTGTTCCTTATATTTCTCCTAATGCATGGGAATGAGCTTGGATGACAAATAAAATTCAAATAAACTTGATAGAAAGACAGTTGTCATTGGGAAACTACTATATTTAGTTTTGGAGAACTACAATCCTTATTTTACTCTTTTGAGTATATTCTTATATTGCTGGGACTTAACTATAAAAGGCAGTGTGCAAGAAGGAAGTAATGACCTACTTGAAGAGATGGCTTCTCTTGTGGTGTGTTTTTTGTTTGAAATATTAACATCCCTGTAAAGATGTATAAAACTAATCTTGAACATACAACACAGGCCTGTGGAACTGTAACTGAGTGATGAAACTTGCCATGAGTGAAACAGTGATAAACAGTTTATATGTTACTAGGTACAATTTCATTGTTCCATTTGATATATTGAAAGGATTTTCTCTGTTTAACTTCTCAGCAAAAATGTCAGGAATCTTAGCCAGCAGAATGAGGTTTCCAAGCAGTTTTTGCAAACTGGGGGTTTCTTCCTAGACTTTGGCAATCATGAAACGTGACCAGACGCTTGTACAAAGAACTTGACATTCTCTTTATGCAGTAACAGACAACCATCTAGCAAATGTTTGCCTGAAGTAAGCAAGTCAAGATAATGTGTTAAAGGTGAGATGGGGTCTCTTGTAAAGTGTTTTACCAGCTCAAGTTAAAATTAAACTGAGTACACAGTGATAACTAAGAAGGAATTCTCTAAGCTTGGTTACATCTAATTTTCACTTTCTTATTAAGCTGTACAGTGGAATGCTAGTCTTGGGGGGAAAAAAAGAAAAAACACAAACCAAACAAAAAAAATCCATCTCTCCCCCCAGAAAATCTCCCAAAAACCCCAACCCACCCTATACCATGCCTGAATTAATTTTCACTCTAAAATCTGAGCTGCATTTCAAAATGCCTCTTCAATTTAGGTCTCAGTTAAAAAAAGGTGGTGGCGAAGTTAGTTTAAAAAGAATACGTAATTTTGACTTTGTGTTGGTTGCTGTTTTTGTAGATTACAGATTACATGGACAATGTACACAAGCAAGAAGATGACCCTGAGAACTGGTGCAAATAGAGTCCGCATGAGTTGGTGGGAACAAAATCAGATTAAGATCTAATGTACACAAACAATATTGTTATGAAGAGAAGGCTATAATGAATCAGTTCTTGATGCTATTAAAACCTGTCGTGAATTCCCCACTGACTCCAGTCATCCCTCTGTGTCGTATCTGCACGAGAAATGAGAAGAAGATGAAAGCCAACCTGCCGTGAGGTCTGTGTGCTCTAATCAGAGCTGACATTGTTTGCTGGATTCTTAAGGAGCAGCAGCTCCTTTCCGATGGTCGTTTCCTATCCACTTGTTAGCATCTGGTAAAGGGCGGCTCTGCTGTTGCTTCCGTTCAGCGCTGAAGAAGAGGGTTATGCCCAGAAACTCTCCCCACTGCTTTCTTCTGCCAGGGCCATGGATTAGTCTGATAAAAGAGATCACCTCCCTTTTAGACCTTTCCTCTCCAATACCCCTGCGTGGAGCACTCACTGTCAAATTAGGTTCAGATTAGGAGGAGCCTAATAGACAGTTTTTACCATTTTCGTGTTGACCTGTTGTGCTAAAATTGACTTTGGGAAAATAAAAGGCACAGTTAACCCACTTGGTACCAA
This sequence comes from Chaetops frenatus, assembly GCA_013400775.1. Taxonomy (NCBI): domain Eukaryota; kingdom Metazoa; phylum Chordata; class Aves; order Passeriformes; family Picathartidae; genus Chaetops; species Chaetops frenatus. The sequence goes on along the minus strand of VZTR01026477.1, from coordinate 42,439 downwards.
GATGGCCCCAAAAATTCCTAAAAGCACCATCATGCTACCTGTTTCATGTGCACTGTTTCTCTGGCTTGAACAGTGTAGCTGATAGATGATGAAAGGGGAAGCTGTTCAAATCCATTGCTTGGACATACTCTTTTATAACCCAGTTATCTAATTTATATATTTCTTTAAAGCTTCCTATAGTCATGCATCCCACAGTACCAGGAGATACTTTATTTTGTAATGAGACTGGTAATTTTTTTTACATCTGCATCATGATTCTGTTAAATCCTGCATGTCAAAACAGCTCAGCATCACAAGTATCAATCTAAATGTGTTTATTCAGTACAACAAATGGGTTTGTCCCATAGCTGTCCTGCCTTATCACTGGATTATCAAACGATATATGCCTTTTTCTGTATCAAAGACAAATTGCTATGCCTGCTGTGTTCTTCCTTTTCCCTTTGTGTGAACTAGCAAAGCTCCGAGCTTGTGATGTCTTTCAGTGCCCTAATTCCTTTTTGGTTTCTTGGTTTTGTGTGCTAAGACCTGTAATATCATTGGCAGTAGGAGATTACACTACATGCCTCTGTGTTGGTGCACATTTCATAATAGTGGGCTGAGTTTTCAGTGTGTGTGGGTGTGGGCATTTTGATATAGCAATAAATCATAGCTTGAAGAAAGAGGTATCTTCAAAGTACTACTTTTTATACATATATATATAATATTTTGAAGTTATTTTAAGATTTTTCCCTTTTTGATTTGAAACTAGTAATTCCCTGCTTTGCAGGGAAAATGTGCAGAGTATCTCTGACTGCACACAGACTTTTTGAACAAAAAGTTGCCATGTCATTATACAGGCTTTCCCTTCCCCCTTCAGTGGGAAAACAGGAACTTCTGAGGGGGCAGTAAATAGCTGAAATACTCAACAAAGAGCACTTAAACAAAAGGCTGGTAACACCTCTTTATTGTATCTGCACTATTCTCATTCTAGGGAAGAAAATATTGAGCAGAGGAAAGCTGTGATCCAAATCTGAGGAAATAGAAAGGGGAAAAGGCGTGGAAGTTAGCTAAGTAAATATAATTTAGTTGGCTGTGTATATTGGGATGCTGTAATATAAACAACACTACAGGAAAAGGCTTGGATTTTTCAGAAGAACCATGTGGGTGGATACGGAAAGCTGTAAGCGTGCATAGTGATATGGAGGCTTTTTATTCAAAAAGCTTGTGTGCAATCAAAGATATTTAGTATGCTATTCCTTCAAGGCAAGCGCAGAGCACACCCTTACTCAGCCTGTACCCCTTACCTCGAGCTCTCCTCCTCATAACCTTGGCGTGTGTGCTGCATCACTTGCTGCTCATAAATCGCAGCCCAGATGCAGACAGCCCTCGACAAAGCCAGTGGCTGCATTTTTGGATGCTGGTACTGCCAGCTGCCTGCAGCGACCCAGCAGCTGACCCAGTCACAGCTCCCCGCACACCGAGCCATGACGAGCTGTGGCCTGGGCGCTGCAGAGGAGGCTGACTCCTAAACTGTTGGGAGGAGTGTGATAACGCGACTGCCCTCCGTTTATCTGCCTTTGTCATCAGCCAGTGGTCGATGCTGTGGGAGCCTTGTCCTCCCTTCTCCCAGCTTAGTCTGTGCGTGAGACGGAGCTGGTGTCCTGGTCTGTTCCCTCGGCCTCGGTGGTGCAGGGGATGGGCAGAGGCTGGATGGGATGGAGAGCAAGCACTGCTATCTCAGTACAATAGTTTGATGCCGTGCTGGGGAGATTTCCCTGAAATTTAGGACAAAATTCTAGCCTGGACTAGAACTGTGGGTACACTTTGCTGATTTGTTTGGGGGTTTTACCAGGTTTCGGTCGAACACCATGCTTGTCTCCCAGAGGAAACTGCCCTGCTGACAGAGGAGCTGGAAGGAGAATGTATGGGATTCACTAATTCATAGTAATCCCTCTAGTTTGTAGCCATTCTGACATCTGCGAACTGAATCAGATTTAGAGGAGAAATGTAATAAAAAAGGCTTGAAAACCCAAAATACGTTAGCTGTATTGTGGGGACAGTGAAGCATGAGTGCATGCAAAGAGAGCAGCATTTCTGTGTTTATGCATTGCAGGAGGGAAATACAGAAGTCCTGGTTAGAATATCTGGCTGATAGCTCTTAAATGCAGGCAGCTGACAAGATCTGCATGCCTTGCTGTTCACTGCAGTTCACATTCTAGCCTATGGTGATACCACAAACCAGTGATTTGTTTACCTCAAATACACTGAGCATTAGAGTGCAGTAATTGAGGAGCAGCTTTGACTGCTGTCACCCTTGCAGGGCTGCAACCTCTGGCACAAAAGCAGAGCAAACAGCTGAGGGACATTAAATCATTTCTGCTCACGTATTTAAATCCAGATAAGCCAATGGGTTTAGGGTTTTTTTTTTTCCTTGTTTGGAGACTTTTTTCTTGCACTAGAAAGCTGACATTTGTCACCGGTTGTTCTGTTCTTTGTTTACATAAGGCCCATTGAAGCAGTTGGAGAACATTATACTCTGCCTCACACAGGCATATATACTTAATTTATGACTTTGGTAGTTTGAATTTCGAGTCTCAGGTATCCCACAGACCTTTTTACTTTGTTCTTTTATGCTGCATGCCCTGCTTGAGTATTTATTACGGAGAGTAGGATGTGGGAAGTCCTTCAGGCTTGTGGACTTTTTTCTTCAGAACCTTGAAAATAAAGTAATGGCGCTTGAGAAAAAGGAGTCCTCTAGAAGCATGATGGATCTGTAGAGTTGTTTTACTTGTTTGACCAATTAATTTTTTTTTCATTTGGCATTAATATTTTCACTTGGATATAATTCTTCATCCTAAAGTTGCCTTAGTACTCTAAACATCTCTGCGAAGCATTAAGTGTGGAACAGCGGTAACAAGTCTTAAATGGGCCTCTGTTGAAAACCTCCTTCTGGGTTGGTTCTTGATTCCTTCAAAGTCAACTCTTTCTAGTACTACCATAAAAAGAATAAAGAGAAAGATAAAGCAGAATTAAAAAACCCAGTGTAACTTGTTGCCAGAAGCAATGCTAGTATTTGTAATTATCTCTTGTTCAGTTGTGTCTTTTCAACAATTTTGAATATGGCTCTTAGTTCAAAGTTACCTTTGATATATTGGTAACAGATGGACATTTTGGAAAAGGACATGGCTGGAAACCAACTTCAGAAAAATTTAGATGAGAAGTGGGGCTGGGATTTTTCAGCAATGAGAGCACTAGACATTATGGCAGCTTTATTTCAGAGACAAGAGGAATTTTGTCATTGGAATGCCTATGCCAGGGTGTAATCTCTTTCCAAAAAGCATGTTGTAAGTTTAAATCTTTATACCATTGGCAGTGTGGCCAAAATGGTCCTTTCTGACAGTGAAGTCTCTGAACACAAATGCCTCCAGAACAGCATATGCAAGTGTTAAATATTTATAGGCATGCAGTTCTTCTGTGCTGTTAATGCAAAGTGTACTCAGGAAAGAAAGCAATTTTGCCAGAGAAGGAAAAAGATTTTTCATTGAGGTGCTTCTACAACATGTGGATCAGTCTTTGTAAAATCCTTAATCTTTACCTAAAAATGTGAATAGTAGTCCTAGGGTTGGATTATTATACCTGAGATTCAGTATAGAAGTAGTCAAGAGGTATAATAAGCTTCTAAATGGGCACACAACAACAAATCTGAATGCAGACTTCTTTTCTCATCTCTTTATCATCTTATTTTCTGTTCTGTTTGTTAGGCAACGGGAATTGTTTCAGCTTTTGATGACTAGAAGATTCTGTCTCACAGCAAGAAAAGGTTCTGTATTGTACAGAATCAAATTTTGTATTTTTCAGCTGTGGAAATTAAAAGATAGTTTCATTCTTAAGATTTGGTTGGGTTTTTTTTGTTTTTTTTTTTTGAATGAACAGTTAAGGGTTTCCTCCTGTTTAAATGGATGCAGAATGCAGCAATAGATTTTCATAGCAGATACTCCCTTTGAATTTTCCATTGCTTCATATCTGGCTGTATGATCTTGTATCTTAACTATAGAGTAAAATAAAAGTTATTCCCAAAGAAGTAATAAGCTTCCTATTTTAATGTAGCAGCTAAGACATGTGAAACAATGCTGCATGCCCACTAATTATAGGCATCTCTAGTTACATGGCCTAACAGGAAGATGGAGATGTAAAAATAGCAACAAAGAGTCAGAGACATTATTAATAAAGCAGCTGTATACGGCATTGTTCTCTTGAAGAACGTAGACACCATTTAAACAAAGTGAACTACATAAATAATCAGTCATAATTCATAAGTAACCATTGTTAGGAATTGTTTTTTAAAAATAGTTCACCTTATTAATGTACAAATGATGGCAAAATTTTTTTTTTTTTTTTGTGGCTGTGCATATTTCAGATGCACACATGCACCAAATGTTAAAAGTAACTTAAAAAACCACTGCTGTTTATTAAGAAGCTGGTATTTTTCTACCCTCAGGAACCATGTCCCTTCAGGAAAGATGGGAGGAAAGAAGATAGCAAAACTTCTTCAAAACTTCTTTCGAAGGAAAAGTTTGTCTGTTGATAGAGGAGGCAATATCAAGGTTGAATAAGACTTTACCCATGTATGATTTTATTTGAACAAAAGAAGAAATCCTCCCTGACATCAAGCTCCATTAAGAAACAGTAGTAGTTGTAGAAATAGAAAAAATAGTAAATAGCCACACTGGGGAAGATACATTTGGACTGATGCAAATGGCCCTGTGTCTTTTGAACTCAAAATCTGCTTCTGCCCTTTTCCACTTTAGATAATAAAAGAAAAAGTAAAGTGAGATTACAGACAGTTAGAGATTACTGCATTTTTCCCTGGTTTTTCTGTACAAGGGCAATCATTTCCCCACAATGCACTTCTCAAAACCAAGAAACAAACATTGTATTCCGTGAACACAGCAGGTTAAGCCTGCACAATCAGTTTGTATATGTGCTTTATAAAGGAGAAATAATATTCAGAGCTCAAGGGTTATACCCTGCTCTTCACCTCCCGAAATCTGCCTCTACTACTTGGCTTAAAAGCCTGTGGTCCTTCTCAGGAAAACTCTCATATGCTTGTGAGCAGCCACTGCATTTGTATAAAGGAAAAGGAATATGTTAAGCTTTTTGGCTGCCCCACCTAAGCTCCTGAGCTGGAAGGGGGCAACCCTATCCCAGAGTTAAACTGCAGCTGCACTCTGGAAGTCCTTTCTATCTTGAGAAGAGATATGAAATCCATCATCAGCTGACATTCTTAGTGAATGTGAGGAAGCTTCTTCCTTTGTCCAAATCTCAGCTTGAAGTCTCAAAACAAGAATTCAAAAAGCCTGCCAATGTGGTTTTCCTTTCTTTTTTTTTTGTAAGTCAGCTCAATAAATTGCTCCTGCATCTCATGGAGGTCACATAGGATTTATTTTTACTTCTGTACTGCCTGTACTGTTTAGAGGACTAACGTGAGTGTTTATTCTCAAAGAAATCAGTTATAGCTTCTACTCAGAACTCCAAAATCTATTAATATTTGAATGTTAAATAAAAAAACCATTCAACCTTATAGTTTCACCAATCTTGATTTATAAGCAGGCTTTTGAAAAGAAAAAATTATTGGAATATAGAATTTAATCGCAACTTCTAAATCTGAAGGTGTTTGTACTGAATCTTCAAGTTTTTCCTCAAAAAAGCCATCACCTCTAGAGACTGCACAAAAGCAGCCACTGGGAAACAAAGAAATACGTATCCTCTGCCATGTGTGTCTCTGTGTGACGGTTTTGCTTTGTAATTGTCTGCTTTAAAATTCATACTTGAAGGCATTGTTAAGTGAAAATTTGCTCAGAAAGTAACTGAAAAGGCAGATTATCTTGTATTTGATTCTAATGTGCTACTGCTTTACACTCTCCTTTCTCTGCTGCTGAAGGGCAAAATGTAGCAGGAATTCCAGCGAGTAGTTCCCGGCTCCATGATACTGCAGTGTTTGCAGTACCACCTCACGGTTTCCTGACAGGGCTGGGAGGAGGCAGCGAATCTGGAAATCAGCAGGCACCGCTGCACAACACCAAGGTGTTCCTAGGAAACTCCAGGTGGTGGGAGAAGCCCCTGCCGCAGCCAGGCCTTGCTGAGGGGAAAGGAAAAGGGAGCGGCGGTGGCAGCAGCAGCAGCATTCCCTTCAGCCTCATCCCTCGTGATTGTTAGATAAGAGGCCAGGCAGTCTCCTCTCCTTGGTGTTTGGATGCTCTTGTGGACCTTTGGAGCCTGAGCACTGTGGAGGTCATGGCCTTGCAGTGCGTCAGCGGCTGCCCTTCCGGAGAGGTGAGGAAGTACTGCGCAGACCAGGCTGTTTGTCTGCAGTAGCGTTCTGTGCCACCCCTCTTTATTTTCACATTACACTGTGGCCCTGATGGAGCTGCTGATAGCAGTAACCAGTGTGGGCCCAGCCAGCTGCAGCAGCTCTGAGCTTGCAGGTCTTTTTGCTGCCTGCTCATCTCACTGTGTTCTGCATCAAGGTACTTCTTTCAGGCTATAGAACATGATGGACACAGACAAGGCTGTGCTCTGCTGCCTTTTTGTAGATGAAGTGATGGATAGCAGTGTGATACCAGGTTAATACATGCATAGTGTACAGTAACCTATATAAATTACTCTCTGTGTGCAGATCCCCAGGCAAAGAACAAGATCGAGTTAGAATTTACAGGCGTGGGTAAGCAGTACTGCCCTCCTGAATGCAGCCCTCAAACTCTAAAGCATTTAATGTGGAAAGTGCCCTGGGACAAGGACCAATCTTTATGCTTTGTACACATTTTAATGACCTGTTAATGATCAACCTCCACTCTACTGAGAAGATGAATTTCATGATGATATAATTCAAGCCAGATTCCTCACAGTTGCTTGAGATTATTTCTTGTAATTCTACTTTAGAAATAAATGATATATTGATGTGGCATGTGATCATCTCATCCTATTCTAGTAACATTTTTACGTCTTCCAGTCCTTGTTTGACAGGGTTTTCTGCAGGAAAGAAAGGCAAGTTAAAACCAGAAGTAATGGATCTGGTCAGTAGTTTGTTTAGCCCAGTATTCAGTCTCTAATAGTCACTGATACTGGAAACTTAGGGAGGAGTGTAAGAAGGAGCACATCCTGCAAGCTTTTCTCCTCTGTTATGGTTTCCTAACTTCTAGCAAACTGCACATTTAGGAATTTCCAGTGCTGAAGATTGCATCCTGACTATCATGTATGCATATAATATATACAGACAGGGCTGACCTGGAGTGTGTATGATGTTCCCTATGGATTTCTGTGATTTGGTTATGTACTGTGGGTTTTTTTCTTCTTTTTGAATTTGTTTTGTTTTTAAAGACCATTTCATTCTGTTTGCTTTTCATCTTTTCGTGTGATCATTTAGCAGGATGCTTCTTGTGTTGCAAGTCCTAATCTACTCCTCACTCCCCTCTTTATGCCACCTGACACTCTGCAAACTTCTGTCATATCCTCCTTCAGTCTTCAACAGAAAATCGGATCTCTCTTTTTCTCCAGCTTTAACTTTCTTTTCTTGTAGGAGCTGTTGTCTGTGCCTTGAGTAATCCAACTGAATCATTTTGTAAATGGAAGGGAGGAATGAGCAGAACATACTCAGTGTGTGGGTACACCACTGATTTATAAAGCACAGTGATGTGTTCTCTTTGATAGAGGTTTTTATTACTTTTATTTTTTTTCCTAGGAGTTTCTAATCTTCCCTTGTAACATTTTTGATGACATGAACAAAATCTACAACCTGAACAAAGTCTTATTTCTTGTTTACCTTCTGAATACCCACTACTCTGCCTCTAGTTATTAACAGAACTTCCTGAGAAACTGTAAGAAATCTGTTGTAGTGTTTTCACAATCTTGATGTGGTATGTCTGTGTTTTCCAGAAAACATCTCTTGCTTTTTTTAATATAAGCTAATAATATAAGCCTCCTTAAATTTACTGTGCTACTGGAGTTCTGAAGCTCTGGTCTCACACATTCCATGCATATTTCTCAGGTGAAGCAACTTGTAATATGCTGCTGGCATGGACAGCACGATTTCCTTACTGACTCCCACCCCTGAGTTATTTTTCTGGGATGCCAGATGCAGTGAGCCAGAGCACCATTATCACAGAAGACTCCTCACACATGGACTGCAGTAGAGAAGGGGCACCTTTGTGATTCACTCCCTTTTAGTAGGTGGCAGATTGCTAAGGTGACATGAAATTGGGTATGCTGCTGCGTTTTGCCCAGGCGCTGTTGTCTTTATTCCTGGGCAGTGCCCATTCTGGTCAGAAAAATACGTTTCTCAATTGCTTGTCAGTCCCTAACTGCCTCTCCACTCTTCCCAGTGAGATTTTATAATTTCTTGGGCCCTCCTGCTTGCTGGCACTGCCTCCCAGTGTGACTCCTTTTGGAAGTGCAAGCTGATAACCCTTATGTACATCCAGTGTGGTGGTTCAGTGCATCCTCACTGCATGGCTGGTCTGGATAATGAGTGTCACCCTCTGAACACCAGGACTGGACTTTCTTTACTGGCTCACACATGAGGAGGTCTGGTCCCCAGTTTTTTAGGCAGAGGTGCTCCTGGACTCTTTCTGGGGGCTCTGTGGTAGGTGTGGGAGGACTTCCCTGCTTTGTGGAGCTGTGGGAAAGGCAGCAGAGGTCTGTCAGCCCTTGAAGGGCTTTGTCTGAAGTCCCATTCCGGAATAGGTGTGTTCCCTGTTGAATGGAGTGTCTGCCGGAAGGCTTTGACCCATTTCAGTCCTGGGTCAGGAGGTTTTCTGACATGTCGTAGGATTTGGACTAAACTCTGGGGTAAGAGAGTTTAATCTTTGATGAAGACATACTTCTGCAGCATATTTTGGCACATGCTGCTTCCAGTAGTTTTCTTTCTTAAGAAATCTATCCTAAACAACAACTCTGGAGGGTGGTTCTCTGAAGTGATGGTCAGTATTGCCACTATTTCAAGCCCATTTAACCTGTAGTGGGGGGTGTGTGCTGGTGCTGCCACAGAGCCAAGAACATTACAGACATGTTCAAGATTTGTGGGAAGATTCAGCACTAAAACTGGTAATTTGAAAGTATATTAACAGGTGTTCAGACAATTTTAGAAATTCTGGGAAAGTAGAAAAGACTGAATTTTGGAGTTTTATTAGGCAGAAGTGTTCTCCAAGCTAGGAGAGACTTGAGACATGTAGCTGCTGCTAAAGTTTGATGCTAAGTGTTGTACTGTATAAATTATAAATTTGATGTCCATTATGACCACTGGCATGCTTCTGTAAGCACTGTGGATTTAAAATTTTTTTTCTAACAAGGCGAAGCCCTGAAAAATCTAATGAGGAGGGGACAGTAGTGAGTGGCTGATGTCAGCTCATTGTAGTGTTTGGTGTTTAAAAAAAAAATGTTTGAGACTGGGAAAGAGAAGCACTAGGATAAAGCAATGTATTGATTAGATTATTGCAGAGTACATTCACATGGCCCTTGAAATTTCAAAGACACTTGAACGAGGTTCTTATAGCTCTAAAAATGTAGCTGAAAAACATTTTTGAATTTCCTCATCTTTGCATGTTTACTCAGTATTAGTAGAAAAAATTTAAATTTGATCTTTCCATTTTAAAAACATGCTTATCAGCTTTTCTCTGACTGCAGCAGAAACAAGATTTTTATATTTTAGTTTGGACTGATGTTTGATTTATCCAATAATTGTAGGCTTTCACCTTACTTTTTGTTATACTTTTTTTTTTTTTAAGTAACACACATGAAGTATTCCTGATTTTGACTAGCTCGTGGATAAACCTACGGTTGATGTTGCTGTTGTACCTTGTATGGAAGTGAACCTGTTAAACTTGCTTTGGGAAGACACTCAAGCTTGTAACTACCCTTGTGAAAGATTTATACACACACACACACACACACACACACACACACACACACATATATATATATCATAATTATTTCGAGTAGTCCCTTTCGATTTGCCGGGGTTGCATTGTATGGAAATTGCCCTGATGTTACTGCTGGGCAAAGTGCCCCTTTTCTAAAGAAAAAAGCAGTGATTGTGCTCGCTCTAGTGGCAGAAGGCGGGATTGTCGTATGTCACTTCGTGGATGGTGTATGAGAGCACAAATATTCTGATTTAAAGACATTTTGTAAGTGCAGTGCAAATATTTACTCCATTTAGCCTGAGCTGGAAGTAAATTAGGAAAAAAAAATTGTGTATCTGTAAATAATCTGCAAATAAATCAATTAACCTGTAAAATAAAACCAGCTGGAAATAATACAGTTCAACCTGGCTGTTCTTATGACCGACTGTCCTGGACATGTTTTACAGGAACAGTAGAGGGAGAATTCTCTTTTTCTCCCTTTTTTTTTTTCCTCCTTAAAAACCACACCAGCACCACCATCCTGATACATAGCCAAGGGAGAAAAGGATGGAGATTGAGACACTCATAGGCTGCTTGTGCTGCTGCTAAGGTAGCTCCTAACTTGTGATTTAGTAATGAAATAATGATGTGCAATAATTTAGAACGGTCTCTCTGTCTTCTAGTCATAAATCTCCTTTGCTGGGAAGAAGAGGCAAGACGTCTTGCTTTCTGCTTGCTGGGTGGTGTCCGTGCTTATGTGGCTTTGCATACAGGAGGCAATTCATGCTGCAAATGCAAAACTCCTCTGGTATCCACCTGCCGTCATTCTCGTCTGTGCCAGCAGCAGCTCCATATAAATCCTGCAGTGCTTATGGTTGCAGAAAGCATCTCTTGGATAAGGGATAGGAAAAGCTTCAGGCAAACATGATAATTTTAAATTTTTATTTTTTTTTTTTTTTTTAGATTTCATGAACCTTTCTTTATAGATGAGCCTCGGGTTTTTCTCCCTCTAATTTCTGCTACAATGAGACTTCTTTTATTGTGGAAAGGATGGATACAGATTTTGGACCGTGTTGCTGAGTTAACCACTCCGGAGAAATGCTGGAGAATTCCAAACCCCAGCATTAGTGGAGAGGAGTTGTTACATCGTAGCCTTTTTAAGTGCAGGTTGCAGGTACAAATTTTCTTCTGTAGTTTTAAAGCTGCTTCAAAAAGCAAAACTTGATAGACAGATTCAAGCTCACACCTGCAAAATTTTATACCTGCTGACTTGTACCAGTGACATGAGGCAAGATGTGTCTTATGTACTAACAACAAAGCCCCCCTTCTTTTTTAAGTGACTAAATAATCCAATACTTCTGAAGTTCTCAACACTGCAGAACTATGGTATTTAAGGGCTTGAATATGCAATTAAGTATCTAATTTTAAACCTGCACACTCAATAGTATTGGACTTTGCTACCAAGTTACTTCCTTTTTATGGTATCTGCCAACTGCTGAAGTATGCATTAGTGCATTTGACATATTAATGCATTTTAGTAATGGAGGTACCTGATCAAGCAGCAGCCAAATGACCACAAAATAAATGTCTGAGTTGAAGTCAGAGACTGCCATAAACAACGTAAAACTGCTTGCCTTTATCTTGAACTGGAACCCCTGTTCCCATCTTACTTGAAGAACTGGACCCAGTTGGTGGGGTCTTACAGTCTTAGGACCCCTCTCATCCATTACCACATGCATTATTTTCTTGGGCCTTCTTGATGCCTCTCCCTCCCCCTTTCTTGGGCTCATTTTTTGCAGGATAGTAGTATGTTCCTGTAATACCAGCTAAGCATATTCTGGCTTGCTCATAAATTAAAATCAAATACTTATCTATTACTAACACACTCTAGCCTACCTGTTTATAATGAGATACAGGCCTTTCCCAGTTCCTGAGTGGAGCCTTCTCCCTTGTCTCTCAGCTGACCTGAAGCAGTGGAGGTGGCTGTGCACTCTGTGCTGGCCGAATCACTGCAGGCAGTCCCCAGCTATTGCTGATCTTGGCTTTGCAGTATTGCTTACCTATCACTCACTTGCCAGCTTCTGCACGCTGGCTGCTCATTCAGATGACTTTTGAATATAGTCCACTTTTTCCCCCTGGGGAGGTGTGATGCCAAACCAGTAGGAGAAGTGGCATTCTCAGCTCCAGCAGATACAGGAGTGGCACCCAGTTTGTACTGATCTGTTGAACAGCAAACGTGCCGTGTAAGGGACAGTCAGAAAATTACAGAAGCAACCTCAGTATTTAACATGCTGAGAATACAGGCTAATCACGGAAGGCTTGTCTAGATGCCTGTATTCCTTTGGCTCCTGAGGTATTTTGTAGATGCTGACGGCCAGAGTGAACTTTAAATCAATTTATTGCATATGTTTACATATGCAGCGAAACCATTTGCCATATCATTTAACTACACAGAGTGAATTGTTGACCATGAGCTGATCTGACCTTTTCAGGTCTAATCAAGAAATCTGAAATATTATTTTAGCCTGTCAGCTCCAGTAATATGCTGCAAGAGTATCTGGATCTACCTGAAAATGTCAAATGTGCTCTAATATGCAACCCATCAAAGTTACGATGCAGGAACCAGTTAAGAATATATAAATCTGTAACATCTGTGGTGCATCTCAATTGCCTGGGTAAGTTCTTCTGCCATTGATACAAGCTAGCTAAAAACAGGCATTAAAATTAATTCTTTGGAATACATGTGAGATGTACAGCCACTTAAGTATTAAAATGATCTTAAAGGAGGGGTGATAACTCCAGTTGAGAATACTACTGGAAGAAACAGGGACCAGCATGAATACTAGTGCTCTAGTGAATGTCTTGCCAGCTTTGTTGTGTGGTAATGTAAGGTTGGTGGTTTCATGTAACCTCAGAATTTTCTTTTTTAATTTTAGTAATTTTCTGCTTGTGAAGATTTTGCTCTTTCAAGTAATAATCCATTATATAAGCTCAGGTATCCTTATCAATCTTATTGCACTTAGTAGTTTTTACATAGCCTTGTGCATTTCATGAAAAATCTTCCTCTATATTTAAAAGTATTCTAAAACCCAACACTAATCAGCGGAGTGTTTAATGATGTTTAATTTGTTTTTCTCATCTTCAAAATTTCTGTTCTTGGTTTTTTATGAGATACTCAGATCTAGGATAAATCTGCCTTTAATAATAAATTATCAAGCACAAGATCAATTGTTTATTGGTATAATTTCTGGATGATTAATTTAATTTTGGATTAAAGTGGGTGGGCATAATGAAAAACAGCTTTGTATCCTAAGAAAATGGTATTTTGTTAGCTAAACAGTCTATCAAATTCATTTAGTCTTAAAACACTTGTTACACTAAAATTGAATTGGTTTTTATCTGCTTGTGGGTAGTTCATGCAATTTGAGGCGCTATTAACTGAATTGCTACTATTAGTAAAATGTTGTTGGAAGTAGAATTAAAATGAGCAATGGGAAGCATTGCTGAACTGATAACTTTGCATTGAAAATAGTGCCTTTTAAAGGATCCACTTAACATTATTTGAACTATTCTTACGAGGCAATGCTGCCCTCCCCTGGAATGCTGCGAAAAGCAGGAATTTTTATCCCAGTCTTCGCCGGTTCTAGAGCTTCCTATTAAAGAGAAATCGGTGGATTGGTGAAAACGGTGGGGGGAAAATGCTCTTAAATAGACCGTTATATGCTTTCTCTGTTAAGAGAGAAAAAAAAAAACTCCAAACAAACCATAAAACAGACATTTGTGCAGTGCCTCTCTATGCATGATGCAGCATGATGGATGTACAAATAATATATATCAAATTTACTGTGAATACACAGTAAAGGGCTGAGTTAAGTTTGTGTGGCAGTTTGGAGGATGAATTGAAGACAAACAGATGGAAGGTGGTAGGACGACCAATTACAAGAAGCTTTTCTTTAGCAGTATAGTTTTGTCTTGTAAACACGAATGATAAATCTCTAAACATTATATATATATGTTCAGTTCTGCAATAGAGAAGCAAATGTGACCATGGCCAGCAGCTTGCATGGGAATAGGACTGGCTCTTGTGCAAATGAAGCTGTAGCAAAACTGTCGTCTGCTGTCAGGGTCGGTTGGTTACAAAGATATCGCTGTAGGCTCAGGAAGTCCCTTTACTGCACATTCCTGAGAGCTGAGGAAGGTTGTCCAGGGAAATATTACTGTTGCATGGTCTATTCTTTAGTGTATTTCCTCAGATATCTGTAACCAACTCCTCCTGGAAAGAGAATATTAGGATAGAAGGTTCTTTAGACTGTCCAGCTATGGCTGTTGTGTGTTAAATGTGTTGCTATTTGCTTTAATTTTGTAATCTTTCCATTTCTCATTGCCAGGCAATGATTAATCAGATTAGAATTGCTAGGCAATTTCACCATAGTCTAGATAGCAAAAAGAGATAAGCCTTGTTGCAAATACAAGAATTTTAGTTCCCACATCTGAGTCTAGTAAAAGTGTGTGGGGTGAGCTTTGCTTTTTGTGTTAGTTTCTAAGGTATAAAATATCACTTTCTTTTTATAGTTAAGATTTTTCTAATTGCTGGACAACCTGCAAAACACACAACATTTTTTTCCTGTGGCATATGACTTGACTTATGTTTTGCTTGCTCCTCATTCCCTTTAATGCACTGGAGATGATCACCTAACACTAGAGAACACTGGAGGGAGTATGTTAAAACCTCTGGTTCACATATTTCTTCGTGTCTTAGATCTGAACAGATTGCCACCTGAGGAGGGAGGTTTTTCCCCCAGACTGGTTTGTTTGAGGACTTTGCTTGAGTGTGTGAGTCCTTTTCTATTACTTAGGGTCAAGTCACCTAGAAGATGTTTTAAGAGCTGTGGAATATAATGGCATTCCCAACCTGACTTGCTCTTCTCCAGTTACTGTTACAAGGTTGTAGTGGTGTGGATATTTTACTACTACCTTTTGCAAGTAAGGTCTAGGAGTTGTTCTGTGTCTGTGCCAGTCCAAGGAGCAGGTGTGGACCATTTTAAGCTCCACTCCAACCGGTAAGTTACCTGTGACTGGGGCAGATAGAACCTGAATATCCCAGTGGTCTTTCACAGGCTGTTGTTTGTAAAGCGACTTTGCTGGCAGCAAAACAGCAGTATTTGCCTTCATGCACATCAGTGAGTAAGCTATAATAAGCAATTCTTTTGGGAGCTAGCTGTAAAACCACTGCAAGCATGGCTCCAAAATACTTAAAGCTTGAGCTAAATCAACAGATTAGATGCCTTTCCCTTTGTGGCACCCTGCCACAGTAAAACCAGTTTTGATTGTTCTTTTTTGTTAGATCAGTATTTTTCCAGTGCAGCATCCCAATTCAGCTCATTGAATAGTTCATATGAATGGCAGTGGTGTTGCTCCTTGACCTAGAACAGATGTATGAGGTCTAAAACTGTATAACAGTCTTCCTTCTCCATAACTTTTGCAGGTGCTGGGGCTGCTGGTGTGGACCCTGATTGCTGGAACAGAATACTTTCTGTATCCAGCCTTTGGCTGGGTGATGTTTGTAGCTGTGTTTTACTGGGTTCTCACCGTCTTCTTTCTGATCATCTACATGACTATGACCTACACCAGGATCCCGCAGGTGCCATGGACCATGGTGGTAAATATACCCATTCTTTGTTGTTTCAGGTTTGCAGGGTTTTTAAGAGAGTAAAATATTGGTGCATTCTAAGCGTGTGTTTAACTAACTCTGCTTGTACTCTAAATACTGGTGCATTCTATGTGTATATTTTATCATCTCTACCTGTACTCTTTGCAGCTTTTTCCCTAATTACTGTGTGGCTGCCTGTCTGCAGTGTTTCACCTTCATACTACCCAGACATTTTCAAAACACTTCTTCTGTGATGTTTCACCATTTTGTTCAGCGGTTGATGCAATGACTTGATTTTTAACGTGTGTGTGACTGATACTTATGCACAGTGACCTCTTTTTCTCTCTGTAGTGGTTACATCCCATGAAGAGTGAGTCTGTTGCTGCCTCTCAGCTAACAGACCTGGCCATATGGCTGAAACAGCAGAAATCACTACTGGAGTCAACACCATGCTTTAGAAACAGGACTTGGGCTCTTAAAACATGAGTCTTCCTCTGCTAAAGTTAAAGCAAGGGTGGCTCAGAGGTAGCAACACTCTGACAATCCATATGTAGTCTACTGTGAAAACGGTGCTGAAAACTATATATATGTAAAATATGTGCCATGTAATCCTTTGCTTTTAGCTCAAGAGTTAAAGCAAATCAGATAAACAGCTACTGTAATTACAGAAAAATTTCACAGGCACCTAAAATGCAGATCCAGTTTTTATGGTTTGAGCAAATCTGGCCAGCTCTAACTCTCAACAGTATATTTTTACCTTATTTGCATAACAGCCTGGTCTTCAGGATAGTAGACCCTAAAAAGTCATTGTCATTTCAGCCAACTGGCCATTTGTGACCCATCTAAGAATCACTATAAATTTTATCTTTGCATTTGTTGCATACAGCAGTGAGATACTGTTGGGTTTTTTTTCTTTTTAACAGCTAAATATTATTGACTAGAATTCTGTTATTTTTCTGATGAAATGTATTTGACTTCTGTGTTGCTAACAGCTTGTTATCAGCTATATTGTGTATGTGACTAAAATTGAATACTAGAATACTCTTTTAGTGTTCCCATTTGCTGCTGCAATAAATAGCCAGCTATAGCAATTACTAATAAGAACAACCAGGATTGTGTTCAGATAGCTTCTCTATTTTCAAGTTTCATAACCAGCAATTACCATTAAGGCTGTAACACTGCTATAGAAATGTTGGATTATTTCAATTACAGCAGTAATGTGTCTGGGTGCATTTAGAGGTGTGAGGTGTTTTTTTCCCCATTGCATTACGTGTAAGTAAAGTACATTCAAAGGGAAAACATCTTTATATCCATTTGAATAAAGCTCTGGTCATTACCCTTCTTTCATCAGTTCAATGCTATTATGGGACAACTGCATATAAATGACTTGCCCCTGATCTATGGGGTAGACAAACTGGAATATTTGATTTGTTTCTACTTCATATTGAGTGTATTTCTTGCTCTCAGTTCTAAATATATTGTAGATGTACATAAATGTAGGTCCAAAAGGTAGTCTCCTTTTATAGAAAAGGGTCATATAAAGAGAAAATAAATACAAAATAAATAAGAGATGCTTGTATTCCAGCTTGTTTTGCCCTAAGGTATTAAAAGAGCTTTTGAGAGCAGCCCTTGAATTGGTCCTCTGCCGCTTCTGTCTGGCCAAGAGGAACATTGAGTCTCTTTTCAGCAAAGTGTTTTTAAAGTCTTTGTTCTAAAGGTGTTCACACACCTTTTAGAGTGAGTTTGCACTCACCTTTACCCTATTCTCTGAAGAATCCTGAATTTCAGTATCTGCTAGTTATTGCTTTTCCTCCTTAGGCGACAGTTAGCTCAAACTGTTCCTATTGTATGCAGTATCCAAAATTACATCTGGACCTCTCTGTCATAAATTCACTTTTTGCAGGTTAAGCACATTACTAAATTGCTTAAGATGCAGTTACTTTTACTGCAAATTAACCCAAAGGATGTGCTTCAAAACTGACTCTCCTTAATACTGCAAGTTTCTTGCTAAAACAATCAATGGAAGCTTTTAAAATCTGGTGAATTTGAATTTAAGAAGCAGATGGTAATTTAGCATGAACCATTTGGTTTGAGTAATATATTGGCAGTAAAGGCCCAATCAGCTTGCACTGCATTCCATCTTCCCCAACAGTGTTATTTCCCAGAGCAGCACTTCTCAGAAATTATGTGCTTTTTTCTTTTCTACATGACAAGATATTGCAGGGATTTGTAGCTTTCCAGGGTAATTGAGTCTTTTTGGAATGGAAAATCTGAAAATAACAACAAATACTCTAGGTAATCAAATTTGGAGTTTCTAAATCAGTGCTTTACAGAAGTTCACCAGAACCTGCCAATTGTTGGCATCTCATCCTAAAATTGACAGTTTGATATTTTATTGCAGTAATGCCCAGATGATAAAACGAGGGGTGAGATGGGTGGATATAGAGATAATACCTTTTATTGGACAAACTGATACAGGTGAGATGAGCCCCCACTCATTTGTAAGTATGTGAATCAAATCTCAAGTGCCAGTCCTTGGACTCCATCTGAGTGCTGAGGCACTGCCCAGCCCAGTTCCCTGTGGAAGGGTAAGTGGGTATTTTCCACTGTTCCTTCTGAATTTCTCTTCTTGAGCTGCAGCTCTTTTTAGATTTTGCTAAAGTTGGTGAAAAGTAAATTAAATAGTGGGTAACTGGCATAAACTCCTAGCATCCACTGGGTCACACTGTGTGAATTAAGAAGTTGGAGCTGCACCAGTATGGCAACATTCAGACAACTAGAGCAACAGGGTTAAAGATTGTATTTGTGTGACACTCCGGAGTGCAAACCTGGGATCAGAAGCAGAATGGGAGCTGATTAGGTACAAAGTTAGCACCAGGTGTATATTGAGTTACCAATTTCTGCAATTGTAACTAGATGCCAGGCATGTCACAAGCATTACACTTCAACATGGCACCAGGGAAGTAAAAGTATAGTTTTATGGCCAAATTCATATTCCTTAAACAGGTAACAGAGTGGACCTTTGGGGATTTAGGGTTTGTTTTTTTTTTTAATAAGAAGCTTCCATGACCAAGTAGTGAGAAAGTAAGGGAAAAAGCATTCATGTACTTTTAAAAAACCTCATTCATTTTTCTCTTTCATCTTCTTAGACATCTGTTCTCTCCTACTTTCCTGTTCTTTCTCACATGCAAAAACCAAATAAACTTTTTGGTTGCTCTCTGTAGTGTTATGTGAGGTCACTGTTACCTGCTTTGCTTCTTTCTTAGTAAGGAATGTAAGTACCCTGAGACATTGACTTTGCTCCTTGGAAGAGAAAATGCAGCATCTGCCATGGGTCTTGATGACCCATGTAGTCCATTCAGACTGTTCTCCTACTTGCATTTATCTGTTTCTTTCTTCTCTCAAAAACAGGCAGAAGGGAAAGGTACTGACAGGTGGAAGAATACAACTGAGAAAAAAAAAAAGTCGCCCTCTTTATCTCCTTCAGTAATGTAGGAAACAAAGTTTTGGAAGCTTTATAAATATTCTCCATATGCCAGGATTTATTGATTCCTGTCTTTGTGTGGATTAGAAATTTAATCAAAGTGCAGTTTTGTCTTGTTTCATTTTTTTTGGTTGTTTTTATCATGTAGTGTCATATTCTTACTGCCTAACCCTTAGATTGTGATAACCAAACTATGTCCTTATTTTCACTTTTGGAAAATCACAGCACACGGGCTTTAAGACTTTTCTGGATTTAGTGTGATGGAGAGAACAGTTTGCCCAAGATATGGTTTAATGTTTATGGGTCTTCAAAGCAGTTAAATTTTAATCTTACAGATAGAAACATGGAAGAAGGCAAAAATAGTTAAGAATGAAATTTCTGGTGTACATTGCATATGTTCAATGTATTTCAGAAGAGAATTTTTTAATTTTGGAAAACAAATGCCTGCGCATATTAATGACATATGTTTGCCTTTTCAACAGGGTCTGTGTTTTAATGGAAGTGCCTTTGTTTTGTATCTCATTGCTGCCATTGTAGATGCATCTTCAGTTACCAAAGACCTGGACAATCACAATTACAACAGCTGGGCAGCTTCTTCAGTGAGTTCATTTTTTGTTTAAATCAGTTCCAATAAAATTATAGCAAATGAAGTCTCGCTGGAAGAGTGGGTTGAAGTTGCAGGTGTTCTGTGTTTTGAAAAGCTGCAGAGTGATACAAGTCACACACAAAACCTATAGGAAGCTGCAATTTAGTTCATAATTTTAGAGGTGACTAGAAATTCCACCAGGACATGACAGTCACATCAGATAAGGCAGTAAGGTTTTTAAGATCACATTGATTTCCCCTTCCCTTTGCCCGCATTTATTACCAGCTCTCTGGCTGAGGTCAGAGTCTGCTGATCAGAGCAGACAAAAAAGATTGTGTGAGCATTGAGTCACCTCAATGCACTTGGACAACTTCAAAAGCAGTTTAAACTCAGCTAACTTGGCACACTTATGGATAAGGTGCATTCAGCTTTCTGTGGGCTGAGCCGTTGTCCATATTGCCCACACGGCACCTTGGGGAAAGCCCTGGAATGCTGTTGTTATCTCCACAATTATCTTCCTGTTATGGCTTCAGCTTTGGATAGCCATCCCTTTGAGGGCAGTGTGTGGAAAGTCATGTAACGTGAGGAAATCACTACTTAGTCTGACATTACTGCCTTACTACTTAGATTTAGTAATTCAAAACAGTCAAAGTGGATGAAAAATAACTTAAAACAAAAAAGGAAAAGTGCCTTGTCATTTTTGAGTGATGTGAACACATTCACTAGCAAAGGTGAGGGAGTTGTAAAAGAACTTTTTTTCATGTTGTGGAAACAGTAGTTAAATTCAATTGTATTGAGGAATTCCAAATTATTGGGTGTTCGTGCTTCTGCATTTGTCCTCCTGACTATTTACAAATCCTGTCTGAACACAGGAACTTGAAGACCTGCTCTGTTTTTGTCCTGGGCATTGGATCACTACATCCCTGTCATTTCAGTGGTGTTGAAGGTCTTCTCCCCTTGGCAGTTTGTACCTACAGATCTGTTACTCAGCCACTGCAGCTGACAGGAACTTGCTTGCTGCTAGATAGGCTTCCATGCTGATTCAGGTTTTATGCAAAATGCATGAATGTTCAGTGTCTCATGGGAGGTTTGGATTCTCTTCTAATACGTCCTAATAATGTTTATCTAATGCAGTGTCTAAATAAACTATTAAATGTGGATTCTTGCTTTCCAAATCCATTAAGGGTTTCATGGATAGAGGATTTAGCAAATCATCTATCCCCAGTAGTCATTCAGTTCGAAAGATTTTAGATGAAGCTTTTATGTAATAAGAAAAAAACATAATTGGAAAAAGAAGAATGCTACAGTTTTTAATTGTAATAAGATTTTACATCATCATCTACAGTTTTTGGTGTTACAGATTAAATTTGCATTAGACGATACTCACCAAGAGCCCTCTGTTGAAAGGCCTTAGATTTACTGCCTGGATGAATGCTCAGCAGTGCCTACCCAAGCCAATGATGGCATATAAGCCAGGAACAGCTCTAGAATCATAAAATATTTTTAGGCTGGAAGGGACTTCTTGGAGGTCATCTGGTCCAACTCTCTTCCCTCCTATGGCAGGGCTAACTCATATCAGGCTACCAGGGCCTTGTCCACTTGAATTTGAGTATTTCCAAATATGGCTATTCCACAATGCCTGTGTGCCTGTTTGATTACTCACACTGCGATTTTTTTTCCCTAATATCTAATTGAAATTTCCCGTCCTGTAACTTGTGTTTGTTCCTTCTTGTCCTATCATTGCTCACCTCTTAGGAAAGTGGTGTTAATCCTACTTGGAGTGACAGCTTTACTTGACTCAGTTACCAGCACAAGACATTCTGGTATTGTCATTAAGACCATGTTGAATATTGTCTGTTTTGAACAACACACAGCAATTAACAGGAACTTAGGCACTAGTGCTGAATTGGACTTAATTAGTACAAGTGATATGAATCTAGTGTGCTGTAGAAGGCTCATTCTGTTACCAATTTCTGACAAAGCAGTAATATGACAGCATGGTTGCTGTCACTGTTATTTGCACTGAGGAATATCTTTATTCATCAGTAGAGGACCTCTGGAATTGGTAACCTAATCAGCAGTGCTGTTTGAGAACAGTTTGAGAACACATTGAGCCTGGGCCTGCATTTGAACTCAAGTTTTCTCTGTGAGCAAACAGATGCTCTGTGAGCCATGCTGAGGTACGGGTAGGCAATTCCTGGAACACAGCAGCAGGGCAGAATGTTAGCTTGAGCCCTCATTGTCCCACAGACAATCCCTCAGGCTCTAAAACCATCAAGTGTTTGAGTGGTGGCAGACCAGTCTGTGAGGTCCATAGTGAGGCAGTACAATGGGGAATTTATGAAAAAGGTTGAAATATGTCATGTTTTGTCTGCTCCTAGGCCCATATATCTGTGCATAGTATGAACTTTTTTTGCACAGTGTTGACTGCCATGGCCACACAAGCACAAGGAGGTGAGAAGTGTCCCATTTTAGTTAGCTTTCTATTTTCCTTTTTCCCAAGTCCCATAACTATTTTTTTCTTAGAAATTACAGTGCTTTCAAACATATTTATTTCCTAATCTATTTTTTCCCCTCTCTCTACAGTTCTTTGCCTTCGTGGTTACCTCCTGCTATGCTGGAAATACATATTTTAGCTTTATATCCTGGCGATCACGAACTTTGCAGTAAATACTTCATTAAAGTGAATTCTGTAGTGTAAAGTACCTTGAGGATTATTCACTTTTGATAAAATCTTGGAAGAGGGTTGAGGTATTTTTGAACATTACTGTTAGAATTGATACAATATAAACTGAGATCAAATGACTATTTATAACAGTGCCGTCTTCAGAGACATTTAACCCTGACTTTGTACTGTAGAATAAAATTTCATACTGCTTCTTTTAAAATTAACATGGTATTTTTCTAGACATTGTATAGTCATTACTACTGGACCTTTAATAAATTTTACTCAATGTGCCACATTTGTAAATGTAACTTTTAAAATGTTACAGGTATACTTTTGATACTAAATGCTACCAAAACTAAGATTGATATTGTATCATTATTATGTATGAAAAGTGACATTGTGCAGAAGAAAAACCACCTGAAAGTTAAATAAATAAATAAATAGATAGATAAATGATCCAACTGTGCATGTTTTGTAAACTGGGAGTAGAGTGTTGGTTTTTTAATTTCTTTTTCAGAGTATAATATATACTACTAAGAATTCTGATGATCCTGTCAGTGTGCATATTCTAACAGCTTCTCACATCACGAGATTGCTTTTGGAACCTGTTACTGTAGGTCTGAAGCTCCAGTTTGAAGCTGAAGAAATGTGCCTGGAACACATGATCCTAACAGGTTTCTCAGATCCAACAGGCTCCAAAGCTCCAAAGAGTCCAGACAACACCCCCTGAGTGCTCTGGGCTCAACCTACTGAGGATATCACAAATCTCTGGCTAGGGGTAACACTTCTTGTTTCTCAGCAATCTCTGGTTGCTTAGGTCTTCTTCTCCTCAGATTAGGCCATTCATCTGTCTTATTAACATCTGGGCTTCTAAATCCTATTAAATGATATAAAGATTAAACCTACAGAATTGTCAAGACAGCAGTGCTAGAAGCAAGGAATTTCCTCCCTCCTTTCCTGTC
Organism: Chaetops frenatus; assembly: GCA_013400775.1. Classification (NCBI taxonomy): domain Eukaryota; kingdom Metazoa; phylum Chordata; class Aves; order Passeriformes; family Picathartidae; genus Chaetops; species Chaetops frenatus. The sequence goes on along the minus strand of VZTR01026477.1, from coordinate 19,217 downwards.
TACTGGCATCATCTACAACTTGTTAGTTTAACAAATGAAGTTGGTGCTCATATTTAAATAACTTTGAATCAAGCAGAAGTATGACAGAATATGACTTTCAAAACAGACACCTTTGAAAATAACTTTCAAATACAAATTACCTAGGGAGTTTTTCTGCAGGAATTATGTGATGAGTGAAAGTTTGTGATTATTTTGTGATGTTATTTGAAGTTTTCCTCATTTAAAACTACTGGTGAACCATGTATTCTTGGATTAAGAAGATTTGGACTCACCTCTGGCCTTCAAAAGCTTATTTGGTTGATAATATAAGGTAGTAGAGAAACCTCACTGCTTAAAAAACACCTTCTTTATTTCTCCTTTTAACTAAATGGTGTGTGGTTACTTCCTTATGTGGCTTGCAGAAGGTTTATCAGCAGACAGCTAACTCCCTTCTCAATCACATGATTTTCTTCTTGATTATCTGTCAGTCATAAGATTTCACTGTAAGGGAAGCCAAGATATTATTTAAAAACCTGTATTTGTCTGCAAATTGCATTTGGCCTACACAACATAGGTCAGACTGTCTGCTGCTTGCTAAATTTATCCAGTTGTGAGAAGGAAGAATGGCTACCAACTCTGCATTTTATCTACACAGATAAAATGTGTCATTAAAATCCCGTATGCTCTTTTCCATCGCTGGGAAAGAAAAGAATCAAAGGCATTAGAATTATCCAAGTGCCAGCTGATAAAATGTGACTAGAAATATAGCCAGAATTAAAATTTCATCAGTGATTTCTCATCAGTAAAAATGCTTTGGTAGTAATAGAAATTCTTTCTCATTGATATTTGATGTATTTGTTTCAACTCCAAAGGATGTCACTACATTTGCACAAACATTTCAAGATTTCGTAGTAACTGCAATAGTCTGGTCTAAATTCATACTCCAGACCTCATTTGTGGACAGAGGTAGTAAGAGGGAGTAGAGCTAAGACGAAGTTCTACGCTTCATCCATGTCATGGCGACTGTGTGTCACGTGTCAGAATAAGCCCTTTAATGTAAGATAAAACCAGATAAAGAATGATTCTGGCAAAATATCTCCCTGCTCTCTGAATCTTCAGTGCTGATCCTCAAGGCAAGATCTGCAGAATGACTTCCTAAGACAAATCTTTGAGTTGAATCCTTAATTCTGAATTTAAAAAAAAAATACACACTAGGCAAAAATTTGCTTTGTGCTTGGCCTTGTTTATTTTTTTCTCCACAAACCATAACTTACCTGCCTTGCTCTTTCCTTTTAGAAAGGCAATTATCTTACTTCCCGTGCTCTTTCTCATCTCTCTCATTTGTCATCTGTTGCCCAGATACCAACTGTCTTGTTTTTCAAGTGTTCTGAACATCTAGTTAAAATAGGAGGAATCAGCACAAGCTGAGCATTCCTTTTGAAATTTGCTCTTCCAATTTCAGGCCTGAAGAAAGGCATAAGCACCCAAAAGGTTATCTTCCAGTTCACTAGCCTTAAATATTGATTTGCAAACCATGAGTTAATGCATTTGTATATTCTAATGTTGAAAAAGAAGATAAGCTAGCTGTGGTTTATCATATAACAATTAAAATAATGTTTGTACCTGCTGTAGGTTAGTACTTGTAAGACTGAAAGAAGCCTTAAAAGGACAACTGGTAAGTGATGAAGTCATTAGTAAAATTCTTAATACAGATATTTAAAAGGATAAACAAACTGCTAATTGACTTGCAAAATGAGGGTATTTGATTTATAAATAAATTTTTTCAGACAAACAGTCTCTGAAAAATCTAAGTACGTAAGGGAACTTGATGTCAACTTATGGCCATTAATTTTCATTTATTAAGGAGTTGTCAGCACCTTTTTTCATCATCATACATGATGCACTTAACAAGACACAGTAAATAGCATGAGAACTATAATAAAAACTTCAAATGCAGTAGTGTTAGATGGACTTTGTCCCAGTGCTTCACAGAAGACACCTGCATTGCTGGGTAGAAAATATAACTTATTCTACTTGTATTAATTTAAAGTTATTTCTGTTTTACTGGCCCGAACTCAGATCAGCAGGCCCCCAGTCACACATTTTCAAAAGAAATAAAGAACTTAAGAAGCTGAACCAGCAGGTAAAACCCTCGTGTTTATTAATAGGCAGGGAAGAAGTTACTGGAATGTTCCTCCACAGGGCTTATAGAAACCTATAGCCATGCATGCTTCTAAATGTGAACTGTAAGGAGAAGAGAAAAAAAAAAAAAGCAGCTGTTCAAAAGTGGAACAATTTTCTTTTTTTTCTCTGCAGCTAGCATTTTACTCTTGTAGTGGTAGTCAGTTTTGTAGCTTTGATATCTAACAACATGAGATAAAATGTGGTGGGACAGGGAATACCTTTTATTGCAACCACAAGCTGTCCTAATACAAGTCCAGAATTATGCACTGCTTAATCTAGTAAGGACCATTGCCCACATTGGCAAACCCATTTTGCTCAGTAAATTGCTTACACTAGGGCCTTTTGTGTGTTGGGAGTTATCTGAGCTTACATCTCCTTGGACAATTTTAGTTGCTGAAAGGACTATTAAATACTAAATATGAACAGAATCTGCATTTTAACTGCAGAACAGAGCAGCAGAAAATGGGGTTACTACTCCAGGGAGTACAAAAGTGGCATATGCCCAGATCAGAGGCGTGCTATTACCTCACTTGTCAGAAAGCAGACCAAGTTATTTTTAAACTGGAGGAAATATATAGCTTCCTTTGCTGCGTTTCGTTAGTATCGCTGCATGACTGAATTCAAACACTGGGCCTGAGACATCTGGACAGTCACTACAGTTTTACCTGTTCTGCTCATTTAATGCAAATGGCTTTTTTCTTTTATGAGATCGAGAGTCAGAGCACTGTGTGTGTGGGGGGGGGGGGGGGGGGGGTGGGCAGGAGTG
>VZTR01026477.1:227-16169 GCA_013400775.1 Chaetops frenatus | reverse complement strand
AAGCGCCGCGCTCCGCCCGGCCCTGCCAGCCCCGGGGCGCCGCCGCCCGCCCCGCCCCGTCCCATCCCATCCCGTCCCATCCCGTCCCGTTCCCCGTGCCGGGCCGGGCAGCGGCGAGGCGAGCGCGGTCGCAGCCATGTCGCACGGGGCGCGAGTGATCCGCACCGGGGTGAGCAGCGGGGGGCCCGCCGCCCCGCCGCCCGTCACCGTCGCCTCCTCCTCGGCGGGCTCGGACGCGGAGCTCATGGACGGCGGCTATTTCCGCTCCTGCGCCGGCATGCTGAAGGTGGCCCAGATGGTAAGGGGCGAGCGGGGCGGGGGTCGCTGCCGGAGCTCCTGCTGGGGCCCTCGGAGCCCGCGGGAATCGCGCTCATCCCTGCCGGACGGGAGCGCCGTAGGGCGGTGCTGGGGCCGCGGCTCGGCGCGGGTTCGGCCCCCCAGCTCTCGCAGCTCCCAGCGGGACGAAAAGACCACGTTCCTCTGGCAGAGCGAAGCGTTGCTCTCTGTCGGAAAGCTGCCTTTGCCTCTTCCTAATGCAGCAATGAGCAGTTCTGACCAGGCGGACGTGCATGAGCCCAAAGTAGCAGTGTTAACTTTTTGCCATTTACAAGGGTAGTGATGTGACGGCACATCGTGCTGCAGTGGAATACCTCATTCCTTAGCAGAGGTAAGTTTTTAGGAGAAAGCGGGGCCCAGAGCCGGTGCCCACAGCGATCTGGTAAAGGTGGGCACCACAGCTGAGGCTGCAGCTCCAGCTGGCTCCGTGCCCTGTCTGTCAGAGACCTCCAGCAGTGACCCAGTGACACAGGGCGGGATGTGGGACATGTATGGCTGAAATTCAAAAGCAGTCAACGGTGGAACGCTGCCAGGACTTGAGCTGATGCCTTAACTCAGTGCATGAAATTCGGCTCCATGCAGATGTGCAGAAGATTAACAGATGGATAAGCTCTTTCTCATTTTTATGGCCCATAATTATCTCTGGGGTGATTTGTCAGCCTAATTACAGTAGTGGCAGTGGTAATGCCCTGGAAAGAGCGTGAAAGACATCATCTACTGAAACCTCTACACGTACATTTTCATCCTGCAAAAACTTGTGCCTTGACAGCATTTTATCCTGGCACCATTGCCTTCATCTTTTTGTAAGTTCCCAATGCCTTCTTTCCCCCTGCCTGTATTTGTTCAGTCATTTTTTAAAAGTTGTGCAGGTTATCGGCACCCAGATTTCTCAACTGACATTCGAAGTTAGGATTCATTATGTTCTAAGCTACTGAGTAGTAATATCAAATCCTCAAGGTTCTCTTTAAAAGCCGCCCAGTTTCTTGCAGCTCGTTATTAGCAAGAGGTGAAGCTGACCATGGCTAGTCATGGCTGCCTCCACCTGCTGAGCATCTGCCCTGCACTCATGAGACCTCGGAGTTGTCCCTCACTATGAATTCTGTGCCGTAGGAACACAAACAGTTGCCTGCTGCCTTCTGGCTTGGGTCTGCATGGAGCAGACCTGGGGAATCTTTTCAGAAGACAAGTGACATTCTTTTGAGCATGTGTCTATATTGCAACTGAACCTGTAGCCCTAAAACAGTAGACTAGTGCTCTGCTGATGAGCTGAAAGTCTGTTTGCTTTCACCACTGTGGAAAGAGCTGTTCGTTTTATGGGCTAGAAATAACTAATCCTCTCTGCCCTCCATCCTGCTGTGGTGTCTACAGCTGTGAGGTGTGACTCCTAAAGCTACCACAGCATGGTTATTTGTGCTGTAATGTCAGTTTCTGGTGCACATATTAAGTGCATGCATTCTTTAGATGCTTTACATATTTTCATGTGCTGGATGTAAATCTATGTAATTTTATGTAATGCTTCACATAGTTTGCATAAAGTCATAATTTATTGATGTCATTCAATGTAAAATTCACCTGAATTTAAGCAAGTGCCTTTCTGTGGTGACTTTAACAGAAGTTAAAATAATCTAAATTATTTTTCCTTTGCACTCTTTCACCTTCACCTTGTTATATTTTTCTGCTTTTCATCTTGCCTGTAAGCTCCTCAGTAGGAGTTACCTCAAGAATTCAAGGAACTTTGGGCAAATTAACTTCTTCTAATATCACATATCACAATACGTCTTCTCAAATAATTCCATAAGAAAACCAAATGTTTGTACTGTAGCATGTAGAAATAACCAGGATATGTTAGTTCTAGCTTAACTACTGCATCAAATAAAATAGGGAGAGCTAAATATTTTTACAGTTCTCTTTTATCTCTTCTGAGACAGTATTTATATCCACAGGTCCATTTGTACAAACGTTCATTTCTCCTAGTACAAAGTGTTGGCTGTAACTTTTTTTGGTAAAGATTCCTTTTTGCTAAATCTGTAAACATTCCTGCACTAGTGTTGATGTGGCTGGTGGCTGTAGTCTTACTGAGAAGGAGAGCGAGCCCTTATGCTAGCAAAGGGCAAAGGTAAGGTCATTTGGGTTTGGATGTATATTGCACTGAATTGTGTGCTGGGCCTCTGAGTGGTTGTGGTTGGGAAGAGGAAACATGACAAGTTTTGTTCTCTCTTTCTTCCTTAGTCCTCTTTACCAAGAAGTAGAGGATGTGATAGAGAGCAAGAAAGAAACATTTCATTGTTTGCTGTAATGTTAAGGGCTGTTTGCTGTGCTTGCAAGCTAAAAACCCCCAAAACCCCAATGACTGCATGTATCTGTGAGTGACATAATTCTAATAGATTACAACAACCTGCTATGGAAATCATAAGAAGGAAATAGAAGATAATGTTACAGCTGTCCTACTGTAAGACAGAAGGACTAAAACTCAGGAATATTGAAGAGATTTTGCGGCCTGATTGGTTGCTAATTTTTGGATGTTACCAGGGCTTTCTCGAAATTCTGGGTGCTGCAGTGTCTAGCATAGAATGAAATTAAGAATAAAAAAGTGTTTCTTGCCTGTAAGCCTAAACAAATTCCTTTACATTTTTTGCTAGAGAATTTCTTTAACCTTGCAGAATAGTTACAACTCTGAAAAGACAGTGTATTTTATGCATTGACTTCATGGCCTAGGGAATAGTCTATAAATATGTTGAAAATAAATGGGAGGAGAAAACATAGTTATGCAGACTTGTGCACCTTGTGTGGCAGTAAGACGATCTGAAGGCTGCTTTTCCACGTGTGACTCTTACTAACCTTAGCTGGTGCTCTTTTCAAAATCCAGTCTGAACTGACACTCTGACTTTAACAGGAAATTACAAAGTATTTCCATATCTAACTTACTTCAGCTTGCCTAACTTGATGTTGTTAATACAGCTTTTGCTTTTTCTTTCCTTTCCTTCTCTTTTTTCTGGTATTTGCTGGTTTGCCAAGATTTCTTGGGGGTATGTGCAGGATCCTACAGTGGCCACCTTGGTTCTGTAGCAGCAGTGCACTAAGTGTGTGAGTGGGTGTGCATCAGCGTCCACAATACACTTAGACCAGAGCAACGGACTTGAATGACTTGAATTCTGGCCAGTTTGCTAAAATCGACACAGATGGCACTCTTCAGCATTCTGCATGAGCTGTGCAGGTTTGGCTGAGGCACATTTGCTTTGTGTCCTTGCTACTGCTGTCTGGTTTCATTGTAGGCCTTTGTCGGAACCTCTGTTGCCTAGCTTGGCAAGCTCTCAGTAGATGGGTTCTTGGGAGTGTTCTGAGGCATCCTGTGCCATTAGAGTCAGTGGTATGAATGTGCATTTGTACTGTCACCAGGGTGGCTCAAGTGCCAGCGTTGATAGATTGAAACAAGTCTGGTTCTGCTGAATTTCTCCTGGAGTCCTCATGTACTTTTTATATTTTTGCGGCTGAAGTCTGGAGGATGCCACTGACACTGTCTTGGACGAGGTCCTGCTTTCAGCCCAGCCCATGTTAGACAGGGGAGCCTGTACAGGTGCCCCACTCTCTTGGGCACTTGGTAGGAGGGATTGTAGCACCTGTCCAAAGTCCAAAGTGCCTGGTGCAGAGCCTTTGCAGGAGTGTGACCACACAGACTGAAGAGAGAAAAGAAGAGCTGAGAGCTCACTTGTAGGAGAGCCATCATGGCACAGCACAGGCTTGTGTAGGTCTCTCAGGCTTCTCAAACTGTTATTGGACCACTCCTTTTTCCTGAGAGGTGCAGAGTGGCCTTCTTTTCCTCTCTTTCACTTCCCCCAAGTTGGGCTAAGCTAACTTTGGTCACAGTTCACACTGAAGGCCATTGTTCCCACAGTGACACCACTGTTACTGTTACAGTAGCTCTGTCAGAGTAAGCACAGCCTCAGAATACAGGGTGTTTTAAGCTAAAACCAGTGCTGATTCCGTCAGCTCAATATGAGCCATCAGTTTCACAAGACAGAAAACAAAAAAAAAATCAAAATTACCTTCTCAAGGCTGAAAAAGAGATTTACAAGCAATTGCCATGTAAAAAAAAGGATAAACTCAATAAAATTTGACTTAACAACATCATTTTAACTTGTTAAAAATGCTAAAGCAATAGTTAAAGCTTTTTTGCCGAGTATCTATTTAATTTCCAAAGTATGCTTTGACAAAAGCAACGACATATTTGACAAGTGAATGGCCAACAAGACAGTCTGTAATTCTGAGTAACATTGAAGTGTGCTGAAACCTCTCTGGGTTATTTGTATACTAACATATAGTTGCATAATAGTATTCAAGAGAATATTCATTCATCTAACACTGAAGGCTGGAGAATACTGGTAGTTAGATTGCTGGAGCCAAGTTCCATTTCTGAATGTGCTGTATAATGTCAGGCAAATTTACTGGGGAGGTATATTCAGAAGAAGTTAAAATATGAAAAGAAAGCAAAATCTGTTAGTGCAAGAAAACAATTCCTAATCAAATCATTGACGCAAGAAAAAGAAATTCACAAAAGCAAGTTCTGCTTGGAATTATTTGAGAGCTACTCAATCTTTTAACTTGACCTTGAGACTGAAACATCTTTCTGTCCGTGCAGGTGATTGAAATAAAACATCTAATTCTGTGCAGAAGTGTGTCAGTAACATGATTTTGCCTCTGTGGTAATAAAGCTGCTCATTCAGAAGAGAGGCATTCTGGGGATATGCAGAGGTGCTGAAACTGTCAGCCTGTCTGAGAGTCCTGTATAGACTCTGCTTTCTGGAGGACTGAGGAAAACCACCCCAAGAATGTGCAAGATAAACCACTGGCTGAGCAATGAGACACATTTTCTGAGGCCAAGGTCAGAGCTGTTGTAGCTGCTCATTATTTTTGTTGTTCTGCTGGAAACTGCAGTAAAAGGACCTCGCTGGGCATGCTGAACAAAGGGAGAGAAAAAACTTACCTAAGTCTTAGATGGCTCCAAAGTAAGCTGGAGCACTCAAGTCAGGAGTGTCCAAGCTTAGTAATTAAGCCCAGTAGGACTGGGAGGTCCTGTTATTTCCCCTCTGAGAACACCAAAGCCTGCTGCCTCAGCCAGGGGTGTTTTTTCCATGCCTCTGCCCTGGGTGGCCATTTTACAGTTTCTGTCCAGGTGTTTGCGTAAGAGCTGGAAGCAAACACTGTGTTCTCTGCATGTTAACCAAGGAGTGCTTGCTGGTAGGCTGACACACTTCTATTTGATGAGGCGGAATTCCACAAGAAACACCAGTTGAAGGAATTTTCCCCTTCTGTCTTGTCTCCGTGCAGCTGTTCTCAGCTGCAGTGATGCAGATGCCCACCAGGTTACACAGTACCAGGGAACTAATGGAGCTTTACAATTCCTAATCGGTTTTCTTTTCCATAACTGTTTTTAGGGAACAGTGCAGCCATAGAGGCTACTGTGGGCAAGAACAAGTGTCTGGCATGGAAGGGCAGGAAATACGTTAGCTTGAAGTAGTTCCATGTGTTTCAAACCACAAGCTGAGAATGTACTCCTTTTTCTTTTCTCTTGGGCAGGGGAAGGTTTTGTACCATCTGTTTTAATTCCCGTCTACCTCTTTCAGGAAAAAAAAAAGGAACTTGTAATTTTTCGGATGTTGAAACTACTCTAGAAGGCTAAAAAAACCAACTCCATTTTGTAAAAAGGCAATTATAGTCATAATTAAACACTAGGATATCTCTGCTCTGAATGTGTCAGTGAATGTGTTATTTGTTATTTATTAAAAGAGGCTTTCTAAAAGCTCAAAGCTGGAGTCATCTTTCATTGCTTATTTGGTGCATCCATTATAATTTGTTGCAGTACATTCATCAGCAATCTATGTGCATGTAGAGGTGATTCTTTCTGTAGAGGTGATTGAACAAGGGTTAGCAAGTACATTTTCTGAAATAACAAAAAAAAAAAAAGGGAAGTGAAGCACAGAAATTTACCACATTACCTGAGACATGTTTAGTATGCCTGAAAGAGCAGAGTGAAGTATTGGCAGTGGTTTCCTGGCACATTTGTTTTATGGGAAGTTAAATTTTAAAGCATCATTAAAAAATCTTAATCAGGTGCGCATGGTGTCCGTGGATAATAAGGTGTGGTGAAAAACATGGATTCTTACTGCTCTGCAACTTTCTTTTAAGGAGTGCAAGACCAGTGTGTTCCCTGTCCTTGCTTTGCTGAGAGATGGTGTCCCTTTGAACATCCTCCTCTCCTGCCACAGAGTGACAGAATCCAGTGGATCCCTTACAGGTTCGGTCTCCATCTGCTCAGAGGCTATAAACAATAAGGAATAGCATCTTGCCAAGCAGCCTTCACTGGGTTCCGGGACTGTAGGGGCTGGAACTATTTGTTGTGGCTCACTGTGGTCCAGAGGAAGCCATCGGTGAGAGAAGCACACCTGACCCTGAGGCTCTGGTACCTGCTCTGCATTACTGGGGTATTGTCCCCCAAAGCCAGACAGTGTTTCCTTCTATGAGTAAGTGTTTCCTCTGCTCCCCTCCCCGGGGAGTCCCTGTGAGGTATTCGCCCAGTCCTGCGGCTGAGCTGTCCCCTTTGTGCCATTGTCACGTCATGTGTGCTGTGGCCTTGTCCTCCTGTTTTGTGGTGATATGTAAAGTATACAGCAGACAGAAATTGCTACTTTCTGTACAGAGAGTTCAGACTCTGAAATTGCTGAGATTTCCTTTCACCCACCTGTGAGCTTCCTCTTCTTTGCGTAACTGAGATTCTTAAGGGGTCATTGTGGCTGGAACAACTCCCTGCACTGCAATGATGGTCATTTGATGAATGTAATGGCAAGGACAGATGTGCCTGACTGGTCAAGGATAGGTGTCTGCAACTTTCAAAGCCAAAACAAACTTGGCTGCTGTTCCTGCAACAGTAGCAGCAGCTGCAATGCTTACGGCTTCCTCTTTTGCTCACAGCTTCCCCTAAGGAAAATGGAAGTGTGATGATGACAAAATTGAGAAGCTGCTTCAGGGAGAATTTTCTCATAATATTTTCGGCAGTTTGTTGTGTTGTTTGGCTTTTTTAGAAGTACCACTAGTGAGTTCCGGAAACAAGTGCTGACTGCTGGGCAAGATGCGTGCTGTTAATGTGAGATGACCAGCAGCAGCTGCTGAACTGCAGAGTGACTTGGCCTATTTTCCTTGAGTCTGTAATCATGCTCTGCAAGAGCTCTTTTCTTTGTTTGGGAAGAGCACAGTCCCCACTTGCTGCTTCTCACCTGCTGGCTTGTTGAGCCTTTTGGCAATTGCTTGAGTATACAACTTGCTGGCAGACACAGGAGTGCTGTCCCGCCTGTTGAAGAGGCCTGACAGTCTTCAGGCACTCACTGGAAGCTGTCAGCTGCAGCAGTGCCAAGGGGGGAATCTCATCTATTTTCATTTTTCCCCCTCTTTCATCGCCCTTCACTTCTCTGGCACCTTGCCAAGCACCTAGTGTTCACACTTATAAAAGGTTGTTTCCTGGTGTGCAAAGACCCACCCTGGTCCAGCAGCCAAGCTATGATGATGCCCGTTCATCTGGGGATTATCATGATGTTTTCGGGAGCTCTCACCTGTTTTTTCCTGATGGAAATTATAATATGCCAGCACAACTAACAACGTAGACTTCAGTGATGTAAACGAGCCCTCCTCTTATTCGAGGAGACCTTGCTCAAGGCTCCGTTTCCATGGCTCAGCAAAGCCCTTGCTGGAGATGATAGATACGAACTTTTTAACTGCTGTCTCTGTGACTGCCAGATGTCATTGTGGTGATCTCTGAGGCAGGGAGAGATATGGCAGGTGTCAACTGAAGATCTAAGTCAGTCAAGCACTAAATGCCTCAGACAGTGAGAAGGGGCTGTGTTGTGTGCAGCATCTGTAAGGGTGAGCGATGAGCAGATTGCTCCCTGAGGATTGGCAGGCGGGGAGGCATGAGACCTTCACATGGTATCCCTGATCTCAGCAGCAGCTTCCAGGAAGATGAGATTGCTTTTTATTTTTTCATGCATCTAATTTGATAGGTTGACTAGAATGATTGTTGCCATGGGGTACTGGTTTTTGTGCTGTGTGTTCCTGTCTTAGCTTTAAGCAGCTCTGTGCTGCTAGATATGTGTCGGACATCCAGAACATGGTGGAAACTTTGCAGCCTGTAAATATACACAGTGTACCCTGGGCTTCTAGCAGTCTGGACCAGGCTTGGCTGGCCAGCCAACACAGGCTCCTTCTCTGTAGGTGGTATTGCCATGCGTGGTTGGTGGATCCATTTTTAGACAGCCATGAAATTTATCTACAAGGGCTCTGTAGCTCACAGGCGTGGGCTAAGCTCTTTCTGTATCGTGTATCACTGGCAATAGGGGACTTCACTGACTTTTTAATGGGCAAGCAATATAAACAAGCCAAACCATGTGTCTGAGAATGGTTCAGAGTGGTGGTCTCAGAAGTGCCTGGTTCCTGCAAGCAGTTTATCTTCCCAGCCAACTAGAAGGAAGCGTGGCAGCTGAGGTGGGCAGTCTCCTGCAGTCGTTCTCCGTTTACACAAGCTTACTCACACTGTGAACTGTCTTCTCCTGTTATTCTGTCTGACTTTCAGGCTTACCAGATGGAGAGAATGGTTGACATGACTCTCCAGGAGGATCTAGATGTTGGAAATGCTTGACTTGTAGAAGAGAGAAGTATCAATCACAGCTTGCTGTGCAGTTTTTGAATCTGGAGAGCTTTGGTTGTCCTAATTCCCCTCATTTTTGGTTGCTATCACCAGATGCTCCAGTTTTTCCTAGGGGACTCTGCAAATTCAAGTCTCTTACAATGTTTTTTACTTCCTGTAGTCTTTGAGATGTGATTTAGAGATCGTCCCTACCATGCCAGATAGATGGTGTACAGTGTATGAGCTACAGCAGCAGGGGCCACATACATATATGTTTTTTTGCAGCAATAAGGAAGTATTTTTCTAAATGGACTTGTTTGTGTGGGACACAGGTTCCCAACAGGCACCACAACTGGGAGGAGGGCAGAGAGCATAGGCTGAGCAATTGTATCTTTGCATCTACAGAAAAAATAACACAGTTACATAGAGGATGTGTCTCTGCTCTTACCTGAAAGAGCAGGCTCATCCATAATTCGGGGATTATTACTTGGTGGGAGAGACCACTGGAGTGGGTGGCCAGCTAGCTGTTACATGGGGGCTGTTGCTTGCACAGAGAATTAATTCCTTATTAATGAATGAACAAGCCACAAAGTACAGGGTTCTCCTGGCTTTGTCCCCAGTTGTATTTTCAGTTGTTGCAGGTGACAGCTCTTTGAAAGTTAGAGGGAAAGCAGCTGTGTTTCCCAGAGCTGGAACCTTGCTAGGGCATTTGCTGTATTAAAAACTCTGTTCCTACCCTCTGCAGACACGCTAGCAGTCAGCTGTGCCATTAATAGTGTTTTGCAGTAGATTTTATGTGTTTGGGGAATTGTTTGTAACTTGCATTATGGTACTTGTGCAATGTTACTCAGTTGCTGCAATACTTGGAGTGTTGTGTGTGCAGCTTTTATGTAGATTGCAAAAACTTACTGGTAGTTAAGGAATGTTTTAAATTTAAGTTGATTTCTAAAGAAATTGGAGAGAAGAAGAAATAAAATTATGAGGTTGTTGTGGGTAACAATATGTTCCTTTTTTCCCTAATTCACTGCCTGATGAGAATATAGCATATTGTTTGCCATGTAACTATGAAGCCCTCAGCTTTCAGTAAATAACATGTAGGATTGTATGGTGGCTTTCAGTGTGTGCAGGCAGCTGTGGGATTGAGGCAGGGAGCTAGTTCAGCTGGCAAGGGGCTGGATTGAAGTCCTGCATGCACTGTGATCAGTGGTAGGCAGGACTTAATTGCAGCTAGTCATTACAAATAATTGCCTTTTTAATGATCATGGCTAACACCCTGGGCTCTGTAATAATGTCCTTCATATGCTGGTACTGGGATTACCTCACTCCCTCTTCTACCACTGAGGCCTGGGCAGATAGGTAACTTCTTATTAATAGATATAGGACACCACTTGCTTGTACTTAGAATTGTCCTCTTATCTGAGCTGTAGAGGGTCTGAATAAGATTATTTTGCCTTTTGTCACCCTCCTACCATTTTTATCTTAAATAAATAGCCTGTGGATGGTGGTGCACAAGAGAAGTGACTTATCAGAGGCCAGGCAGCCTCCTCATTTTAGCAAAGCAGCCAGACAAGAAGGAAATCTGCCCAGACACAGGGGCTGAGAAATGATTGTGCAACCAAAGACTGACTGCTTCACAGAACCATGCACTTGCAGGCAGCTGATTTCATCTGTCATTAATGAAGTTTCAAATGGACTGTACCTTTTACCTTCTTTTTCTAGTAGGGGTTTGTCTGTTACAGCTCACATTTCCAACACTGCCCTGGAAGAAGGAAATCTTGATTACAGCAGCAGTGAACATTGCTGCTTAAATTAGCTGAACCAGTCTTGCATGAACTGCAATTGTAACCTTGGCCTGTGCTTTGCTCATCTTTCTGATTAGGGAAAAATTTAAAAATAAGCTGTTAAAAAATTACTCCATCCAGAAATATGTACTTAATAATATGTGGATGTTGCTTCACTGTGTTGAGGTGTAACATTTGGAAATGTACAGCTGTAGTCAGTGACATTTCTCCAGGGCTCAGTTATCCTGATTGGCTCTTGTAGGGATGGAAAATTCCATTTACTATCTTGGCTGGTGTCACAAGCTGGAAACTTTGACTTTTTTCATTCAAATACACACAGCATGTAGCTCTTATTATATATATATTTTTTAAAGGCTGTGATGAAACTGTATGAGAGTCAGTGCTGTCCCTTGCTCCAAATCTGTAGACACAGTTTCTGTACAATTGCTTGCATTAAAACTTAGGTAAGCTTAAAGATAGTGGAAACCAAAAAGGTTTTATCAATTTTATGAATAGTTCTCAGGGTTCTCCTCTTTTCAGGTTCAGAAGGAGGGACATTAAAGCAGTATAAGCATTCATGGATGAAAAAGAAAAGCACTTTCAGGTATTACCAATTACCAACAGGAAACTGGTGAGCCAGAGCTGCTGCCTACAGTGTTTGTGCAGGTGTAGCACTATGCTGAATCCTGTCCCCTGACTATTTCCCCCTGAATCGTGCTAATTTCAATACATGTCCTGATGCAAGAGAGTGGGCAAGATAGTTAGGACACATTATAAGAGGGAATTAAGGTGCATTGTCAGGTATAGAGGGAAATTTGGATGGGAGAGAATGAGAGATACAAAGGAGAAGAAATACGGAGTGTAATGGAAGGGAAGAAGAGGAAAGGGGAATAAGGAACAGAAAAAAAGGAAAGGAAACACTGGAGACAAAAGGTTGTCTCTTCTTACAGGAGGGCATAGTAGAGGGGAAAAGTCAAGAAAAAAATACTCTGAGTAAAACAAGGATGTGGTTGTACATTGCATGCCAAAGTAATTAAATAAAAGATAACATAGAGCTAGGTGGATTATACATGAGGATGTGTATGTCATGGTATTATGGTAAAACTTTGAGATAAGAGTTATAGTGTTTCTCTGTAACCGGGTACCTTGAGGCAATTTTGCTTCTTATTAATGTTATCTTTCCTCCTGCAGTTAGGCTGGCATTTCACATCTTATTTCTATATAGAGAAAGAAAATTATTATCCAGAGTTTAAAGTTACATGGTAAGATGGCAGTTTCAGCCTGGCAATTCAGTACATCATCCTGGGATTTGTAAAAACCCATCATCTGTGTCTTTCTGCAATGAAGTTTTTTCATATTGTTCTTTGTACTATCAAAGCAGCTACAAATCCAGATAAGGGGTAGGCCACGTGCAGTGGGCTAACCCCAGCCAGCAGCCACACACCCATCCAGCCTCTCACTCACAGCTCTGCCCTGCAAGATGGGGAGAAAATAGAAGGAAGGCAAAAAGACCCGTGGATCAAGATAATGACAGTTTTACAAGGAAAGTAGAAGCTGCACACACAAGGAAAGCAGAAGCTGCACACACAAGCAAAGCTGTCAATTCATCCACTACTCTGTTCAAGGCCAGGCTGGATGGGGCTTTGAGCAACCTGATCTAGTTGAATGGCAGGAGGTTGGGAATAGATGGTCTTTAAGGTCACTTCCAGCCCAAACCATTCTGTGAGTCTATGATGGTTGCTTGGGGGAGAGAAATGCCATAAACTAAAATGTTCTGCCTTAAACCTCCTTGTCTTGAGCTTTTATCATGAGCACAACATCGTATGGGCTGGAAAATCCCATTGCTCAGCTGGAGCCAGCTGTCACTGCCAATGTCTTGCCCACTTGTGAGCCTGCTGTGGGATGAGGGGAGGGAGAAGAGGGGCCGAAAGCCTTGTAGCTGTGCGAGCACAGTTCAGCAGCAGCGGAAACGCCAATCTGTTATCAACATGTTTTAACCACAGAAAGCCCAGCGCCCGCGAGCTGCTGGGAAGCAGCTTGTGTCACACCCACACCAGAACAGCACCACTGTGCACAGCCATGGTGGGAAAGTCACTAGCAGAGCAGTGGAAGAACTGCTGCACAGGGGTGACTGAAAATGTGCAGTACTGAACAGTCAGGGGTCGTCAAGAGGATGAGTAGTAAAGTAGTGCTAGCATTAAAGATTAGAAAACAGTTTGTTTGCAGTGTCTTATGCATAGTGTGCTTTTTTGAATCACTGTTCACAGTCAATTATAAGTAAATAAATTACAGACAGGAAATAAATACTAATTTCCATTTTACAGTGAGCTAGGACTCTCGATTTTGTTTATCTTGTGTGCTGAGGCAGCAACAGATCGAACTCAAAGCACCTCTCAGAAAGCAAATCTTTTCCTCCTGTTGCTTGTTGTGTGGCTTCCTCCTCGGATGATTTTCACACCTGCTTGCCTGTTACATCTGTTGATTGGCCATTTGGGCTTTTTGGAGAGAGGAACAGGGTAGGATGTATATATTTTGGTATGGATTTGGGGTTTTTTTCTCTCTCTGTCTGAAGTTTTTTGAAGGTGAAAAACTTCCGCACAATGCACGTGAAGTCTTTATTGGTCCTCATCTGGTGACTGGAGGAGCTGAAGTGGTGAAATACATGATTTACTGAAGTTCAGACAGAAATACGGTTACAAAACTGGGGTCAGGATTCAAGAGTCACCGACTTACAATTCCTCCCTTGTTGTGTCAGTGTTTGCCTGTGGAAATGAGCCTCTCATCCTCAGAACATTAGGCTTCCCTTTAAGAGTAGGTTCTTGTCAGTATTGGAGATCATGCAGGATTTATGTTTGGGCAGGTAGCTGTGTCTGTGGAAAATTTAGTTCTCTCCAAATGCTACAGAAGAATTAGGTATTGGCAATAAAGCCAGAGCTTTATTTATGACATCCATTATAGCAGGACAGTAGAAAAAGATCATACAGAGCACTTGTACAGATTGATTCCTAGGTTATAAAATTGTTCTGAGGTCAGATAAACTACAGTCTTCTACCACATAAGCAGAAAATGCTTTGTGCTGCCAGCTGGCTTGTAGGTCCATGTGGAGCAAAACAAGTCCTTTCCTTTGTTACCCCCAGGGCACTAGTGAGGAAAATTGTACGTGTAATCTCTGGACTGGTAGGCTTGCACTCCTGCCTGCCACTTCCTTGGAGCAGGTGATTCTCTATGAAGCTTCTTTGAGCTTGCTGGCTCTGCCTAGGCTTCTCCATCTGTGCTGGTGCACTCCAGCACCCTGTCACTGTAGGAGAGCCCAGCCCATCAGTCCTGAGGGGCAGGCAGCTCTTGGGCAGTGGCCTCTGTGACTGGTGACAGGACTGGAAACCACAGCAGAGAGGCTGAGGGTTGTGTGGCTGTCTTGCTCTGGGTCCCAGCATCATGCCCAGCCCACTCCCATGTGGACAAGGTATTTGGAGCCAGGCTTTCTCTGTAACCTAATTGCAGTTGCAGGACTACAGCCACCCGAGAGCGAGCACCAGGAGTTAGGGGTGGAATTCAAACCATCTGAAGTCAGGCATACAACAGCATCTGGGCCTAATGCCATGGGTCTTTTCTCCCGTATGCATTTGCCTTAGGAGTAATTGGACCTTTTCCCTGTATATAATTGCTTTTTAATACAAAGGCATGATTCCTCTCCTTTTGTTAAGAAGGTGTTGAATTTTCCTGCAGTGGAAGATTCATTTCCTTGAAGTCTTGATGCCCATTTTCCAGGTTTTTTGCTGAGTGTAATAATGACCAGTGGACTTCAGATGCTCATTCTTTGTCAGAGACAAGAAGAAACAAGGAGGAAACCAGGTGATTTTTAAAAAGAAACAGCATTTCCAGGGAACACTTGCAGAAGCATTTTACAGCACAGGAGAGGAGAATGTATCCCTCTTGTCCAGTCCTTCCCTATCTTTTCTAGCATGAGAGGTACAAAAGGGAAGTGTGCCATTCTGAACAGATTGATGTAATATCTATGGACAGGAAGGAAGATCCAGGGAATTACAGGTTTCTCAGCTTCACCTCAGTCTCTTGGGAGATGATGAAGAATATCCTCTTAGAAAGCATTTCCAAACACATGAAGGACAAGAAGGTGATCGGGAGTAGTCAATATGGATTTATAAAGGGGAAAGGATTCTTGACCAGCCTTACTGCTTTCTGTAATGAGGTGACTAGCTTGGTGGACAAGGGAAGAGTGATGGATGTGGTTTACCTTGATGTTGGTAAGGTTCTAGTCTCCCATAACATTCTCACAGACAAGGTGACAGGGTATAGATTAGATAAGTGGGCGGTGAGATGGATTTAAAACTGAACAACCCAGCCCAGAGAGTTGTGATCAGTGGTACAAGGTCCAGTTGGAGGCCAGTCACTAGTGGTGTGCCCCAGGGGTCCACAGTGGGGCTGGCACTGTTCCACATCTTCATTAATGACCTGGATGATGGTGCAGAGTGCACTCCTGGAAAGTTTGTGGGTGATGAGAAACCTGGGAGGAGTGGTTGATGAGCCAGGGGGTTTTGCTGCCATGGAGAGAGATCTTGGCAGTCTGGACAGAGAGGAGCCTCATAAAGGTAAGCTCAGGGAAATGCCAAGTCCTGTATCTGGAGATATTTGAGGGTAAGCCCCTGCACCAATACAGGCTGGAGGCTGGAATGCAGTTCTCCAGGGAAGACCTTGGGGTCTTGGGGGACAACATTCTGACCATGAGCCAACAATGTGCTTTTGTGGTGAGGGTGGCCAACAGCTTCCAGAGTTCCTTTAGGAAGAAGACCACATCAGGGAAGAAAAAATTGTGGTTCATTTTTTTTGTTAGATCTGAGTGTGAGGGTTTGGGTTTCTTTCCTTTTGACCCTTTTCACCTATAGAATTTTTTGCCCATAAGTTGCTAAGGAACTTGAACAACTGAATACTTAAGAAGAACAGAGGAAGTGGCTGAACTCAGGGGAAAGGGCATTGTTTTGCAGTTCTAAGAGTTTTTTTTCCTCAGAAGGACAGATATCTCGAGAATTGGGAAGTTGTTAAAAAAAAAAAGTGAAGCAGGAGCAGCTGGGGCGCTCTCTCTCTCTCTCTCTCTCTCTCTCTTTCTCTCTCTCTTGCGCGCTCCTCTTCGGGGGGGGG
>VZTR01026476.1:9831-49315 GCA_013400775.1 Chaetops frenatus | reverse complement strand
ATTAAAGGTGGAAGAAGAAACCACCTGGGGGTTGATTTTGATTTTGTTGTCTTTTGTTAATAAACTATTTTTATCTTTGAAGTTTAGGCCTGTTTTGCATTTCTCTTAATCCTTATTCTCATGAAACCACTACACTGCACTCTCGCCTGGTGTGAGCAGGCGAATGTGAAACCGCTACACCCATATTCTCATTTTGACTTTTTTGCCTGCTTTGCTGAAAGACAATTTCAATCCTACTGTGGGGTCAGAGTTTTTTGTTGTTTTATTTTTCTTTTTACAGTGTACATATATGGATCCCTATAAGTTTTGGAGTCCAGGGTATGTCTGTGTTTCTTTTCTTTTTGTTCAATAAGTTCACCTCTTAATTTGTTTTACTTAGTTATTAAACAGTGATTGAGTTACAAAGTCAGAATGCTCATTATTTGATTTTAAATGGTTAGATATGAGCTAAAACCTGGTGTATAATTTTCTTCTGACTTACTGGGAAAAAATTTGCTCTTTTCCACCTTTATTAAATTGTCAGAATTATATGGTTTTGTCTTAGGGAGAACTGGAGGATGTTTTGGTATAATTTTGTAATACATCTCAACACAGGAGAGTTTTCCAGAAAAACCAAGAATAAAAATATCAAATCAAGAGCAAAAGTCACAGAGTAGCTTTGTTGTAGAAGACTGAACAGGATCCTGGAAAAGTAGAGTCTGAAAAACTTCCAGCACACTCATTAAGTATAAACTCATGGTAAAGGATTTAAAAATATTTGATGTTCTTCCATAAAATAAAAATAATAACTATTCATAAAAATGTATGCATTAACTTTGGAACAATCTTTTTTGTTGCCATTGATTCTCCAGTATTACCTTCGATCTGCATTAGAATTTTGAAGTTTTTACTTCAAAACAATACATCCTTAGAACTTTGCCTATTTTCACTGAATTAAATATGTACAAAAACGAGGAGTCTTAGTTTTTATAAAATGATATGATTGTGACAACCAGAAAGTATGAAGCACTTTTTTTAACAAAATAATCTGTGATTACTATATGCTCCTATCTCAAATATCCAACTCAAACAAACTACAAAACTGAGTATTGCTTTGTCAGTGTAGACATCACTGTGGTATAAACACTAGTAGAACTCAATTTAATTTCAAGAGATTAAAATGGTAAGTAGAGATTTTCATGATAAATCCAAGAGGTATAGAGCAGAAAGGGATTACATTTAATTCATGCACTGAATCCACATCTTCAAGGATCTGAACTTCTGTCAGATGGTTTGGAGAGTGCTTCTGTGTACAGCAACACAGGCAGATCAGAAGGACAGTGAATTCACTTCTGCTTCCTTTCAGTAGAGCATTACAGCTCTGGAACATTTTCTGTCTCAGCTTGAAAGACTTAACAGTTGTCTTAATAGCTAAGTTGAAAACTGCCCAGTAAATGAGCTCTAATTTAGATACAAAACCATGAACACTGATCGCACCTATGGATTATGCCTCTCCATATTTTAAAAGAGCTGAAAATCTGCAAACTCAATCTTTTGATAAAGATTATATAGCTAGAGTCTTGTTAAGTAAATACTAGCTAATATTTTGTTTCTGAGATAAATGTTTATGCATATGGAATGGTTTTATGAACCACCTGTAGAGAAAACTGTAGACAAAGAAATAAGAGTGCTCTAAGCAACCTGTTTCATGTATATATGTGTATCAGTCTTGGATTATAGGCAATCAAGCAACAGATATTTTACATGTAGCTCAAGCCAATGAAATTCAGAAATTCTGGAAACATTCCTCACAGAATTCAGTGTGCAGGAGAAAGCCTCTGTCTATTCTGATAATTCACTTATTTCCAACTCAATTCCAAATGGAAAAGAAACAGCTGTGTGTCACAAAGCATTTTCACTCATGCACACCCTACCAAACAAATGCCCGCAATGCTTCAGATTGCCTTTAAAAATGCAAGGTGTGTAGAAGAATTTAAAAAAATTACCTAGAAGTTATAACATGATAACAAAATTTTTCTTGGGTTACCATTCCTGAAATTTGTGTCTATGTGTGTCTTTATGTTAACTTTCTTCTACAGCATCCTCTTTATTATGCAGTACCTCAATATCTGTTCTTGTGACCAGCTGCTGAAACTGGGGAATCATAGAAACAAAGACTGCTACGTAATCAGAACATCTCTGCTTCCAATTGCCATCTTTCTTTGAAGTGATAACTTCAAAATTTAACTTACTCTTCCCTTTCTCTTTCAAGGAAAAATGTATTTGGACTCTATATATTTGTCAAATAATTCGTCTGGAACTTAAAATGGAATCTTGTTGGGTTACAAGGCATAAAATATACCTTATAAATGCAAGTAGGTATTTAAATTGGTCTTGGAACAGTAGAGTGTACTTCAATACCATTTAGATTGCCTCAGAATTGCTCTATTGCTAACATTTTCAGCAAGTCTAGAACACTGCAGAAAGTTGTCTTTATGAATTTGTGAAGGCAACTTAGAACAAGTGTAATTGCCTCAACAAGTGCTATGAGCAAGGTGTGTAAGCAACCCTGAAACTACTTGCATCTTTCTAGGGAAGCAAGCATGGTTTGAACCAACTCCATCGTAAAAATGACAATGTATAAGGATTTTCATACACAAGAGTTATACACTGTGAACTAGATTATCAAGTAAGTTTTGTGGATGAAAACCTAATATGTCAAAAAGGAAGGTATCCATAACAAAAAGTAGTGATTTACATTCCATGACAACAAATTACACTCTTTTTCCCAATACAAAATGTAAATCAGTGTCATTTGGATTCTGCAGAAATGTTTTTGTAGTTGTTTGTTGTCAAGAAAATTCAATGAAAATATAAAAAATTTAATTGAAATATAAACAACACTTAAAATTAATTTTCCAATTAATTCACTGCAGATAACCATGTGTTGGTAAGAGGAAAAATATCTCACAAAGTACATACAAGCATCATTTCTCATTTAATCAAATTTTACATAAACTTTTTAAATGAGTATGTTTCCATGTTGCTTGTTTCCTACAAAATGAGCATTACTTACCACTTGGGCGAGTTTATCTACTAGTTTGATATATTTACAGTAAGTCTTGAGTAGTCAGGCTCTTCAAATATCTGTGGATTGTCTTCAAATTCAGTTGCTACAGGAATTTATTCAGAGTAGCTCCACACTATTATGTACTGAACTTGTGACATCACATTGGGTAGAACCAAAGACTCTTGCTTGCAAAATTGCCCAAGATGAGCTTAGAAGATTCATTACAGTTTACACTTCAGTGGAGATAAAACTTGCATTTCCACTACTCCCACTGCCCTAAACTCCCTATGCCATACGCTTTGAAATTTTCTTCCTTGTCATTTTGTTTCTTTAAAAGTAGCTGTGAAGCAAACTATATCTAAGTATATTGTATCTAGGTTCATAGTGTTCCTTACTGACACAAAAGATTTTATGTGTCTTATTACTGACACTAAGGAGTTTTACCTCAGCAATTTCTTTACCAATTTCACATGCTTGCTTCTTAACATTGAAAAATATCTCAAAACCCCAAATGAAGAAAAATTCTATTTATATTGCCTGAACCTTGGAATGTGGATTCATTTCTAACACCTATAGATAGGTGTTATAGACCTACAGTATGATGTATATTTGGTTTTCAGGCAAGAATACAAATTAGGAAGAAAATAACATGAGTTAGGTAGGAAGTTTATTAGGATTTAATTTTATTGAAATACCATTTTTGGGGGGTTTAGGATAGGACTTTACTGTGTCTTTTTTCTGCACAAGTTTGACTCTGCAGTACTGTTGGAAAAAAAAAAAGGCACAGTGTCTGTACTCATATGTGCTTTGATATTGTCTACTATGTGAAAAAACTGATGTGTCTCTTACTTCTATCAGTGTATTTGAGCAGATTACAGCTATGCTCTGCCATGTCTTGTAAAGGATTAGTTCTGTCCCCTCAGTCTTTCAAACAGACTTGTTTTTAAATTATTGTATCGATCCATGTTACGAGACTCTTACATTTTCTGGAATATATGTGCTTGTCCTAATCAATCAATCAAGATTGTTACAAATCTACAGAGGAAAAAAACAAGTCTGTGAAAACACCGTGTAAAAATTATGTGGAAATTATATGACGCTTTTTAAAAATTTAATCTATTTCATTATTTTCACATCTTAATCCTTGGAGCATTATCAGAAGGGTTCAGAAGGGTTCAGAAACTGAAAAGAGCAACTGGAAAAGGAAAGAAATGGAAATAAAAATCATCACTAGCTAAGATCTCAAGTGTCTAATTTAGATGTTAAAAAAAGCTAAATTGTTGCTTTTGGTGGTGTTTGCAATAACTGGCTACTGGATGATAGTATCTCCAGGCAACATTACTTATGAAAATTAAAATTATTAGTTTAGCTCATTCACGTTCTAGGCTGTTTAAAGGATTCAGACACTAGACTACAGTCTAGTAGGACTTGGGAAGCAAACTGCAATAATTTCCTCAGAAGTGTTGCACTGCATCTTTGTCCTGTTTTGGGGTTTGAGATACAGCCCTCTTCACAAAAGATTCTGCCATCTTCTGCTAGCTAAATTTATGATAACAGTGGCTAACTCTTGATTTTATCCTTCTTGTAAAATGTCACTCAAGAACCATTGTTTACCAATTACCTTTGTTTGCTGCCTCTCTTTCCTATACTTTCTCCTCTCCATCAGACTTCTTTGAAGCAGATGCACTTGTAAAAGTCCGGTGTTGTAAGAGCAGAAATCTGTTTTATCTCATTCTTATGTGTATTTGAATAACTGATTTTTTTTCTTTTTTTAGATATTAGGAAGTAATTCTATACTGTCAGGCTGTCAAGGCACTGGAACAGGTTGCCCAGAGAAGCTGTGGATGCCCCATCCCTGGAAGTGGCCAAGGCCAGGTTGGATGGGACTTGGAGCAACCTGGTCTAGTGGAAGGTGTTCCTGCCCATGGCAAGAGGGTTGGAACTGGATGACCTTTACAGTCCCTTCTAACACAAACTATCCTATAATTCTATGGTTTGTATTCTAAACACCAGTGATTTCTTGTATGTACCAGGCCACTAGAAAGCATCTAGTAAAATTTTCCATGTACAAGGTGTAGGACTTGGTGTGTATCTGCGTACATGCAGATGTCAGGCTCTTTTTGACTCATATATAATGTCTGCTTGATCTATGGTTCTACAATTCAATAAAAAACTAACAAAATTATTACAAAAAAGCTCATATGGAGCATCTTCCTTCTCTTGCAGCTAATTTCAATATTTGTTGGAATCATTCAAGTCTGTTCTTGTTGGACATCTAGCCTGACTTTTTAGACCAAAACTGTGCTGGTTTAAAACTCAGAAGGAAAATTAAACTCACTCAAGCTTCCCACTTTTGATAGTGGAGAAAAACCAAGAGAAATTATAAGCTGGACTCACAATTTATTGAAAAATTGCAGTTAACTATAACAATATTAACCAGAGAGTGTACAAAAGAGAGAGTGTTTTATCCACTGCCCAACAAGCAAAAATACTTCCCAAAGAGAGGCTGTCTCCTTCTGCAGTGGCATTAGCAGCAGCAGGGGCAGCAGCTCTGGTCCCAGTCTAGCTCACACCCTCTTGCAAGCCCATCAAGAGATGGAATCCCGTCTGCGTCCAATGACCAGATTCCCCCTGCCATGGTGTGGGTGGTATGGAATTAAACAGTTTTAGAAATTCCACCTCTTTTCTCCATAACCATGACCTGGGTGATTCTAATTTTTTCTGGATATTTATTTATTCTGAAGTGCATCAAACTAGAAGTCCTTTTCATTTTAGGTGATATACCTTTTATTTTCATTTATTTTTTTATAATAGGCTACTGCAACTTTTCTTTCTTGTTATCTACTGAATGAAAGCATTTACTTTTTTGTTTACTGAAGCTATTCTGGTTATAGACAGGATTGAAACCATCTCTTATTTTCAATCTAAAAATGTCAGCTGTACTAAAGAATTGTCTTTTAAGAACTCTTTGATTCATGCCTTTACTCTGAGACTGAGAAGTGTTGAAGATATTATTATTATTATTATTCGTAAAGGTGTTGAGAATTTTTAGGCTACAAGTAGATTTAAGCCTGCAATTTTATATGCCTTTGTATCAAATTAAGTCTACAGCTTACATCACGTCGTACTTTTTCCTTAGAGAAAAAATTATATTTGGGCGCTTAAGGCTAATGTGACAGTTTCCAGCATTTATTTTGTCATATTAGAAATTCAACAGGAACACTAGAAGACCTTGCAAAATCTAATCCAGTTTGGTTCATTTATTGTTTTAAAGGCTCAAAGAGGTCACTAAAGAGCCAACATGGGTTCTGGGCACTTTTTCCATATTTCAGTAAGTAAACATTTCCCATTCTTCAGTAAGTGTACCTGAAGGGCCTTTCAATATCCTGGTGAAAGTACTTTCTGACAAATCAACTCAAATTGCTTCTGTGAGCCAGATGTCTCAGTTCTTGCCTTCATCAGCAAAAGCAGTGTTGCATTTTAGTTACTGTTGCTGCTAACATCAGCATTCACAGTGGAGGAAGAGAAGAGTTTTTATGAGAGAAGAGTAGATTTCTGAAACCAAGGAATGCCATTAGAAAGTGCACTAAAGATCGTCTGAATTTTCTGGAAGGTGAATCTTATATGCAGTGCCTGTTAATTTCTTAGGGACCAAAGACTGACATGCTTTTGAAAGGTGAATTAGTCAGAATTACACTTGTTAAAGATATATATGCTAATAGCACTACTGGAGAAATAATTCCCTGAAAATAGCAATAATCTGAATCATCTTATGAGGCTATTCAATAATGGGAAGATTAAGATGACTATGAGAACATCGTGAAACTCAGTGAGTGTTAGCTTGCTTTCCTGATTCCCTAAAAGGGTCCTACTCTTTCTCAACTTGCTGGTGAAACTGCTGAAATCAGAATTACCTCTGATTTTTTGAAATGAATGTTTACCTAGAAAGCCACTGTTTATTTTCTTCACTGCAGCTGCAGAATACTTGAATAATGCAGTGTTAGAAAAATATAAATCATACAGCAGCCTGTTAAAATTACATCCCTGTTAAAAATGTGAAGCAAAAGTCATTCAATTGTGTATGTACAATTGTGTGTACAGATGAGGGATTTAAGAAAAAAAATTCACCTTTTGAAAGTGAAAATAAAATTTGACCTGACCCATCCAAGGATGAGTATTGTCAAACTCACTTGACCTGTTTGAAAATGGGCCATACTTTATAATTGGAAGGATTAAATTTCATTTTATCAAATAACTGAAAACTCAGAAGATATTTGTATAGAATAATACAGATCTATCCCTGAAAATATAAAACCTTGACATAATAATTTCTGATTTGGAGTGCCAGCATTTTATTCTGTCTTGGTTAGTCATTGGTTTTGTTTAGGTTTTTTTTAAGTTTGTGCTAATACAAAGATTTATGTCAATACTAAGTGGTGTGTGTTGCACTGGCAGTTGAAAGGTCTAAATCCCAAAATTCAAAAGATATTTTTTCTTAAAGTGTTATTAATTCTGACCATTGTCTCATTGTTGCAGGACAGATGGTATAAATCCAGCCAATGTTTGGTAACAGATCACCTCGACTGAAATCACAAAGCAAACATTATTTTTAGGTTAAAAGTACATCTCCACTTTTATACTCAGATTTGGCACCTATAGAAATGTGGGCAAAAAGATGAATAAAATTATACTGACCAGTCTGCCAGATTGTTTGGCATCTTCATTCCCTTGTTTTCTCCTTCTAAGCAGATTCTCACACCTGTTTCCAGACTGTCGTGCATGTCAAAAACAATAAAAGCAAGTGGTTTTAATTGTTAAGAAAAGTCCTCAAGGCAAGACCATTAGGGAATCCTACTCAGTGTCCAGCTGGTCATCCTAAATCTATTTGCTGCTGCAGTGCATGAGCAAGAGGTTCTTTGGCATTCAATATCTGAAAGCTGCTTTTTAATTTTGGCCTTCTTTTTTGGACTTGGGAACACCTGTCCTACATCAGGTGCTAAACTGACTACCTGATAGTGAGAAGCTGTTTATTTTAATTCTGTTACAATACTACTGAAAAGAAATTAAACTCATACTATTTTAGCTGGCTCTCATAATTTCTCTGTATTCATAATTTTGAATGGCATGCCTAATAAAAAGTTTTTCTCAAAAACATAAATCAAGATTGTCACATCTTTTGCAAAAGTATGAACACCTTTGAAGGACTTGTTGAGTCCAAAATAATGTCAAGATGTTGACTGTGGTTTTTAAAACTCTTTAAACTCCCACAAATATCAGTAAAAAATCCAGTCACTTGTAATCTGCAAAAATAAATTTCAGAAGTTGATGTTGTAGTATCCCTCTCTATTTTTAAATAATGTTAAATATATGTTTTTGTTGCTTACATACATACATATATATGTGCTAAAAGTACTTCATACGATCTAAGAATGAACATATTGGATTTTTAATTTTTTCCTAAAACATGCTTCAAGTAAAATACTCTTAAATATTTTATCACTAGCTAGGAGTTCTCTCATCTTCCTTCTCTCCTTTTAGTAATTTCTTGTCTAGTACTTTCCAAAAGTTAAAAACAGAGTGTGTGGAAGATCCTAAATGAGTCATTCTCAAATTTAGCAAGGAAGTAACTTATGCACAGTATTTTTTCACAATGACAAAAACTAAATTCCCTCAGGTGCATACGATTCTGTCAGATGCACTGTCCAGCTTCCACAAAGTGAGTGCACTAGGCATATTTAACACTCCATGTGGAAGTGCTATGTTCTAGAAAATGCTCCAGACAACAGCTGGTATGAGCTCTATGCTAAGTAACTCTCATTTTGCAGACTACTATGAAACACAGGAGGGAGCTGAGGTTGCTTCTGCCTTTCTGCTAACTGCTCATAACTATAAGCTAAGGATATGCATGACAGAGATTAAAAATGCTACTGAATACAGTAAAACCTATGCTGCTTCAACTGGTTCATAGTAGTTGCATTCCAAATCAACTTCATAGCATTTGTTGTCTTACTGTGCATTCATGATGGAGAATTCTATCCAAAGATTTGAGGAAAGGGTATGGCAGCTGTTTAGTGATTGCTTACAGACTATATCTAATAGAAGAATGACATTGTGCTGCCGTTCTTGGGGATCTGTATAAGCTGGAGAAGTGGGCCAAGAGGAACATTTAAAATTCAACAGGGTTAGAAAAAGGCCAAGTCCTGCCACAGACAGGAAGCAGCCTGTGCAGCTGTACAGGATGGTGCCTGCCTGGCTGAGGGCAGCTCTGCAGGGAGGGACCTGGGCATCTTGGTAGATACACTGAATGTACTGCTGTGCCCTGGCTGCAGAGACAGCCAACAGTGCCATGGGAGGTGCTCACTGGGGCAGCCAGGATCTAGAGAGGAGGGATTTTCCCCTTATAACCAGCACATCTAGCATACCACATCCAATGTTGGGACTCAATTACAGAAATATTATCAAAAGGTCCCTGATATTGATGGTTCCTAATCACCCTGGGTTTCTAGGGTGGCCAGGGACTGGGGCATGTACCCTGTGAAGAGAGGCCTGGAGACTTGTTTGACCTGGAGAAGATATGACTTTAAGGGAAACTCACAGCAGTGTCACAGGATCTACAAAGTGCTCCCAAGAAGAGAGAGCCTGGCTCTTCACAGCACTGTGTCATGAAAGAAGGACAGACACATGACAGTGAGTTCTGTCTGGATATGAGGAAAAACTTTTCACCACTTGTACAGTCAAATATTGACCAGCGAGAAGCTGCCCAGCAGGGCTGTACACTCTCTTGTTCTGAAGTTTTTCAAACCCTGATTGATTTAAGACCTCTGTTACCTACTCAAACCTGACCTTCTTTGAGTAAGAGGTTGAACTAAAGCCTTTCTACCATCCATCTAGAAATATTTCAGGAAAATTTAAAGTCTTTTGCCAAGCATTGAATGTTCTATATTCCTAGAATGTTTTGAGACGTGAGAAGCAATGTGTGCCAGGAAGTTCTGTTACAAATGTCACCTCTTGAGCAGAAGATGATGATTCTGCTCCAGTTGCTCATGCTGACTACTTGTGAGTGTTCTGAGTACTTCCACTGAATTTAGTATGGTTACTGTCAGAATAAGATATAACCAGTGACAAAAACTGGCAGGTCTAAGCTGCCAGTGTTAGCTAAGCCTTGACAGGCTTAACACTTCAGTTGTGAATTAAATTACAATAATGCATCTTAACAAAGCAAACTAATTTGCTAAATTTGAATTTAAATAATACCTAATATTTGACAGGAAAAAATAGCATTGATTCTAGTGTTTTTTCATTATTTAGAATCTGATCTCTAGCACAGAAGTGCAGATAACCTGTATAATAACTAAATTGCAATTATGGTGCCAATTATACCTATTCTTATTTAACAAGTTTTATATAATTATATGATTATATATATCATCCATGATTATATGATTATATGTTTAATAAAGTTAAATTATGCTATAGACATATAAAATTCACCAGGAAACTCTCCCATATTAATGTGCATCATAATTTAACTTGCAATACACGTTCACCACAGTACAGTTTTACTGATTAATATTTGCCATGCAAGCTGCAATAGGCTGTTGAATAATAAGTCTTACTGATTGATTGTCTGAATGGCATAAATAAGGGTCCCACCGAATAACTTAACAAACGGATAAGAGATTGTGTAAAGAATTTACAAGTGAAAATTAATATCTGCTACAATAAATAAGTGTCCAAGAGGAAAGATAAAAGTCTGTTCAGTATTGGGTAATTCTTCTGGCTTTTCCACTTCTGTTTTACTAAGGGTAAGGATTTCGGGTGCTTTGTTTAGTTCTCACAACTCACAGTAAACAGCTTTTTTGTAAGGTCTATATTACAATGAAGTGCATTGAAGGTATAGTGAAATCTTGTGGGAAGATTTTACAAGTGTTGATTGCATGAAATATTTAGTTTGAACTACAGTTGATTTATGTTAAAAAATCCACAAAGTCCAAAAACCTAAATTCAATCTGAAACTGCTGAGGACAGGATCACATTCTTACAATACTAGCCTTATTGATCCCATTACATTAGAAATATTCAGGAGGTTACGTAGAATTACTCAGGTAATTTATAATGCCTGAGTTTGGTATTCAGTATTATGCTATAACTAAAGCATATCAGCATAAAAGACCCCTAAAATAAAAAAGAAAATATTATTTTTTCCACTGGCTTTATTGAGATGTGTAGTCATGTGGATGTAGTCATGAAGACTGTGGTGCAGTCTCTCTCTTCCCCCTCCTGTTTTACAGGTTACATGGTGTATTGGCTTTTAGTAGGTGAGGATATGAGCTTTTCCATCCCTCTCCTCCTCATCAGTAAATCTGTGCCTGTCTGTATAAAGAGAGTGAGATTGGTACTCTTGGATGAATTCTGAAAGTAAGAATAAAACAATTAGTTATTTATTAGGTTTTCTTAGACTGACCTCAGTATTGAAGCATTTTTGCTACTGTTAAGACTGCAGTTTGACCATGTGCCTCACAGAAGCTGAATCCTGGAAAGGAGCTGAATGAAGGAGAAGAATAATATTGTCAACAGTGTTCACTTCATTATGTTTTAAATGCAGTGGATACTGCTTTTGATACAGCCATCTGCAGTGGAAGGGATTTTTATCCTCACACTCAACACTGAGAACACTGATGCTGTCTCTGCCATGAATATCTCCCTAAAATACTCCCAAGGGTTGTCATCTCTGCCCATGAGAAAGACAGATCATATATGCACTTTTTGCATTCTTTCAAAAGTAGAATCCCAAATGCTTATAACTTGCTTCTGTATCAGAAAGGGAACTCACTTCACGTCATAATATTGCTCCACACTTTATGGTCTGTCATCCTTTATTGTTGAGGAGTGCAGCAGCTGGAGCAGGTGATTTCACAGGGGAAATTTATTCAATTGTTATAGTTTAAATTGAATCAGCAGTGAAGAGGTTTATTGCCACATAGTTAATTGGTAATCAGTGAACTATATGTTGAGGGTCAGTGTCATAATTGCAACAGATACACCATTGTCCTAGACACTTACAGAATACCTGCACACAACTTCAGATTTTGAAACAACCTTCTCTAACTAATCTTTAAGAGTTGTGTTATCACACACACATGCCCACTCTATGTCAGAGAACAAACTCTAGCACAAACTCTAGCTCTCCACACTACCTCCTGCAGCCCTCCAATGCACAGAGACAGTATGAGCACAGCCCACGAGGTGATAAACATACAGAGGTGTGGATCATACATACAGAGGTGTGGATCCCTCCCTGCTGCACTCTGGCACATTCATGCCTCCAACAGGAAGCAACTCCCTCAGACATGGGCAAGTGCCAGCAGGGTGACTTCTAGCAATGTCAAATCAGATTTTCATTACTGTTCTGCTATCCTCTCCTTTGTCTCCACCATTGCAAATTATTACGCTTGTTTTACATTTCTCAAGTCAACATATTTCTGTTTCCAAATTTTTCAATATTCTCCTTTTTACCATTTCACTTGTTTTAATGTTGGTTGTTTTCTCCCTCTTTAGTGTCACTAGGTTTGGAAAATGCCTTCCTGGGTAGCTCTGGATGGTCCAGTCAACCACACACTTGGCACACAGGTTCCTGTCTTTACAAACGAAATGGTATTTATCCTATCCAGACCATTTAGCGCAGAGCTGGGATTATGCAAATTAATCTCTTGTGAATCTTTTGTCACTGATAATAGTCCTGTGTCCTAGTTCAGGCACACCTGCCAGAATTTTGTTACCTCTCTCATGAGCTCTTAATATAATTCTTTAGTTATGTGCTCTGTTATCAATGTCATCACAGCCCTGCTTTATGCTGGTTTATAAAAGTATAAGAACAGTGACATCAATTAAGACCAATGGTCTATATGATCAGCAGCAGTGGTCAACAGTGGATGCCTAAAGAAGGATATGGAAAATGTAGTGATTTTTCTGGAAAACCCTCTCCCAGCCTCCAATATTTGTGGTGCAGAGATACCCTAAGTCATAAACAACAATTTTATTCTGACATATCTCAATCAATTTCTCTGCATGTCTTTAGCCACACAGCATGTATTCTGTATGTGTGAAGAGAGGCTTGCAGTAGAATCAGGGAAACCTTTAGGCCAGAAGTTCTTTGGCCCTTTGGTTCCATGGTTTTACTTTTCATTTCTAAGTACTGTTTTCCCAATAGTCAGTTTCTTAGGATGAATTATGCTGCAGTTTAGCAAAGGTAAATACAAGTGGATGGCTTTTCTTCTTGTAGTTTCTGATATGTGTCTCAGGCTGGGGAAGGTTGTTTGCAGTGGATCTCTTGTTTCAGTCCCATCCTCTGTTCTGGTATCATGCAGAGGAGCCATGCAGGGATAGCAAATGTGTAGATATTCCTATCAGACGTCAACAGAGCAGAGTCATCCTTATTTTGGGTCTTGTAACATAGTAACAGCAATTATAATAACAACGACAATACCAGTAATAGCATTTATAATAAGAATAAATCTTCATTAGAGTAATTATTTCTGTGGTTTATACTACATTACAGTGGACATCATAGTATTGCTGTAATTCTATAAATCCAAAAAGCAAGTAATTCTGGATCCATCAAGATGAATTTACTTAGGAATCTGGCATTGTTTTCACTATAAAACAATTGAAATTAGAAATTAGGGGGTTTGCTTATTATTTTTTAAAGTTAGGTGAACGCATGAGAATCATCATATCTATATATATTCTAAAATATATAGTAATTTTTAATGTCTGAGTTGTCCCCAAGGGATTAAGCTAAATAAGGCAGACCATTTAGAATAAAAATGGAGAAATTAGAACTGAAACTTGAGATTAGGTCCATCTATTTCCGATCTGAGATGTCTAATGGTTACAATTTCACTCTGTGTGGTGTTTAAGAACTTTACCTCAACACTTACTTCATGAATGTAGGTTTAAAAAAAAAATCTTAGAAGAAACATTTATCATTCTAGAAATACAAATACTGTAAGCTTTTTATAAACAATGCCTTATTAATGCATTTTAACCACAGCCAGGAACTGAAGACTGTACAGCTGCTCACTCTTTCAGAAACCCATCCACCTGGGATAGGGAAGAGAATCAGGAAAAGGTAAAATCCATGAGTTGAGATAAGAACAGTTTAATATATGAAATAAACTAAAATATAATAGTAATATAACAATCATAACAATAACAAGGGAGACAAACATATGAGAGACAGGAGTAAAACCCAAGAGAAATGAGTGATGCAGGAAATCAATGCTCACCACCCCCTGGCTGTGCCAGCACGCTGCACTGACTGGTGCTGAGCGCTGATCGCCCCTCCTGGCAACTCTCCCCAGTTTGTATACTGGGCACCATGTTCCATGGTGTGGAATATCCCTTTGGCCTGTTTGGGTCAGCTGCTCCCTCGTGGCTTCTTCTGCACCTGCTCACTGGGAGAGAATGGGAAACAGAAAAGTCTGAAAAGTCCCTGATTAAGGGTAAGCACTGTTCAACATACACTTTAATATCAGTGTTTTATCAGCATTGTTATCCTAAATCCAAAACACAGCACTTTACCAGCTACTAAGGAGAAAATTAACTCCATTCCAGCTAAAAACAGGACATTTACAAAGAAACAAATAAACTCAATATGTTACACACTAGGGAATATTAATCATTTTGACTACGAGCATTACAAACTGGGAGGATAGAAATTTCTCTGGGAAATATCTTATGCAATATAATAGACTTGGAACTTTTAACTCTGTGACTAATGAATCATCCAGATTTAAGGCAAACTAAAGCACACACCTTCACAGCTCGAAACTAATCAGGGAACACTAATTCCCTTTTTCATCGTGGACAGTAATGAATGGGGAATTTGAAATATAACATGGGGATTAGAAAGCATAGAAAGATTGCTCTTAAAACCTGTTACGCAGTAGTATCTGCCTGTTTCCTGCCAAATATTGATTTAGTTTTACATAATTTTACAACGTGTTAATTATGTCTGGCGTGAAGTGAGATAGGGAAGGAGTGCTGTCACCCTACTTAGACAGAGCTAAGATTATAGGACTTTGCCACTGTTGATGATGGCTGTGCTTGGAGGTGCTGAGATCTCCAAGCAGAACAGCGCAAGTGCAAAATGAAAGTTCCCTCCGCTGACTGCAGGGAAAGACTTTCTTCCTGGCCGCAGGGCCATCCCTGCCGGGCCTCTCCTCGGCCCCGGCCCTGCTCCCGCTGTCCCCTCGGGGCTCGCAGCGCTGTTTCTGGCACGCTTCCCCCGGCTCAGCCCTGGCTGCCGGGCAGCGTTCTGCCCTCCCTTGGCCAGGCTTTCTTTCCCCGGGGCTCTGGCCCGGCCGCCCGTGGCTGAGGGGCTCAGCCGTGCCCTGCGCTGGGGCCGCTGCAGCCGCTGGCACCGCCTGGGGCCGGCCCGGGCAGCCCCGGCACAGCCCGCAGTGCCAGCACCGGGACACCTGCACCATTTCCTAAGTATACAGAAAGGAAAACTAATATGTTCCTACAAGTCTGTAAACCTACTTAGCAGCTCATGTTTGAAGAGACACTCTGTTGTGTGAAGAAGCAGGCTTTGTATCAGGTTTAAATAACACGGTAAGTTGCCTACTTGCCTTTTTCAAAACGGCTTACATTGATTTTCATAAAGTTATTTACCCTTGACAACGTATAAAGCAAGCTGCAGTAATGGCATACCAGCGTCAGACTATTGTCTGTGAATCTGTAATGATCTGTGGGTGTTCACTAGCAACATTCAGAAGGGTGGCTGCTTCCTCCCTGTGGTGGCTCAGTTGCCCCGAAGGAAGAGTTCAACGAGCTGAAAGAGGCAGGAAAGAGGAGACATAATCACCTGCCTTTAAAGGAGGAAAGAAAACAGTTAGCAGGATAGACTAGAAAAAAAACCTACAACAAAATAACAACAAATAAAACCGAGCCAGGATGAGGACAGCAGGATGAGGTGCAGAAGGGGAAGATAGCCAAAGGGTGTAAAAGTGAATGAAGAATACACAGCAGAGGAAGAGAAAAGGAGGGAAAAAACTTTGCACAGAATCGAAGAAATATCTAAACATAAGTACACCATAAACATAAGTATCTAAACACAGGTAATACACACTTAAGGTTGAAAAAGACCTTTAAGGTCATCAGACCTTACTGTCTCATCCCAGGCAGCGAGTTGACACACAGGTGTAGGGTACCTTTTCAAAGAGTACCAAGGACAGCTCATGCTGCCAGTCTGAACCCCCTCAGAGAATTGGAAGGCTGAGCAGTTTAACCTTGCAAGGAACGGGCTCATTTGAATTGTGTTAAAAGCACAACTGAAAGTACTTCAGACAACACAACAAAAGCAACTTTGATAAAAATCATAGACTTTTAGGATGAAATGTGTTTTCTTGAAAACATCACTTAGTACTTGACCACAGGGGAGCATGGAAAGTTAGCAAAGTGCATGCTTCATTCAGCTTAGAGTACATATGTGTTTTTGAAAATCTTGTTTGTTAAATATAGCTTTTTATTTCTTGAAAAGTATGGTACAATTATTTAAGCTTAAAATACCTTTAAATGTTACTTCAATAAGGTTTCTAAAATACAAATTATTTTGGTAAAAGAACAATGTTTTTGGGAAGGTGGATTCACAGAAAGATATTACAGAGACATCTAGTATGAATGGCTCATTTATAGATTAAATAATTTGAATGGCTCCAATAAGCTTGTTCTTATGAACAGCCACTCAATTTCCTGCACCTGTAAATCCTGTTAATAGGGTATTGATTCCATATTTTACCTTCTAAATTTTGCCCTTCTTAGATGTAAATAACATTGTTTTGAATCATGTGTCCAAATGAAGGATGGAGAAAACAAAACAACGTCCAACAAAACCAAATGAAAATTACATCCAGTCAAGTGCCTCTGGCTTAAGTGACAAAACAAGAAATCAATTGGCTGAAATACTCAATCTTGTGTGTTTGCTCTTTCAATTAATTACATTACAAGGGAAAAACCTGTCTCAATCTTTCCTTCATTTTCCACATATCATTACAAGACAATGACAGTAGTGGACAGCTATAGAAAGAATATTTTAGGTGAAATATGGTACATTTATTTTTGGTTCTGTTGCTTTATATTTAATTTAAGTAATACTGGAACAAGTGTGCTAATCATACACTGATAAAAGTGAGAATTCAGCTATTCCATCCTATAATTAGATACAGATGTGAATGCTCCATTGGCCACAAATTGCAGACCTGTGTATCTGCCAAACACTCATTTATTTGCCATCATTTCTGAGCCTTCAAGAGAGTACATGGTGCTAACTGCAGCTTGTTAGCAACTGGTTCACAAGGAATACAAAGTGAACAGACTTGGAAAAACTATGTTTTGCAATAACAATAACAACTGCAAACTCTTAGTTTTCTTTGAGTTGAAGATTCAAAATTGTAACTCTAGGGAAGCAAAGCAACCTCAGTTACCATCAGTTTCCAAAGAAGACAAACTTTATTAATGGGTCTGTAAGAAAAATGCAAAATTTTCATTCAACTAAAAATGTATTTAACTTGTTCTTTTCTATATGTAAGCTGACATGAGAAGCCTCAATTTCTGCAAAGTCTCTTAGGTATATATATGCTCATTTCAATAAATTAATGTTAAATTTATTTGCAGAGTGATGATCTGTTCCAGCATATTTCGTGAAGTGGTTGTATGTTGATACCATGTGTTTAATTAATCTTTCTGTAATATGTTTCTAACTTTATATAATTACAAACAGTTGCAGTGACTGATCAGGGCCACCTATCAAATGTGGCAGGATGTAGAGGTGTTTTTTCTTTCAGTCAAGAAATATATAGTGGTTCCACAAAATTATTCAGAGTAAAGTCTGATTTATTGCAATACATGTCAAGGTAGTGGGACAAACGGGTTTGTTAGCCTGGAGGAGCCCTGTGAATTTTGAGTCCTGGAAAACCATAGTCTTCAATGTACATACATGGGGATCTCATGACCTGCCCAAATGCAATGATCAGTTCTCTCTCTGTGGCTGCTATTTACTGGTCTAGGCTAATTGTGTCATACAATCACAGAAACAGAGAATGGCTTGGATTGGCAGCAACTTTACATATTATCTAGCTCCAACCCCTCTGCCATGGGCAGAAGTACCTTTCACTAGATCAGGTTGCTCAGAGCCCCATCCAGCCTGGGCTTAAACGCTCACAACTTCTGTGGACAAAGTCTTCCAGTACCTCACCACCCTCAGTGTAAAGAATTTCTTCCTGATATCTGTGTCTAATCCTATTCTCCTTCAGCTTAAGGCCATTCTCTCCTATCACTACCTGCCCGTGTTGAATGTCCCTCTCAAGCTTTCTGGTAGGCCCCCGCAAGGTACTTGAAAGTAATCTAAGGTGTCTCTGAAGCCTTCTCTTCTCCAGGCTGAACAACCCCCACTCTCTCAGGCTGTCCTCATAGGAGAGGTGCTCCAGCCCTCTGACCATCTTTGTGGCCCTTAGACACTTCTTGTCTAAATATAAGAATTCTGAGCTAGATGCTCCTTACACAACCTCTGCTCCCACTTGACGAGAACCTTCTTCCTTCCTTCCTTCAGCCAGGATAACAGTGTTGATAGATTTTAACTATAAATTTTCACTTGTCCAAGATATATGGTGTTACTTCTCTTTGGACATGCACTCTGTTTAGGTCTTTTGGTACTACGCTGCCTAACATGGTAGAAGTTCATGCATGAACTGGATTCCTGACATATTGAAATACTTTCATAGGTACTGTGTAATCTAACATCTGTTCCTTCCACACTGCTCTTTCCAAGAGAGATCAGAAAAAGCACACAGAAGTACATCAGTATTCCTACCACAGGACTGTAGAGAGAGAAATATGAGAAAGATGGGTGGGAGTTTTTCTACTTTAAGCAGCAATGCTGAGGAATGCTAGAACCCAGCACAGAACAAACGTAGATCCATGGGTAACTGCTTTGCTCAATACAGTAAACTTTGTCCATTTGATCCTTGAGCAACACCCAAGAGAATTTCAGGGACAAGGACTAAACTTTTATTTCAGACATCAAAAAGTCTATATTCTGAATGATCAGACAGCTGCAAACACTAAATTTAGTAGAATTTTCTTAAGTTTTGTTCTAACTAGTTTTTAAGTTAACATTTTTATCACAGGTTTCCTCAGCAATCTGAAAAAGATACAAACACCTTTTAGCTACTGCTAAACATTCCCCTTCAGAAAGGGACTAGTTGCTGCTGGTAATCTATTAGAGGAAAAAAGTTACTCTGTTACCACCCATCTTTGGTCCATAGGGAATTATAAGCACATTACCTCTATGTTTGTTTCTCCTGAAAATGCATCTCCCTTCCTATCCAAAAAGTACAAATATTTACTTATTTAAGTAAAAGTTAGATTTATGGAATGTAATGCTGGTTTCAATATCTTGCAGCGCTGAGACAAGCTGAGAAGAAGTAAAAACATTAATTCTATCATGTCAGACAGAAATTCAATTTTTTGCAATAAAACTGTTTCTTGCTTTCATTTCCTTTTTTTTTNTTGTTTTTTTTTTTTTTTTTTTTTTTTGTCCCCCTCCTTTAGTGGTACAGTTCTTAAATAATAAACGTTGAAATTGCTTTTCCCAAACTAAGGCTCAATCCCCAATTTTCATCTTACTTTATGAAAGCTCTGAAAACATGTTGAGGAGTCATCTTCTTTCTTGCTCCTTATCTGTTCCACAGTCTGTTTTTCTAAAACCTGATGACCAGAAGTGGATGGATAGAGATG
This sequence comes from Chaetops frenatus, assembly GCA_013400775.1. Taxonomy (NCBI): domain Eukaryota; kingdom Metazoa; phylum Chordata; class Aves; order Passeriformes; family Picathartidae; genus Chaetops; species Chaetops frenatus. Next base: position 29,466 of record VZTR01026476.1, on the reverse strand, counting down.
GGCAGCTCCCAGGAATGGGAGGGCATTTTTTAAGGGAGCAGATATTTTCAGGGAAAGGAAGTAATTCACCAGTCTTACAGTAAAGCTCTTACGAGATGGCCCAGACTTTCAATTTGGTCTACCTAGGTAGTTTTGTAAAGCTAGTACCCTCAAAAGCTAGTACCCCCTAAAGACTGCAAAAAACTTTAAAGTAAAAAGCCAGGTTTCTTCTTTTTTTTTTTTTTTTTTTTTTGTGGGTGGTTTGTGTGGGTTTTTGTTTTTGGGGNTGTGTTTTTTTTGTGGTTGGTTGGGGTTTTTTTTGTTTTCAAACTCCAACACAAATAGGCAACTTTTTAGAAACTGAACTCAAAATGAATGACTAGAAGTACCTAAGACATAAATTATTTATAAATAAAATTTTCCCTACCACTGTTCTTGTGGGGTAGATCTTTTATTTCAAGTTTACACTGAGTTGCCAAGACTTTCCAGCTCTGCAGTCTCCTCTATATCTCCAAGCAAAATCTCTTCCCACTATCACCCATAAGGTAGACTGTGCCTACCTTGTGCTGCACTTTAATTTTCAGGGTTTCATCTGTGCTACAAACTCACTGCTTGCTGGCCACTCACTCCTCTGTCTTTGAACTTCTGAAATGTTTCTCCTCTGTGCTTGTTCAGTTCATTACAGTGTGCAATGCACTCTCCTGACCCCAGCTCTGGATAGGGAGGGGACTATGTCTTAGGACCTTTCCAGAGACATCTTCTCGAGGATGTGGAAGGGGAAAATATTTCAAAAGCTAAGGGCGTCAATTATATCCCACTTTATATGTTTCCCAGGAGGTGCAGCAGAGGTAGCACAGGGTCTGAATATATTTTTACATGACTTTTTTTGTTTTAACTCTTTGAGATATTCACTTGTATATGGCTATAATTGCTGTAGACTGCTAAAATTAATCCAAAGTTTAATTATTTTGACACTGTGATAGAAGTGATAAAATGCTCCCTGGTGCCTCAAGCAGATTCTTGAAAGAAGATACTAGAGAGACTTGACCGTGCCCTTCACAACAAAGGGTTACATTTATGTCTGAATAAAACTTTTTGTGACAGACTGAAGTGAATGAAGACTGGATTTCAAAACCTTGGTAAATGTAACTAGTAACATACAATGTAAGAAAGAGCTAGGAGTATTTCATTGACAATTTCTGTAAATTGCCTTTAGAAGACCTAGGTTTTACTCCTTGTATTTGTTTCCTAAATCTCTTGAACAGAACTTTATTTTCCTAAGTCTGCCCTAAATTTTGTTTCTGAGAGCTAAATAATTGTGACCAAAAGGTGAGCAAAAATAAACATTCTTAAAGGCTTTTAATTATCAGAATTTTTTTTCAAGGCCTTTCACACATTCAGAAATTCATCTTCAACTTTAGAGAAATAGCCAGAAATTTATGAGAAGTCATACTCTTGGTAATATATCTGGTTCAGTATTTGATGGTAGAAAATTATGCTAATTGGCATAATTGGTGCTCATTGGTGCATTTTTTATTCACCCTTCTACTTTTCATGTCCTAACTCATCATATGCGAGGTGAGCTAGTTTTATCCTGAGATTAGTCCTTTCAGCAGAGTGTCTGTGCTGCTGGGTTTGCAAATGAGAGAGAAAGAATCTGAAAGCAGACTGGAGGACTAAAAGTGGCTGTAGCCAAAATGTTATGTGAAGTGTTTATGTTTTAGGTGAAGAAAGGACTACAAAATGAATGCTGCAGAAATGCTGTCCCAATAAATTTTATTCTGGTCCGCTCTTTACCATTTGAGAATTTGGAATCTCCTTTCATTTGATGGAGGACATTTTCTGTAACCTTGCAGAGACATTACAAAGATGAATGCTTTTTTCTTTTTTTAATGAGCAATTCTGATATGGTGATGAGAAATTTCATATCTGTTTGGATTTTTAAAAATGTATTTGTAACTTTTAAAAGGTGTATATTATAAAATAACTGGCAAATGAGTAAATTTAACCTGAATAATAATTGATGATTCAGTGGCCTTGATTATTATAATATGATTTTGCTTTAAAGTGATTGTTGCACTTGCATTTCTCCAAGGGACTGAAAAGGAATTAAAACAAAAAACTGCCACAAAAGCAAAAACAACAGAAACAAACAAACAAACAAAACCAACCCTGTTTTTATGTTTTAAAACACTGATAGATTAGATTCACTCCAGAGTACTTCTCTCACCCTTATCAACAACCAGAACTTCCTTCTTCATCTTCACTTTTCTATTATGGAAAAGATATTCTCAAGAAAGAAACATATATGAATTTCAGAGTAGTAACCTTGACAAATATGCAAAACATTATATGAAGTTAAATTACTCATTTAAAGAAAAGGATTTGTGTTTGTCACAACAGTTTGTGAATAAATAACAAACTAAAAAAATAAATCGTAAAAGACTGAGCAGATTTTGCTGTACCACTTCAGCCTTTTTATTTTTGAAGAACATTTAAAATGGAGAAAGACTTTGAGTACAACATTAAAAGTTACCTAGCTTAATTTTCATGCATAGATATCTGTAGTAACTTTCCTCTCATTTTTCACTGATGCCAACAATTCAAATGCTCCTTTGTGAAAAGCAGTATTTATAGGTGTTTTTATGAAAAAATGCACAATATTAAGTAATTGAAACAGATTATCTCATAGGGAAAAGATTCTTATGGGTGTTTGGAACATATGCTAGATTCAGCTAAACTATCATTGATACTGAAAAGGAATGGGAGGTTTTGAGGCCAGCATGTCTAGGGGCTATTTTTTAGTGCTGCTGCTAAAAAGTTCAGATTTCTCTTAACTGTCATCTTCTGTAGTTTGATTTTAGAACTGGAAACCAAAATTTTTCACCTGTGTATCAAACTTAATCTCCTTGGCTCAAGCAAAATCTTTTTAGCAGTATGAATATTGCAGCAAAGTGGCCCCTGATTATACAAGAACCACTGGCCAATTGCTGCTATTCATCTGGCAAAGGCATTGGGCAATGACAGGAATGTTGTCTTTTGTGGTAGAAATTAAATCAAGAGTGCTGTTTTAAAAGAAAGAAAGTGCATATCAGTGCCATAAGCAAGGTACTGAAATAAGAAGGCCGTGTGAATGAGAAGTGATTAAGGCATGCATGGAAATCAGGGGTCAGCTTCTTTCCATGGCTGGCTGTTTTGGGCAAACCATTTACTTTGCTTATCCCCCTCTGGAACTTCTTCACGGAACTAATTCTAAACAAATCCATGTGTATCCAATAATGTTAAACATTTGAAACAATAAAAGGTGAAGACAGAATTTGAAGGGAATTATTTTGCAAGTAAGTAGGCCAGTATCTAATAAAGAAGAGTGGCTTATTAATTTGTTTATTTATTTGTCTATTTTTTTTTAACTGACCTCGGTGCTTCTGAAGTGTCTGCATTTTGCTTCATCATTTAATATACATATTATGTATGTTAAAACTGACAGAATGGAGACGAATCTCAGAATACTGGTAGTGAAACAAATGCAAGTTTACAGATTAAAGACTGCCAGCAAGTCCTCATATAGGTAAATGTTCCTCTCCTTCTCGAAGTTAGCTGTGGAAGTCATTCTATGAACACTAAAAGTGTGGAATATGAGGCACCATCTGTTTGAGTGAACATGGCCTATACTCATGAGGGATAAAGATTTGGTTCTCTGAGGTGGCCTTCATACCCACAAGAATTATTTTTACATTTTTTAAAAACTTTATTTAAAAAAATGAATCATTCAAATAAATATGGCATATCACTGCAGCATAAAATTCTGCCACTCAAGACTACTGAGTGATTCTGATGGGATGAAATTAGGCAAGAAACTTCCTTTTTTAAATAGTTCATAGATGTGAAATAGGAAATAATAATTCTCATTTTCTCTTGTAAGCCATTTTGAAATCTCATGTAAGATCATTGTACAAAGGTATAAAATAGAAAAGCCTTCTTCTTTGTGAAATCCTTTTCCATTTCTTTAGAAAATTTTGGCACTTATCAACACATTAATGTTCTGCCAACATGTGCAAGAATATAATTCAATTCTTTGTTGTGCTGCATAAATCTGAGATGATGATTTAAGGCAGCTCAGAGGCATTTTCACTTTTCATTCTTCACATTCTCTTAATGCCGGTTCTTCCTGAGTAATTTCCATACTGTGTAGATTGTTAAACATACTAAAGTTTTGCTTTCAGTTGCCTAGATTTCCATTACAATATCTTGCCAACCATACAGCCATAGAAAACCACATCAAAAGGTAAGAGTAATCTTATAAATTAAAATTTCTCCATAGATCCTTCTCCAATCAAATGTGATCCCATGGTTTTCTTGTGGAAAAAGAAACAAAAGTTAGGCTGATTCTCATTAAAACATGGTAATTAGTTAGCCTTTGAGTAATGCACCTTAATATTTTTTCTCTTCATTATTTACTAGATCAGATAATATTTTGCAGCATTGTGCAATAGTATTTCTTCATAAAACACAGTTCATATAAATATACAATGCTAGCACCAGTATTTCAGTCAATCCTTCTGCTAAATGGAGAATTTAGCAATTTAGTAATGCTAGAGTCAAGTTCTCTTCAGAATATTTCAAGTTTAGGCTACCATCCCACTCAGAATGTTTGAAGTTTATTCATTGGGATATTTTGTGATTGCTGTACATGCTTCCCCTTTAGAAACTTAAGGAAGAGTGGTCTTGCTGAACTAAGTTTTTTCCTGGCATGCATGGTAAGTTGTACTTTAAAGGGAAAGCAAGGTATTGTTCTGAACTTTAAGACAAGTTAGCTCTTCTGATAATACTTGATAAAAGGAACTACTTTTATAAAATTGGATCTAGTTAATTTATTCTGCATTAATATTGATTGTAGACAGTTTCTAGAATCATAAACCTGTTCTGTAAATAAGATTCAGACAGAAGTTAAAAACGTAAATACTGCTGCCAGGTTTTTTAAAGAAATGCTGGGAGAGGGAGGATTTTTTACTTTTTTGCTGAAATTTCAACTCTACTAGAAGATAGTTTATAGCTGTTCAGTATACATACATGGATATTCAAATACATGACTGATGGACTGCTATGTGAGGGGCATATGACTTCCAAATATGATCTTTCTCTTTACTTTTTATTTTATTACCAGATAAAATCTGGCATTCTATTGTCTATAAAGGCCAATCTTACTGCATAGGAAAAAGACCATAAACATCCATGTTCCTTGTCTAAAACAAGCAATGGAAGAACTTTTGTCATACTATCTTCAGTGTTTCACTAGAATGATTCTGGAAAATATGCCATCACAGCAGCTGTGATTTTGTTGCAATTTTTGCCTGTACTTGAGGTTAAAAGGCTGAGGATAAAAGGCTGGAAGAATACTTTTACATAGGACTAGAATTGACACCTGATTTTTTGTTTTTTTTAATGTTTTTTCTTTGCTGACTACAGCCTAAAATATCCCAGAAATTAATTAGGCCTGGGTTCCTTCTATTTCTTTTAATGATTTCTCTCCACTGCCTTCTGGAACCCATTTTCTAATTTTCACTTTGAATGTCTCTGTGGCTGTCTGGATTATATTGGTCTGGTTACAGTGTATTTCAGTTCAAGTATCCATTTTCTTTCATTTGGTTTTAAATACACTAATTAGACAAGAGAAACCCTTCTGATCTACTGTAGGCCACTAGGGAATCTGCCTAATTTAGTTGCCTTTCTCTATACTTTTGTGTATTTAATTTCATCTTTCCCTTCTCTGTGTAATCTGATTTTGCACAGAAACAAATTTCGTGGTAAAAAAGGGGCTATACTTTCAATTTTATGGTGACATTACCTTATCATTCAGATTCTGTATGATGAGAATATGAACTCATTAGTCCCTTTCCTTTTACTTCCCATGTCACACCCCAATTTCTTAATATCAGAAGCATGAGTGTGTCCAATTTCAGTTCCTTTTTTCTAGTTGTCATGTTGTTCCCGCATGATAATCCATAGCCTGTCACAGTGATGATGCCTCCTAGCATCCTTATCAGATGTAATCAGGAAACGCCTACTTTTATGGCAAAATAGTTAATAGAATCATTAATTACAAGAGAGCCAAGAGATGAAAAATAACTTTCCACTCCCCACATAGGTTTTACATAAACTGTTAACTTGTTACTCCTTCATAAATACTTTGGCAAATATTCATAGGGTGCCTTTTCAAGTGATTTAATCCAGTGCACTGATCTCCTCTATGTCCCTTCTGCTGATAGGGCATGAATTTCTACATTTTTATCAAGGAAAAATGTTACTATGAGAAGATTATTTCTGATGTCTGCTTTTATCTTTTACATTGCCCTTAGTTGTGTTCCTTGAGTGGTCTTTCTTGTTTAATTGCCATTATCTTTCTGTGGCTGTCACATTTCTCAAAGACAAACAATATTTTCTATCCAATTAGAATTTTTTAATGCAATTGAAAATGTCAGCTTCTGCCAGACCTGAAAAATCTTTAGTGAATAGAAATTTCATGCTCAGAAAAATTCCTATTTGTTTTGCCAGGTTTTAAAAAATTATTTTAATGTCTTAGTCTTGCTAAACTCCTTCCTATTAATCTAGATAAATGAACAAGTTTTCATTACTGCAGTAATGGATTTATCTTCTCTTTAAACAAACAGACAATGTTCCTACCACTTAAAAATTCTCAATGTGGCACTTTTTATTTTATTTTGTAACTGCAGTAGTGAAAAGTTTCCACTAAAGTAAATGTGGACACTGAAAGGTAACTGTCACATATTTAAGCAGTAACACACTGTATACAAATGAAACAGGAATTCAGTTTCTGTGTGAACAACATACTAAATTCCATTGCATGCTTTTCTGGCAAAAAACTGAAACAGCTGTCACAAATACCCTTGAGAGAGATACCCTAGGGGCAAAGTAATACTTTTAAGTAAAAATCTTGGCCAAGTAACTAACCAGAATTTATACGGGATAAGTCTACTGGTTTGAAAATATCAATATATTGGCAGTAATGTATTTTCCAGGTTTTTAAAGAGTGAGCACTGAAACCCTTGTGCACCTGAGTTTTCTGCTCCTCTTGGGTTTTGCTGTATCTGTTGTGTGCAAGCTGGCTAATGGTACTTCAGTAAAACATGATTATCTCTTCTCCAGACAATACCAAGAACTCTCTTCACTGTTAAATCACTACAAAAGATTTATGCCCCAATACAAGAAACAGGTTTATTTTTTTCTATTATTTGCTTCTTGACGTACTACAGATTGCCAAGAATGGAATGCTTACAGATATTTTAGAGTAATATCTGTCCATTTCTTAGGGGGAATATGGCAATCAAAGGCTCCTGAGGGGTGGGCTTGTATATGACATCTCCCAATCAGGTTTAAGAATCACTAGGGTTTTGCTTTGGATCTAGGTCAGATGTCAGTCTGTCTGCATTACAGTGCTAGGCCAGCACCACAAGTAATCTGGTACAGAGATATACCAAAATTATTACTAAAGATATTGAAATCAGCTGAAATTGTAAATGTTTAATCCATTGATCAATATCAACTCTCTAGAAGAGAGGTGAGTACCTGTAAAAAAACCTTATGATATTATTTTTAACTGTATATAACTATACTTGCTGACTTCTGGGGAAGTAAACCAGATGATGATATAAATAAGGATTCTATACAGATTGCGTTTGGATTTAATATTTAGCTACAATAAATTTGTACATCTACAAAAATATTACTTATTCACTTAGCTCAGTTCTTTCACATTTTCTTTCCTAGTACCTGAATTATAGTTCTTGTCTTATCTGTTGTAAAGTCATATGTTGCAATACAGTTTGTCTCCTCTGTCCAGTAAAATAAAAGTAGTTTAGAAGTTCTCCATTAAACGCGAAACACAGGCCATTAGTGTTATACACAAAAGAACATTAAGCATAATGAACATGAAAAAAAATGAGAAAGTGAAATAAAGAAAGGGTGCCAGGAGAAAAATCAAAAAAGAAAACTAAAGAACAAGGGGAAAAGCTAGGATACATAGATAAAATCTTGGAATCAAGGCATTTTTCATTGTAATAAAGACATTTTTTCATTTGCAGCATTCATTACCCAAAACAGACATAATTTCAAACATTAGTAAACTGTTAGCTGGAGTTATTCTCTACAGTGAGAAGCAGAACAAAATACTGAGCTGACTAAACAAATGATAGACTGACAAACTAAATACAAAACTTTCTTTGAAAAATTATCTCTATAAAATTAAATTTGTATTAGTTTGAAATCTTAAAAGTGATTCTTCTTACAAACAAAACTTAAGCAACTCTCTTTTTGCTTCATCATTTTCTAAATTAGGTGATGAAATGAGTAATTTTTCTAATCTTCTCAAAGTTTGTAGTCTTCTTGTTATTTAAAAAACAGAGGAGATTAATAACTTCAATCAGATTTTTTAAGAATACATTTGAAATAGTGAGATAAGTAGTAGGTGAAGCTGTAGAAAAAGTGTATTTATAAAAACAACTATAACTGATATTTCCATAACAGACTGTCCTTATGTACTGAATTTGCTTAATAGGAAAAGAGTAATAGTTTTGGGGTTTCACTAGTTTTATTCCTCTATTCCTGTCTGACAGATGAAATATTAAATTATGAAAACTTACTCTGTTACACTTTACATACAGAACAGGATTTTAAGCTTTTATACATTGTATTGGTTATACTGCTACCTCTGCTTGACTTCACTAATTTTTCAGGACATGTTAGAGGAATGCAATGGTAATTTTCAGTCCTCTTTTAGATCTACTCCTGTATTTAGTTATTATTCTTACTCTATCGTGGAGCAACAGAGCTCAGCACAAAATCTTTTGTTGACTTGAAAGAATGTTGAACTGGGTATTAAAAACGAAGCAGGCTACCTAGATATTTATTTTATTTTCCAGAATATAAGTATTCCTTGCAATATACAGATATATTTTTAAGGATGTAGGAAAGCTCATCATTCTTGCTCACCAGATGTTACCATAAGAACTTTTCACTCAAAAAAGATAAAGAAAACATCAGAACGCTTTGGAGAACAAAGCAATTGTCTTTTTAAGTTACATTTAGAGGCAGCTTGGGCAAAATTATGAACCTTAACCCACACAGAGGGGACTATGCAATGAAAATCTAAAGGCAAAAATTGCTTCTCAGTTGGCACTAGCTGCAAAGATGAGGTCTACAAAGAAGTAACTAAGTAACTTATTATCATAAGCTCTAGTCTCTACGATCTGTTTGCGTGTTTCTCTTTAAAAATATCCTAGCAGTATTTAGACATGCAACCAGATAGCCTCAGGTAGCCCTGCACTTGTGGGCCTGTAAGACGACACTGGTGCACTGTCACATCCACTAAATAACAGGAGTAGCCACCCCAGGTCATAGAGGTCTGTTGACATCGTTGCCAGATGAAGAATTGTTTGTACTGGAGGGTTAATACCATTATCATTTTGCAAAAGCATTAGGCTATCAACATTATCCAAGGAAAGGAATAAGAATTCTTCATTGCTCTAAGGACTCACAAATTAATGAACCAAGCCAGTTATGCCAACTTTTCTCCTCCTTTGGAAAGTAGCACCAGTTCCTTGGGCAGTCAAACATGATTGCGAAGTTGCTGACCACCAGAGACCACCAAAGAGACCCCTAGGACAGAATACTGCATGCACCAGTGAAAGAGGATATATTTTAATGACTTGGGAGAAATGATTATAATTTTTATGTTTCTTCTGTGGAAACCATGAATATGTGTGTAAAATATAGCGTATAAAGAGGAGCTTTCTCTGTACTCAACATGTGCAATAGGCAAAGCTATCCCCCATAATCCAGCACCATAATAAGAATGCCTGTTCCCTAATACTAAAATTATAGTGTCAAAGAGTCTACTTTCTTGCTGGTTTTGGTAACAACATCACTTTATTAAGCAGTACATTCAATAGCAGGAATGGTGTGCCTTTTGGTAACTTTTAGTCAGCAAATGTAATCCTAGAATCATAGAAAGGTCTGGGTTGAAAGTGACCTTGCAGATCACCTTGTTCCAACCCCTCTGCCATGGACAAGGAAACTTTCCACTAGACCAGGTTGTTCCAAGCCCCATCCAGCCTGGCCTTGAACATTTCCAAGGAGGGGCTAGGCACAACTTCTCTGGGCAACCTGTTCCAGTGCCTCACCAGCCTCACAGTAAAAGAATTTTTCCTAATATCCAGTCCAAATGTACTTTCTTTCAGTTTAAAACCATTCCCCTTTGTGTCATCACTACATGCCCTTGTAAAAAAGATTCTCTCCTGAGTTCATAATAATTCATATCATAAGAGAAAATTCTTTACTGAAAAGAAATTATTTCAACAATGGACAAAGCATTGGTAATATAGAAATACTCTGACATGAGTGCTATAATGTCAATCATAATGGATCAGAAGTACCACCAAGAAGAAATTACATCCTTAAGATTGTGAGTTTGGGGTTGGCGGATTATGAGTTCATTTGAGAGGTTATTTTCTGAAATACTTTTTTAACTGGGATACATAAACATAAATATCTAACTACTTGTCATGATGCTAGCTTCCAATCTATCAAAATGCAGTGAGGTTAGGAGCATCATGTTGTTTCAAAGGATGTTTTTTAGTTAAAGAAAAATTAAGTGTACTTAACAAATGTAAATGATCCCAAAAATTGTTATCTTTCCTACTTGGAAAACGTTGCAACAGAGAATATAGGTGCTATTAACTTTTGCTTAATTACAGAAGGGAATAGAACACATCAAATTTCTCATCAAACACATTTGAGGAATTCTGATTTAGTCACACTATTATGCAGTCATTAGTTCAACTTGGGGAATTATGAACTAGCTGTGCAGAAAAGAGGCAGCCTTTTCTAGGCTGAGTCAGGGTACAAGGAAGCATTTCAAGCAGAAGGGTCCTTTGTACTTCAGTTAGCCCTTCCTCTGATACCAAAGTTCCATATCTAACACCACAGAAGATCAAACATTTACTAAATCATTCAAAGACTGGTTTATATGAGATCAAAAATGTCTGAAGGTAGGTGTTGATAGTGAGGCCAATCATGTGCAGTGATCTCTTTTGAGTTATATGCTTAAAAAGAACATCTGAAAGGATGTACCACATATGTAAATTCAAGAGGGGAAGGAAGAACCATGCAAGTGCAATGCTGCAGAACTCCTATCCAAAAGACACCTGAGGAAGAAGGTGGAGAACTAAGCACAGAACTGTAAACCTGTACTGTGTGGGTAATACAAAAACAAAAATAATTTTCATTGATGTTTCAGGAACAAACAGAGACATTGGTACAACACTGTAGCATGGCCAGAAAAAAACAATACTGGACCATCCCTGTGGAGCAAAAAGATCATCGCTGTGGAGCAAAACTACAGGGAACAGCAAAGTTCATTTTTTTGAAGGTAGCTCAGTTTAGATAATATTTGTTATTGCGGATATCTAAAAAAGAAGTTTAAAAGAATGTTATCCTCCGTGGCAATAAGTGTATACCTGTGCTACCCCTTCAGTGCTATACATGTTCTTCTTAGTGCTCTTAAATATTAAACTCCAAAGCAGAAATAACACAGATGCAAGGGATGTTTTACATTCCACTATAAAATCAGTCACTATGGAAACTACTTGAGTTATGTTAGAGAGTATGTTAATAGCAATTCAGAGGGGACATCACATCTTCAATTTCTTCCTATTAAATGTAGCTGCAATATTATTGGAATCTCTGTGCCTGTAAGAGGGGTTGGATGTGTTGATTCATACGAATATCATCACAACATCAATTAAGGTTTGGAAGCACACTTTTTTTTTTTTTTTTTTTTTTATTTTTTGACATTTTCATGGTGTTACACTTCATGAATAAGCTGAAAGGTCAGAAATTTCTCGTAAAGCCACTGCAGTGTGTTAAATGTATCTGAACTGGAAAAGAACTGCATATGTAATGTGAAAGCTTTAGACAAAAATTCACTGTGATTCAAAAGCCAATATAATTTCAAGTAATTCTATTAATTTGACTGGGCCATGCTCTGGACACTAAATTCCAGAGTCTTCAGGTCTTGTATCAGGGTATTTAGTTTAAAATATTGTTTAGTTATTATAAATGGTTTCATTAAATAAATTCAGATTAATGCATACCCAGCTTGTGAGTGCAAATTACCATAACTTTTAAAAAACTCTTTTTCATATGATCTAATTCAAATTTTTCAGTCTAACAGAGCAAATTAAAGTTTTTCTTTCTTCTTTGCATTTGGGTAATGTTTAGTTCTTAATATGGCAATAAAAAGCAGGGGAGAAAAAACTGAATAAAATAAGATTAATTATTAAAATGTTCTGACCTTAAAGATACTTTGCTTTTTGGAAAATCTCTTCTGGGAAAACCAATTGGCTCTACTTAAAAATGTAGCGTTTATGAATCCTAAGTTCAGAAAAAAAGACCACTTTTTAACAGGGAAGAAAATGGAGAATCTGATTGCATCTAGAATATCACAAAAAATTATCCCAAACTGTCCATTGTTTTCCCTTCATCCTTTCACTAAATCTATTCGGCTTCTAGCTAATAAGATTAGTAATGACTAAGAACACTGTAGCTTAAACAATTTCAGGGATTTTTTAAAAAATATTATTAATATTAGGTATAAAAATTAATTTCCCTATNAGTCTTCCTTAGCAGTGTATAGCTCATTTTAAGAAAAGCAAGCAGAACAAAATAGTTAATTATTGTGTGAAGTACTTATCCAAGTGTTTAAAGTACTACAGAAGTGTATTCAGCTCAGCTGCTCCCCTCATCACCACCATTCCTTAATTATTTTTACCTTTTTGTCAAAAATTCTGTACTTTTGACAAATGTTTTTCCTTACCATCAAATTTTTTACAAGTTGATCTCATATTTACAGACACACACAAACACACACACAAAAAATCTAGAATATGAGAGAAATAAAACTTCTGACTGAAGAATGTTTTATGATGTAATTAAACGGACTCAAAGTGAGTTTGTCTTTGGTACTGGGAAGGACACCTATAGTGCTGAGTGACATTTAGTGCCACCTCAACAATTGTAAGATAAGGTGTGACTTGACTGCCTGCTTAATAAATGTTCAAAAAAATTACTTACTGCAAAACTATCAGTAGATAGTGGTCTTCCTATAATGTACCTGAAAAGTTACTTATGAAATGCGTAAATGTTTCATTTTTCTTTCAGTCCCTGGATCAGAATCACCATTTTATTACACTGTTTGTATCTCAGTACCAAACTATTCTGATCTTTTCAAAGATAATTGTTCTGTACATAATTGTTCTGCACTTGATTTGTTTGTTCACTAAGCCCATGTCAACTTTTAGTGGAATTTTTCTGCTTGAATTTTAAAATAACTTTTAGATTGATGTGCTGTTGGCTGTATCAGAATTCTGTAAAGATAGAAAAACAATGCTCAACCAAAAAATGAGAAGAGTTAATAGACTTTTCAAATATTTCCTTGGAGATATAAAGGAATGCAGCCTCTTGGATGGAAAGATTTTACCATAGTTTATTAACCTTTTCTTGTCAGTTTACTCCTCAACCTGTCAAAATGCTCAGTTTCTTATATTTGAATCTATACTGAATGTAGGTTATGACCCTTTGGTGGTCATTAAACATTCTTCTAGTACTTGTGAATCTGGGAATTTTCACTCAGTGTATATGTCTTACTTATAGTTCTCAGTCTATCATTTAGTTTATTTTTATTATTTCATCTCTGCATTCCTTGTCTACACTTGCACTTTTCAAGTGTCAGGAAGGGATAAGTGAACAAATGCAACTAAACATGCATTGTTCAAGATGCTCTTTCTTAAATGTTTATAGGTGTGTTTATACAGCATGGTTATAAGGTAACTGACACTGGTGTCTGTGTGGGATGAAGTCTATGTCTCCATTCCCTTGGCACTCTTAGGAGACTGACTTTTTATACAGACATGATTTATTTTGACTCTTCCAGGTACGTTCCTTCACCAGAAACTGCTACAAATTTTTTTTAACTTTGCCAAGAGATCTTTCTGTGTGACTTCTCATTTTATACATCACCATTTAAATGTTCTATCTGAATTTTTTTTGTTTCCCAAAAGTCTTCCTAGGATCTGGAGGGGAAATAAAAGTCTTATCTATTTCTTTAAGTTAATGCCTTGTTCATGAACAGAGACATTTTGTTGTTGTTTTTTGTGGGGTTTTTTGGTGGTTTTTGGTCAAGTGTGTTAGGACTAAAATGAACCCTATCTGTTTTTCCAGAGTAGTTTTGTAAGATTTGTGCAGTGAATGGATTAAACTATCAAGTTCTATTAGCCCTATTAAATGTCTGTGAAAGACAATTTCTCTATAGTTACTTTCATAACACCTACAAAAGAACTCATTACACTACTATTTGCATTAAAAATTTTTCCTCACTTTGCAATATCTGTAAAATCATCAACAGATTGCCTCAATTTGACAATGGTTCAAATAATGCTGTAAGGTTTGGCCAGACATTCAAGTCTTGCAGATTCCAATTTTATTACTTTTGACATCAGACAGAAATTTTGCACAAATTTTCATACAGAAATTTTACTAGAGGAAGGACAAGTTCTCTGATCAAATATTTCTTTTCAAGATAAATCAGTTCATTTACAGCTTGATTTGTTTGTTTGCATTTAGCTCAAGTGCCAATGTTTGAATGGTGTATTGCAGCACTTTTCCTGTAAAAATTTATATCTCTTTTAGCAAATATGTCTAATTTATCATGATGTGTTTCATTTTGATTTTAAATGTAATAGCAGGGAGAGATTGACTGAGGTTCACCTAAGTTCGCTTGGTCTAAACCCAGATTTGTAAATATCTTCATGAATCCACATTAGAACTGATATAATAGAGCACATTAAATCTTTTGAATGCAAATCTGAGGACATCTTGCATTCACACCATGTTCTTACTACCAGATCCACAGAAATAATGCTTTTTCAGCTCCATTCTAGGATTAATGATGAAGCAATTAAAAAACATCTTTCCAGCATTTAAAGGAAATAAAACATCAAGGATGCAGACTTAGACCTGTACAGTGTGAGAGCTCACATGGCCTAGGCAAGACAGCTTTTTGGTTCTGTAGTCTAAAAGAGAGATAGTAGCTTTTTTCCACCTCCTAGAGGTGACAGGGCACAGTCAGCACATATGTACCTCCTGGCTGTAACCAACAAACAGCAATTGTGCTCTTTTGCTGACAAGACTAATTTACGGAACATCTGTAGACAGAGGGGTAATAGAGAGAGCACTGTACTGACAGCACTGATAATCCAAAGGTTCTAGTGGACTGCCAAATCACTTGAGGTGGGAGTCTACATCAGGGTCATAAGTCATCAAAAAAAGAATTACCAAACATGGTAATCTTACATCTCTTGTGATTCTGACTTTTTATCTGTTTCCACATCATATTCTTCCTTAAAGAGAGGTTGTCCTGCTTTACAAGACCAGGAAGTTGCATCATCTCTTAAAACTTCATGCTGCCACTGGAGCTAAATGAGGCTAAACTAATTTCATTTTTCTGTCTCCTCTGCTCTATTAATACTAGATAGGAACAGAATATGACACATACTCCAGATGCATGTATTTTATTTCCAGTATAAATTTGATTTTCCAACTATACTTGCATTTTGTTTATAATACCCAAGTTTTGAAGCATAAAAATCAATTTATACTTGCTCTGTGCTGCTTGATTTGTTACTGGAGTACAGTTGTTGCATACTTGAATTAGTTAATAGAAAAAAATGGGTTTCTACAGTTAGTCTCACCAGTACCACCTGCCAATGCATCTCCTGTAGTGCAAATCAGATATGCTAAGTGGGCAAGTGAGTGATTTCTCCTTGCATGCGTAAACTTACGACACTGCATTCCTAATAAAACCGCTGGCCAGTGGCATGTATGGCAGATAAACTGGTTGTGGTTTACAAGACTATCATGTGCTGTTTTCTAAAAACTGACTGTAAAGGAGCATGGCTCTGCTTTGCAATTCTTTATTACAGGCTCTGTACATCTGCAGGGGTTTCTGTTCTGTGCGGTGAGCAAAAAGGCAGGCAAACAGTCTCTGGATCACCAGCACTGGGTCATCAGCTGCTCATCTGACTGAGGAAATAAAAAGGCAGGGAGCTCTAAACTGAAAAGAAATAGCTTTTGACAATCCACTGTTGTGGAACACCAAAAATCTGTCATTCATACGACTCCTATAAACTGACTCAAAAAGCTAATTAAATGCTCAAATGAGCCTTGAGCATTATATGGCTGGTCTTGAAACACATTTATCCTTCTGCTACATACTCCTGAAGTGCAAGACAAATAGATGGAAGCAGTGCCTACCCTTGCTGAAAACAGATTTTCACCTTGTATTGAAGGTCCTCCTGTTATACAGTTTGTCCCATTGCTTTACAGCATTATGGATTGACCATCATTTTTAAAAGATCATTTGAATCAGTCATTGTCTTCTTTGCACTTAGAAATGGCAATAATTTTCTATTGTTTCCCTGAGAGAGTCAATACTTAATTAGTTGGTGGTATCTTTTAATTCTGTTCTATTTTGAAGTAGTGTACTTTAAACTTTTAACTACTGGAAACAAAAGTTTTTTTCAGGTTTTTAAACCCACAAGCTAACACCAGGAAGGTGAGATTGCTTAGAGTGCATTTATTGATATAGCCATTAGATGACTCTGGTGCTGTGATGGAAGAAGAGAATTCACCTGCATCAATTGTAGCTCCATTTGCCTTTATTTCATATTATTCAACAACATATAAAGGGTTAGAAACACATTTTGGTAATGCATTTAACTGAATTCAATATTTTTGACAGTAAAAAAGAACAGAGAACATGACTTTAATTTGGAAATGGACCATGACAGAACTCACAGGTTCCCTACTACTTTGTATAATTTTATAATGTATTGCTTACATTTTCCTGTCTATTTTATACCTGTCTCTTCTCCTTATCATTCACATACAGTAAATTAAAACTGCAAAATTTAGGGTGTTATAAATCAATTGAATTTTGTTACTTCCCAAAAATTTTTACTTTCCCAATGGAAAGCCATCCTCTCCTATACTGTAATACAGTTTGCAGAAGCAGAATTCTGTGGTGAGAAGATGAGTAGGCAGCAGCTAATACCTGTGCTGTTCTTAAAAAGCTTTGGGTACACTCAGAGAAGAAAATTATCTGCCAAATGATTTTGCATATTTCTTTCCTGGTTCTTTCACATTTCACTGCTTCACATCTAGCCAAAGTCTCTGCAGAAAGCTTTTGAAAGCATTTTGAATTGTGAAGTGCTTTCAGTAATACTGAAACCTTGGAACGTCCTGGACAGTAGTTTTGTCAGATTGGAAACTGAAAATGCCATCATGCCGCTAAGGCATTTCATTATATTTGAATTGTTATATCTTTTGAATGAAAGTCACAATGCTACCTATAAATGTCTGACCTTGTGAGAGATGGCAACTCTTATTTTAATTGTCTGATTCTGCTGATTTTAACTTGCTTGTGTTAGCTGTAGATTATAAATTACAAACAAAACAAAAAATCAAGAACAACGACAACAAAACCAAAACAGAGAGAAAGAGGTGCATTTCAGATATCCCCAGTGAAGCAAAACCATTCAGAACACTTTTTTTTATGACTGAGTACTCATAACTAAAGGTTAAAGGATTTGCAAAACTCAAAGGTAAAAATCCTGTAGTCAGTTGCAAGACCTTGTCCTGTTTTGTAATCTTGTGAGTTAGTGAATTCACTTCATTGTTGAACTGGTTTTTGTTTCTAACTTAACAGGGTGCTGTTATTAAATTCTTTTGTTAGAGAATTGGGTTTGGTCAGCTGCTTTAGATAGAAAAGCCATATTTTTGCCTTTAGAACTGCATATGTCTGACTCTGCTAAAAGACTGTGCTTTAAAATCCCCAATGAGTTCATTTTCAGTAAATAACTTCAGATACTCTTTCTTGTATACACACTTTTAGATCCAATTCCTTTACTAAAAATATATTCTTTTTTACTTAGGTCATGAAAAAAAAGTGAACAAGAATTCAATTTATCATTTAGTATTTTTAGGTTTATGTCAAAACTGAGATCCACAATTGTATCCTGACAGTTCCTGAAACTTGCATGTCTATCTAATGAGTACAGCATAGAACTGCAACTGAAATGATAAAGAAACTCTGAAAATGGCCCCAGGCAGAGTTTACTGCAGTCACCTAATTCTGGAGGATCATGTACATGGGAGGATATAAAGTGCTGTTGACTGCTGTTTTTTGACATGTTTGAACAGAAACATTGCAGGACATGTTATATACCAGAAAAATAAATAGCATGCCTACACAGATTGAGACTAACAATGAAAGCAAATGAGACATGAATATAGTGATCATTCTCTTTTTATCATCTCCCAGCTCCCAGCAAATTTTAAACCAAGTACTTCATGAATTGGATGTCATCTTTTTGTATTTAACAGGTCATGATAGTTATATTTTCACCATTAGCTTTTTATTTATTTTCTGAATTCATGCACATTTTTGTCATCATATACCTCTGTGGTACTGTCTAGTTGTGTGTTGAATGAAGTACACTTTTTATTTTCAATGTGCCTCCTGTTACTTTGTTTGATGTCCACTTTTCCTCATATTCTGAGAGGAAATCTGTATTCAATTCCTCTCCTTCTGTATTCAACTTCTTCTTCTTGCTGTCCTGTCTATGACTTTAAAATCAATTATTGCACTTCTTTTGTCATCTTCTTAGTTGGCAAGAGCCCTCATCCCTTCAGGAGCTGTTCGGAGAAAGAGCTTTAATATGGACCTTGGTTCCTCCTTGTCCTTTTCTACACTTGTCCTTTTTCTACTGTAACTCTTGAGGATGGGTAGTTTTAAAGTGTGACCGAAAAATTTTGGTTTGGCTTGTTTTCCTTAATAATAATTCTTAATGTTCTATACTTTTTTTACTGTTTTTGATTATAAAAGGAACATAGAAATGTGATGCTTTAAACTTTACAGGGCAGATTAACAAGATAATTTATGATTATGCACACCCTACTTGATGTGCTGGTCATAGTGGTGAGAGGTTATCCAGGTTTTAAATTACATTTGGTGGGAACTAATATGAGCAATTTACTAGATGCTTATTAAAGGAGCTTTTGAGTAAGTGCAAACAGTACATACAAATATTTATGTTACATTCTAATGTCTTCTCATTATGATCTACCAGTTTGCTAAATGCTTGTGGCTGGTCAGTGCTCAATATTTGCCATTCATTTTTTCAGGTAGGAGTAGCACACAGCTAGAATGAAAGGTATATTCATACTAGTGAATAACTGCATGTACTAAGGTACATCCAAAACCCAAGGCTCTTTGAAGAGTTGTAGATAAAATAAGCCAAATTACACTGATAGTGTTTCTGATGCTAAGTCTGAGGCTTAGGATGATGGTCAGAGATNTTTTTTTCTTTTCTGTGTTTTTTTGTGCTTTTTTAAATATTCAAAATTTGTCTGCAAGAAGGAAAAAAATATTTTATATTTATTTTCTTTCCAACTTTGCAACGGATTCAAAATAACCTTACTGTTGATGCTACTACCCAGTCCAAACAAACTGAAAATTACATGAAG
>VZTR01026473.1:30953-43023 GCA_013400775.1 Chaetops frenatus | reverse complement strand
CTCGTTCTCTCCATCCCGCTCTGTCCCTCCCGGGCTCTGTCCATCCCCGGCTCTGTCCATCCCTCTCTGTCCATCCCTCTCTGTCCATCCCCGGCCCTCTTGGGCTCCGGGGAGCTCCAAGTGCCCGGCCCAGGGCAGGATTCCCGGAACATACGGCAGGAGCCCATTAAGCAGCACGTGGTACATGAATATTCATTTTCTTGCCTTTGTTATTTACATAAATTCAGCGCAAGGCAAAGCTTTTTACTGCCGTTTTAGCTTCTTTTTTTTTTTTTTTTTTTTTTTTTTTTTTTTTTTTTTTTTTAAAATTTTTTTTACCCCGCCACCACTTTTTTTTTTTATAAACAAACTTTTTTTTTTTTTTTGATAGAAATGTTGATCCAGCTGCACACATCTCTTTGTATTACAGCAACACCTTTTATTTTTCTCTGCCTGTTTTGCTGTTGGAAGTGAGAATAGTTTTTTGGTGGTTTTTTTTTTTTTTTTTGAACGTTCAGTTCTGGAAGTGTGTGGTTGGGTAGAAGCACCGCAGATGTGCCAGACTTTCTGGGACCACGGGGAATGGCAGATCCTGATATTCAGAAACAGGGAGTGGTTAAAGGGGAGCCGATCAGGCGATTGCAGCTCTGAAAGTGGAGCTGGGTCAATTAGAAGACACGGTTAATAAGCTCTGATGGCACAACAGCAAAAGATGCCGGTGACAAATTCAGCCCAGGGGTACAAAGGGAGGGCAGGGGACGGACACAGACGATGGATGGGCTGTGGTCGGTTGTTGTACCCGGGAATGCCAGGGATGCTCTACCTGCTCCAAAGGCGCTGCCAGCAGTGGATGAGGGGTGAATGTGATCGCTTTCAAAATCCTGTGATTGCTTTCAAAATGCTGTGTTCGCTTTCAAAATTCTGTGATCGCTTTCAAAATGCTGTGTTTGCTTTCAAAATTCTGTGATCGCTTTCAAAATCCTGTGATCGCTTTCAAAATCCTGTGATCGCTTTCAAAATTCTGTGATCGCTTTCAAAATGCTGTGATTGCTTTCAAAATGCTGTGTTTGCTTTCAAAATCCTGTGATTGCCTTTAAAATCCTGTGATCGCCTTTAAAATCCTGTGATCGCTTTCAAAATGCTGTGTTTGCTTTCAAAATCCTGTGATCGCTTTCAAAATCCTGTGATTGCTTTCAAAATCCTGTGATTGCCTTTAAAATCCCATGATTGCTTCCAAAATCCCACGGTTGCCTTCCTTGCCATTCTTTAGACACACTTTAAACGTTTTCATTTAGGGTTCGTGTGTCTTTGCACTGGGTAACGGGAAATGGGGCCTGGAGCTCGGTGTGGTGCCAGGTGGGTTTCTCTCCTCGTCTTGGTGTTGCCGTTTTGGAGGGAGTTTTCTCATTAAGAGAGGCATCAGAAGCAGCAGCTGCCTGGAAATGAGTAATTCTGAGCAGTCCTGCAGGATGTTCCTGGTTTCATTGATGTGGGGATGTCGGCGGTTTGGAAACCCAGGCACAGAGGAGCTGTTGGTACAAACGAAGGAATCTGAGCTGGCAGAGCAGCCCAGCTTTTCCCGGGATGGGATCCCTCCTCCTGAGACCAGAGCAGAAGCAGGAGAAGCTGGCTGAGCTCAAACAGCCCGTTCAGGGCTGCTTTTACAGCCCTTTGCCTCACCCAGCTGCTTTTGATCCCTTCCCACCTGCCTGTTCTCATCATAAACTTCCCTGGGATAAACTTCTCTCCAGTTACACTTTGCTGGTTTGCAACTATTCCCTTTTCTAACCCAGAAAAAAGGAAAATGTGTCCTCAGGAAATGTTGGAGAAGTGAAGGCAGCCAGAAGTGTGTTCCACCCAATAGAGAAGCTGGTGGGGGAGGAAACTCTGCAACGACCAGGAGCCCTCAAAAAACTGATTTTTGTGGAGGTGAAGGGGGATAAAGAGGGAGCAGCCATCCCCCCTTCATCTGCCACCTTCACTTCAGCTCTGAAGGTATTTGGATTACCCACTCTGGTTTTGGCCTAAAATTCACTTCTCATCCTGCCCCAGGGGGAGTGAAACAAAATCATTATCAGTTATCACACAGAGATTTAAATTAAGGTTGGTTTTTCTTCTCTCTCTCTCTTTTTTTTTTTTTTTTTTTTTTTTTTTTTTTTTTTTTTCCCCCTCCATGAAAACTAAACTTCTGAAACAAAATCTCAGAGAAGGGGAATTAATTGCTGGGTCTGCACTGAATCACCAAGGGACTTGGTTTTATTTCTGTGGTGCCACAGAAAGTGCTTCATCAGGAGGAATTCACGTGGAGGAGAAGCAGGCATGTCCCACTTACTGAACACAAGTATGTCCGGGATGTTTAATTATCTTCTGATTAATTAATTTAACATTAAGGCAGGCAAGGACTGCAGCGTGTTGGGTACCTGCGTGCACCTTCAGCTCTGCTGAGTTAAAGGCACCTTGTGGCTTTCACCTGCAGCTGCTGTAAATGAATTATTTCTTTCCTGAGCTCCTTCATTACCCTGAGGAGATGCACAAAACACGCCCGAGCTCGGGTGATTTGCAGCATCTGTGCTGAGGATTTAACGCCGTGTACTCCTTGTTTTCAAGGAGAAAACACGGGGGTGAAACAAGTGTAAGGCATTAAGAGGGAGTACCTGGGAACCTCTCAGGGCACTCAGGGTGAGAAGGAAGAATATTTTCCTTGGGTTATTGTGGGTATCTGATGGAAATTTAATGGAGTTGAAGAAGCAGAACGCGGACAGGGAATACCAGAGGCCACCACCAACGTGGGAGTGACCCCTGGCCATGTGGAGGTGCCTCAAGTGGCAGCCTCTGCTCTCCCAAAAAGTTCCTCCCGAGGTAAAAAGGGGAGATCTTTAATGGCACCAGACAGATTGATTGCTCCAAGACGGGCAATCTGCAGTGCCTAATTAGTCAATCAAGTCAAATTGCACTGAGCAAACACGGCATAATTGCATTACAGTGGGAACACAAAGGGGATTCTGCTTTTGTTACCTGTGATTGGAGAAATGGGAGGGGTTCTTTGGGAAATGGGAGGATTTCTTTGGAAAACATGAGGGGTTCTTTGGGAAATGGGAGGATTTCTTTGGGAAACATGAGGGATTCTTTGGGAAACACGAAGGTTTCTTCGGGAAACGCTAGGATTTCTTTGGGAAATGCGAGGGGGGAACTCTCAGACAATCCTTGGCTGCTTTAGTGAGCAGAAGTTTGGGTCTTCCTCCCACCCAGGATTCCTTTGAGCGGTGGAGTCACACCGGGAGCGCTGCCTGGCTCTCCCCGAGCTGTGATGGTGAATAATCCCCCGATGATTATTGCTCTCTGTGTTAATGAATGTCCTGCTCTGCTGTCCCAGGGAACCCTTGAAGTACAAACAGAGATCCGGAGTTTTGGCTCAGGTGAGCACTGACCCAGAGGTGGAGCTCTGCTGACTCCTTCAAACTCCTCCCGTGGGAATGGGGGTTCTCAGGGCAGTGCAGACACAAGGGGGGCTTTTCTTTCACTTTTCCCAAACGCTGACAGGATCTGTAATTAACTGTGCATCCTTCGGAGGCTGGAGAAATGGATTTACTGGTGTGGGAGGCACAGATATTAAAGGGAGAAACCACTTCATACATCAACCTCTTCCGTGGAAGTGGAGCTTGGTTTCTGTCTACATGCGGCAGCCTGGTAATAAAACTTCATTTATAAATTATAGATGGATTTGGGGTTTGGTTTGTAGGTTTCCTTGTTTTGTTTTGTTTTGTTTTATTGCTCCTCCCTCCCCGCTGCTGTCCAGGTAAATGGTGATGTATTTAAAACCCTGCCGGTGCAGGCTGGGCACTCAGGAGGATGAATGAGCCTGTCAGGCTCGGAGCAGAGGCTGCAGACAATGCACAGCGGTGTGTCACGGTTACTTAGCAACTCCTGCTGAACAGCTTCAGGTGGAAAACGCTGTCATTTCCACGGGTGAGAGCTCCTCTCCCCCATCCCCTCCCCGGATACAGAGGGTTTTGGTTTTTTCCCCCCCCCAACACATAAAGTCTTTTGTACTTTTTAATGATCTTTCAAATGGAGTTTTCAAAGGAGAGTGGTATTTCTGCAGGGCCGTTGGAATTAAATGATGAATTTGGAGGATCTGAGCGTGGCTCACAACAAGAGCAGGAGGTATCAAACCCAGGATGGGTGAAAACATCCCTGCTGTCACATGGGGAGCTGGGTAATTCCGCTGTCATTTTCCTCCTTTAAAGCTGATATTTGGCAGATCTGTGGTGGTCACCAGGGAGCCAAAGCCCTGCCCTGGTGGCACTGGGAGGGGGAACTGGTTTGCACTTTGCTGGCCCTGCTGAGGACACCGACCCTGCCAGAGGAACCCGGAGCTGCCTCCTCCTGGAAGATTTGCCTCTGGCAGCGAGTTAAAACTAAGAGCAGCCCTGAAAGTTTGATGAAAGCTTGGGGGTGAAAGCATTACCTCAACATCAGCAGCTGCAACACAAACACGGCCTCTAAACCCTGCGGGTCATGAAAGGATAATGAGGAGGCTCCAGGAGCTCTGCCCTGCAGGGCAGGGCATGGTGGGATCCAGGGGACAGGGGCTGAGTGGGGGCAAACTGAGCCCTTCAGCTCTGCATCGGATAAAGTGTTTGCTTCTCCAGGCTTTGGGAGCTGAGGAGAACCGGGATTCTCCTCTGGGGACGGGGCTGTGCAGCCCCTGGCACCGCTGTGTTACTGTGGGGCTGGAGCACAACTGCTGGAAGCATCAGCCCTTCCCTTCCTTTGCCAACATCCCAGAGGCCTCTGGACCTGCCAAATGGGTCTGTGGGACAGGGACAGGCAAAAGGGGGCCCTGATGTGGCTTTGATCTGAGCTGGGAGTGACCCAGGAACCCTGAACCTCCTGCTGGCCGTTCCCATGGCGTGGGGAGGGGCTCTGAGCACTGCCTTCTCCAGAGCACCACAGAACCCCTTCAGATCTCCTGCAGGAAGCTCCTGGCCTGGCAGGGATGGGGGTGTGTGGAGAGGAGCTGTCCCACCCCAACCAGTGCCACCACTGAGCTCCCAGAGAGCTCAGGAAAGTGTTGCAGGTGATCACTGAGGAGGAAATGGAGCCCCTTAAGACCACTGGGCTGATTTGAGTTGCCAGAAAGAGCAGGGATAAATAGTGCAATCAATGCCTGCTATAAATACACATTAATTTGACTGCAGCTCTCTTTCTCTTCCTTTGTCTTGAAGAAGAAATGGGAGTGAAGAAAAGGCAGGATTTAAAACAATAAGTCTGGGATGCTGGAGGTGAAGTGGGTGCATCATTTGGGCTGATTTGATTGCCAGGGCTCTCCAGTCCCTCTGGCTCTGACCCTGAGGGAATTGGCTGCTATTCTGGGGAAGAGGAGCAAGGGGAGAGTGCTGCATTCAGAAGAAACTCTGAGTGTATAAAGGAAATTGCTGTAAATGTGAGGATATTTGGCATTTAAGGGGGAAAATGGGAGATGTGGGCAGCTGCATTGTGGGCTCTCATTTTCGGGCAGTGCTGTGCTCAGGTGTGAACAATGTGCCCGAGCCCTGCTCAGATAAATAACAAGGCAGTCCCTGAACGTGGCTCTGCTTTTATTTATTGTTTGCAGGATTTTTATATCCTGGTGTTACATCTTGTGCTGCCATTGATTTTCACGGGCTGTGTAATTTAACTGTGCATTGATCCATTGGCTTTCCAGAGCCCTACATCTGTTCCTGTAATCACCTGGCTTTGGGTGAGGCAGGAGAGGAACAGCTCTGGAATCCGGGGCTGCTGCTGCTGCCAGCTTTATTCACCACTTGCTCTGCCCTCCTCACCCTCTCTGCTTTCTGCATTTGTTTAGGGTTTGGGTTTTTTTTAGGAGTTAATGATGATTCTTTGGGCAGCCTGGAGTGATGTCCCGGCTCGGGGTTCCCTTGGATACCCCGACTCCCATGTGATGGGTGCTCAATGTGTTTTGCAAAGGACCGACTTCAGTGAAAATTGAAAATATGCTTTTAACATAAAGAACGTGCTGGAAATGCTTTCTTCCCCCTGCAGGTCTGCCCAGGACAAGGAACATCGGGATTACATTATTTTAGTATTATTTTGTTACTGCACTCCCAGAATGGTTTGTCCATCCAGGGGTGTGTAAACCACACATCAGGATCTCCTGGAAACAACTATGCAGCACCACGGTTTTAGATGGTATCACCCAAATACCAGCTTAGCATCACCTGCAGGAAATCTGAAGGCCTCTCAGAGGTTTGGGAAAAATTGTGATGTAAAGGTCATCAGCTGTCAGCTGCCATTAACAGGGAATTTACTCCTGTGGAGGAGTTCAGTGGAGTAAGGTGCAAGCCTGAAGAATAAATTGCTTCCCACTGTGGGCCTGCTTTTTAGAATTTTTTGTTGGGGGATTGTTATTAAAAAAAAAACAAAAACAAACGAGAAAGCATTGCTTATACTCAATTTACAAAGGGGCTGGTGGAATGTTTATTTACAATGAGGACCTGCTGACAAGAGAGGGGAGAGGAAAACAGAACTCATTGATTAAGCTTTTCCCAATTGTTAAATGGTTTGGGGGGGGGAGGGGGTTATTGTTGGTGGGATTTTTATTGGAGCTTTTTTTCCCAAACAGGTTCTCAGTGGAGAGCAGTTAATCCATCAGAACAGGGGAAATTCAGGTTAAATGCGTTGGGAAGTTGGTGTGCAGCAGGGTCAGCCTTCACAGGGTCAGCTCTGGCAGTTTTGGCCCTGCTCACAGGATCTCCCCCACAGCTGCTTCTGTTCTACCCGAGGGGAGCCAATTTCTGCAGAGTTCACTGCCTTTGCTGCAAATCCCTTTGGAGAACCTCTCTAAAGCTGCAGATGATGCTGTGCATATCATTCTCTACTAAATCAAAGTGTGGGATCAAGTGTGAGGTTCACAGAGAGGTTTAGATTCAAAGATTGCTGCTCCAAGGGCGGTGTTGTTGATGGAGATCAGCATCCACCTTTCAGTATTAAGCTTCGAGCTGGCTTTTTATAAAAAACCAGAGCTGGAATAGAGATAGAAGAGGGATAATCCTGACTCTGCCTGTGATCTCAGCTCCCTCTGTGACCTTTTCCTGTGGCATTAGCTGGATTCTCAGTGTCTTTGTACTTCCCTCGCCCGATTTCCTGGTGGAACGTGGAAGCCGCTCAGGGCTCGGCGAGTAATTGTCCCAAAAATTGTGCCCAAAAATTAACGCCTCTGACCAGTCCGGCTGTGACCTGCACTGGTGCGAATGGGCAGAGCCGCGGTGTGGGTGCTCTGAGCCCTCCCGGGGCGGTTCAGGAGCAGCGGGGGCCGGGCCGGGCCGGGCCGGGCCGGGCCGTGCCGGGGGAACGAGGCGTTAAGGGCGGCTCTGGCAGGGCTGGGAACGGGAAAGGGCAGCGCTGCTTCCTCCTCTGGCCTCCCCTGGGAGCTGAACCCGGGCAGCAGCAGGACACGGAACGTGGGACAGGGAGCACGAGTGCAGCGCGGCTGCCTCTGGGCACTCACGGGTGTGTCCCGTGCCGGGTGTGTCCCGTGCCAGGTGTGTCCTGTTGGATCCCTTTTGCCAGGTGTGTCCCGTGCCAGGTGTGTCCCATGCCAGGTGTGTCCTGTTGGATCCCTTGTGCCGGGTGTGTCCCATGCCAGGTGTGTCCCGTGCCGGGTGTGTCCTGTTGGATCCCTGGTGCCAGGTGTGTCCCATTCCAGGGTGTGTCCTGTGCCAGATGTGTCCTGTTGGATCCCTTGTGCCAGGTGTGTCCCGTGCCAGCTGTGTCCTGTGCCAGGTGTGTCCTGTGCCGGGTGTGTCCTGTTGGATCCCTGGTGCCAGGTGTATCCCGTGCCGGGTCTGCCTGGTGCTGTTGGGTGGCTCTGCTCCCACCCCACCCCACCCCACCCATCGCCCCCTGCCCCGGGAGGGCCCTGCACCCCTCATTCCACCTCTGAACAATCCCAGGGGTGCCGAGCTCTGGGAGCACCCCGGGGATGGGTGGGCAGGGCAGGGCAGGGCAGGGCAGGCAGGGGGGGCTTTGTCTCCCGGTTTTCCCGAAGCCTCCAGGACTGTGAGCTCTGGAGCTGGAGCTGTGTGGAGCTGCTCCCTTGGGTGGCCTGGAATGGCCCAATCCAGCTGGCAGCGCTTTAATTTAATAACTCCCCAGCAGTGGCTCCCACTCACAGCGATGTTGCAAAGTGATTTTGTGCTCTTCTTAATTAAGACCTGCTTGCAGGAAAAATCCTAATCCATTAGAGGTCGATTTATGCCTTGAAAGAAGGTCAATTTTTCTTTTCCTTCCTTAAATCTGTGCAGAGGTGGAACTTTCTCAGTGTGTGAGCTTGGTTTTGCTTTTTTAAAAAATCTATTTAGAATTTTGATCTCTGATTGCTGCTGCTCAGCAAATGGCACAGAACATGGCCTGGGTTTTGTGAGTTTTGTTTCTGGTCCACTGCTCTCCCTCGCTCTTGAATAATGAGAAGTGGAGAGAGAAGTGTCTGATTTACCACTTTTGCACCTGTTTTACCACATTGTCTCTTTTTACACATATATTTACACATGGAAATACATATAAGACACACATGGCGAGATCCTGCAGTTCTTTTCACTCGTGATCCCAGTGCAGTCATCAACTGCAGATAAGGAGAAATCTCATCTAATTTAATCAAGAAATTGTAAACCCTGAATTGGCAGAAATAACTGTGAGCACCCACCACAGCTTTGCTGTGCCTCTAACTGGTTAAAGTGGGATGAGGAGAGCAGAAGGTCTTTCCATCCATTTTCCTTTCATGAGGATGTTTTTGGAATTCCTCAGCAGTGCTGGCTGGCCCTTGGAGATGTCCAGTCATGTCTGATGTGCTCAAGCAGAGTTTGCTGCTAAACCAAACTTGCTAATCCCAGCCCCCAGAGGCTGCTGCTCTGCCAGGGAGCCAGGGATGAATTCCTGCCAGCCTCAGCTTCCACAAACCCTGCCAAGGCAAAAAATCACATCCACTTACCACCACTTTGTCAGTACAGGGCTGAGGAGAAAACAACAACAACAACAAAACAAACAAACAAAATCCCCAAAGCAACAACAACAACAAAAACAACAAAAACAAAAAACAAACCAAACCAATCAAACAAACAAACAGAAAAAACACAACAAAAAAACAAACAAACACCCCAAAACCAAAAACCAACCAACCAACCAAAAAACCCCAAAAACAAACAAACTAACAAACAAAACCAACCAAATCAAACAAACTTTTAAGGATGGAGCCTCAATAGACTGAAGAAAATTCTGGATGTGTTGTTATAAACCCAGCCTGAGTTTAGTGCAGCCCACTCAGGATACCTGGAGCTGCTTGGGCAATTTCTCACTCTAAAACCCACTGCTGATGATTGAAGATGGGGATTTCTGCTGTTCCAGGCTCTCATTTGAGGGGACCCACGAACTGGGGCTGTGGGCAGGATTCCCTCAGAGTGGGGGAACATCAGCCAGGGGAGCCTGGCACTGGCAGCCTGGGGAAAGCATCTCCCAGCCTGAATTCCAATAAACCCCGGGAATTTGTGGAGTTCTCTGTTGGAAACCCAGCTAATTGGATGGGCACAGGGGGAAAAAAAAGCAGAGAAGGAAAAAAAGAAGTAAAAACATTTCCTGAAGAGTGAGATCTTTGACCTGGGCTAATTCCAGCCCTGGGAGGAGGAGAGGGCTCCAGGAGCTGAGCAGGAGTTGGTGATCGAAGGCTCCTGGTGAAGAGCAGAGCAGGATCTGTTCAACCTCTGAGAGCTGTGACTTTCAGGGAGCATCCACTCCGAAGAGCTCACTCTGCATCCTCCAGGGGGTGCAGGCACAGCTGCTGGGGGGCTCTGCTGAAAGGAAAAGCCTCTGGCAAGTTCCTGCTCTGCGGGAGGAGGAGCAGGGCTTTGCACGGGCAGATGAAGCCGTAGCTGTGGATGGGAGCTGCTGTTTTCTGTCCAGCTGCTGCTCACAGAACAATTTGTATTCTCTGAGGGGGCTGCTTTTTTTCTCTCCAAAGTTCAAGCTCCTCTTCTGGAAGTTGCATTTAACCTTTAAGAAACAAGCTGAAGGCTCCGGCTGTGACCTTGAAGGATGGGGGCACAGAGGGGAAGAAATACCACACCAGAGACACCTTTAGAGGTATCTAACAAGGCATTTAATTTGAAACGGGAGAAAAGGACACTTAACTCGAGTGAGAGGAGCTGGAGAGGGGCAGAGGAACATCCTGCCAGCGCCGTGCTCAGGACAGGGGGTGACAGACACGGGGCTGCAATGGCAGCGTCCCTTTTGTCCCACAGGTCCTGGAAAAGGTGCCGGGGGAAGGAGATAAGGGCAGAGCAGGCGCGGGGAGAACGGAGCCCGTTCACTTTTCACAATGGATGGAAAGGTTATCACTGCACAGATTCTGGGTGATAATGCTGAGAGGAAATGTCATTTCGCCCTGCTCTTTTTCCTGCCTTTCCTGTCCTGTTGATCCTTGGGCTGTGCGGCACAAAGAGGGGTCACTGGTGCTGCTTTGGAGCTGCCTGGAGGCAGAGGCTGATTGTGATGCAGATGGTTCCTCTGATGGGGTGCAGGGAAGGAATTGGGTCTTTGTGAGGCTTGGAGTGAACAGTAACTGCTGTGGGATCGATCATTAACCCGATAGGAACCTTCGAACAGACCTCACCCGTTCCGAGCCGAGCCGGAGCAGCTGAGGATCGTTTTTGTGTCTGAGCTGCTTTGTGTGACCCTCCTGGGGGTCAGGAGGGGCTGCCCTGGTCTCACAGGTGGCACCTGAGGCACAAACAAGAGACCGAGTTTGGCAGTGCCAGAGGAGGATCTGTCCCAGAGCAGATCTTTGGGTCCCTCTGGGCGAGCTGTGATCCTCTCCCCCGGGGCCTTGGGGCTCCCTCAGCCTCGCAGGAGCTGCGGTCCCCTCCCCAAAATCTCCTCTCCGCCTGTCCCGCTGCTCTGCTCAGCCCGGGCTGAGCCAGGGGAATCAGAAATGGGCTCTGTTCAGTCAGTTCTGCACAGATCCGCGCGGGTGCTCCCGTGTCGGGCTGCGGAGTGGGCGGAGTGGGATGATTTGAGCTGTTAATTTGAGCTGGGGGTCAGGTCTGCAGCAAAGCATCCCTGGCAGAGACCCCCCCAGTGCTCCCATTTCCGTGGGATCTGCTCCCAGTGCAGGCGCAGCACGAGCTACCTGCTCTGTCATAGGCACGCTCACCTCTCCGCAGAGCTGTAATTGACTTAGGCAGGTTACCATGGCAACCGCTGCAATTAATTAAAGTGCCTGGGCATGGTAAGTTTATAGATGCAGAAAACATTTTCATATATAAATAGTGCAATCTGTTTGTGCTCCGAGGATTTGCCCCTTCCCCGTTTCTCTTCTAATCTCAGCTGAGAAATTCGGCTTTTTTTTTTTTTTTAAGTTGTTTTTCGTTTTATTTTTCCCTCTGGGGGTTGATAAATCATTGTGTTACTGCCCATAGAGTGGGCAAAGAAAGTCCCTGCAGTTGGTGTCCATTTGCTGAACGCTGAGTGAGCAGCACAGGGCAGGGAGGAGCCATCCCAGGCCACTGGTCCCCAAAACCTCCTGTCCCCTGGGCTGGGTGGCTGCGTGTCCTCCTGGCTGCCCAGCTCTGGGGCTCTGCTGTAACAGCACCGGGCACTGCCCTGGCTCCGGAGAGCCCAGCCCAGCCCAGCCCAGCCCAGCCCAGCCGTGCTCCAGGCCAAAGGGCTGTGCCTGTGCTGCAGCCTGGGCTCTGCCCTGCCTTAGGGGTGTGGGGGGGGCTGCTTTACAGAGAAAAATCACCCAGCACGGCAGGGCAGTGCCCCTGTACCCAGCCCAGTGTCCCTGTGCCCAGCTCAGTGTCCTGTGCCCAGCCAGCCCAGTGTCCAGCCCAGTGTCCCTGTACCCAGCCCAGTGCCCAGCCCAGTGCCCAGCCCAGTGCCCCTGTACCCAGCCCAGTGTCCAGCCCAGTGTCCCTGCACCCAACCCAGTGTCCAGCCCCGTGTCCCAGGGCCCAGCCCAGTGCCCCTGGACCCAGCCCAGTGTCCACCCCAGTGCCCCTGCCCCCAACCCGGGCTCTGCCTCTCACCCCCGCACCCC
>VZTR01026473.1:20108-30791 GCA_013400775.1 Chaetops frenatus | reverse complement strand
GCGCCCACCCCAGTGACCCCGCCCCCGCCCCACTGCCCGGCACCCAGCCCAGTGCCCAGCCCAGTGCCCAGCCCAGTGTCCTGTACCCAGCCCAGTGTCCCGTGTCCTGCACTCGGGGCTGGCACTGAAACACGGAGCTCTCAGCACTTTCCCTCCCCAAGCTCTGAGCTCAGGTCTGGCTCTTTCCCTTTCAATGCCAACTTTGCTCCTCTTGGTTTTGCCCCGGGCTGGGGAGGGAGCTCCCTGTGCTCTCTGGGGTCTGACCGTGGCTTTGCACCGGCAGCTGAGGGGGGTTTTGGCTGCTGCCTCCCCCAGGGTGGGTGGGGACCCAGATCCCGCAGGAATCGGGTGAGTTCTGTCACCAGGATGGATCGGCACCGCTGCCAGGGCCGGGCAGAGAGCCCCAGAGAACCTTTCCATGCGGGACTTTAATCCAAGTGCCCGGACCGTGCAGCTGTGCCTTTGTCCCCTGCGTGCAAATCAAAGGCACAAAGCCAGGATTAACGCTGAAAGGCCGAGCTTTGAGCACCAGCACCAAGCTGATCATCAAACAGAGCCAGCAGCTCCCCTCTGCTGCCCCTGCCCCTGGCTCATCAGAGTCGCGATCAAAGCCCTGAGCACAAACCAGCTCCCAGCGAGGCCTCTCGGAGCCCGCTGTGCCAAATTGCTCCGGATCACACCCAGAGACGGCCCCGAGCAGCCTCGGAGCTGCCGGGGGAGGGGGGTGGAGGGGCTGCAGGTGTGGTGGGAAGGGCTTTGGGGATGCCCCTGGACACCTGAGCGCTCCCACAGCAGCTTTTGCACGGCTTTTCTGCTCAGGGCTGTGCAGAACCTCAGGGTGACCCCAGGTGAACACGGGGGCGTTTCTGGGGTTGTGGAGCAGTGAAACCCCCGGGCAGAGCTGGGGAGGGACAGTTCAGCTCCATCTGCATCTCATTTAGGGGTCAGTGCTGGGCGGGACAGGCAGAAAAGAGGCAAAAATAATCCCCAAGAGGGCAAAAACTCCAGAAGCAGAAGGAGAAGAAAAGAGAAATGGTTGTTCATGGCAGAGGAGTGGATTCAGGCTGGCAAATACCTGCTGGGGGGGGTGAGTTTGGACCATGTCTTTTGTCTTCAAAGTCTTTGCCACTCGTTCTTCTCGCTGGCACTTTTGGGAATGGTTGGGTGAAGCTGTTGGGGACGGCCCCAGAAGTGCCCTGAGAGAAGGCCCTGAATTAAAGCTGCTGCTGTGGAAGGGGCTCCTTCTTGGTGGGATCTCCTGCCCTTCCCTGCCTTTTTCCCCCCTGGGGAGGTGCAGATTTTGCTCCCCAGCACTATTCCCTTTCTTCCCATTATTCCATTGTTTTATCCTCATGTACTCCAATGCACCGGAGATTTCTAAATGGTGTGGAAAATGAACATCTGCCACTGGCAGGGATGGCACATCTGGATCCATTAATTTTTCATTATTTCCCCGTGTTGGAGGTCAGATGTTCCCGATGTGGTAACACCAGAGATTTCACTGGTGGGTTTAATGTTTCTGAAGCAGATAATTCTATTTACAAAAGTGTTTTAAACCCCCAAACTGTGAGAGCTAACTGCTATAAAAGTTTCATTTTCTAATTATATAATTTTTAAAATCAGGAATCCTGCAGAACTTATCCAAACACCAAACCGTTTATGACTTATGAGCGTTTGCAAAGTGGATTATTCTTCTCTCTGTTGTTTCCTGGATGGCTCTGCTGGGGTTTGCTCTACCACTTGTGTTCTTTTTACCCCTTTCCTGTTTTGGGAAGGAGGAATCACTTGTTGGCATTAAGAGTTTGGAAGCAGAATAAATAGAGGTTAAATCTATTAAATATTCAAAGCTGAGAGGCGCTAAGGTAACTCTTTTTTGGCCCTGTTGTCGCTTTTATTTGGTGCCACCAGGGAGGTGCCCGGATCCCAGGGGCTCTGGAGCTCTCCCAGGGGAAAATCGTGCTCGTGTGGTAAAAAGTGATCAGTAAAACTCGAAGTTATGACCTCAGGGCTGTGATTTCAGTTTCCTCCCCGCACCCCAGCCCAGCTCACCCCAACCCTTCCCTCCCTGCCCGGGGCTGGGCTGGTCCCTCCTGGTGCTCCAAGCAAAAGAAATGTCACCCAAAGGTCACCCAGCAGCAGCGAGCTCCGCTGGAGCCGGTGCTGAATTTCAACGGGGGAAGAAAAAAAAAAAAAAAAATTAAGGAAGAAAGTTTTAATTTTCTTGGCATTTCCTACGCGTGGAGCAGCATCGCCTGGGGCTGGGCTCGGCTCTGCCTGGGAACAGCCGCACACTCTGCAAAGCTCAGCCTCTCTCAGGCTTTTCACTCTCACCTGGAAGGACAAATTCAAGGGCAGGGAAGGGACCCAGCTGCGCCTCGGCAGGGCAACGTTTCCACCTGAATTTCGGGGCAGGGGAGAAGGTGCTGCCCCTGAAATCCTTGCTGTGTTCACTCTCAGGTGCTGCCTCCTTCAGCCTTTTACTTGGCCCGATCAACTCTGAATTTCCAAGGGTGAAACTGATATTTGTTCCCCCCGCTGCTAATCCAGCACTTGATATTGAACACCAAGCCTGGCCCTGTGTTGGAAAAATGAACTTATTTGGTCTCCTTGGCAGGTTCTCAGCCGCCTCCTCTGCATCCCCCCGTGCCTCCCCCTGTGCCAGATGCCAGCCTGGAGCAGCAGTGACAGCCCCTGGGGACACTGGCGGTGACAAATGTTTGCAGCAGCAGAAATGGTGTTTTCCTGTGCCTGGGTTAAAGCAGGAGCCTTCTGGGTCCAGGGATTTTCTGGTTTTTGCATTTGGAATTTTACAGAAATCTCTTCCCCTCTTCCAGCTGGTTGCCAGCCCAGGACTGGGCATTCTCGGGGTATTTCTGAGTGGCTGTCGCGGCAGAATTTGGGAAAGGAGGGAGCGCAGGTGCAGCCAGGCAGATTTCAGTCCCTGCAGAGGGGTGGGGGCTGCAGCCACTCGGAAAATCGAGGGGCTCAGCTCCCGAGCAGCAGGACAGGTTTGCTTATCACAAATGTTCAGTTTGCAGCAGCCCCGTGTTATTTCTGCTGGGAAATCTGAGAGGTGAAGGCAGCCGGTGTTTCCACAGCAGCGGCGTGATGAGACTGAGCTCAGAACATTGCACTGCTGAATATTTAAATGGGTGTCAACGACGTGGTGCTCGGGAGAGGAAAAAAAAACCCAAACAAACCTGTTTTGTGTTTCTTTTCTTCGTGGCTGTAACGAGCTCATCAGCAGGCCCCGCGCAGGAAGCAGAGCAGTTAATTCTCTTTTCTCTATCCCAGCCTAGTCCATCTCCCCCAGGAGCAGAGTTCAACTCCTGCCCCTTGAGAGGGTCGGGATTTCCCCGGCATTCCTGGTCCTTGGCTCTCCTTTGGGGTTCTCCCACATGGAATCCTCTCCATGACAGATTAAAAGTGTCACAGCTCTCATTCTCTGCCACTCGAGCTGCAGCCCCTGGACCTGAGCTGAAATCTCATTTTTTCGTGAAGCCACTCTGCAGCCTGGCAAGGGGGGCAGTGATTATAATAACTCCTGAATGGATCCATTAAAATCAAACATTGAAATGAACACTGCTGGTTTGGAGTCACAAAGGAGAACGGCTGACAGTGACACTGCCAAGCTCTGACATCTGCTGAGAATTTCCTGGTTGCCTTCAGAGCTGCTGGAGGGAAACCTGTTGGATTTCTCGTGGCATCCAGAACAGGTTTTCCAGCACCTGAGATTCAGCAGATTCCAACTCTGGCTGTGCCTGGATGTGCTCAGGGGTCCGGGTTTGGGCAATCCTGGGCAGCCACCAGCCAGCTGGGGTTTGTCCCAGGCTGCCAAGGGGATGCTGCAGTGCCAGGTGAGAGCAGGAGCATCAGTGTCAGATCTCGAGCAGGATCCACCTGCAGAGCCCCATCCCCTCCTGCAGAACCCCAGCTCCTTCTGTAGTGTCCCAGCTCCTCCTGTAGTGTCCCAGCTCCTCCTGCAGAGCCCCATCCCCTCCTGCAGTGTCCCAGCTCCTCCTGCAGTGTCCCAGCTCCTCCTGCAGTGTCCCAGCTCCTCCTGCAGTGTCCCACCTCCTCCTGCAGTGTCCCATCCCCTCCTGCAGTGTCCCAGCTCCTCCTGTAGTGTCCCAGCTCCTCCTGTAGTGTCCCAGCTCCTCCTGCAGAGCCCCCGCTCCTCCTGCAGTGTCCCATCCCCTCCTGCAGAGCCCAACTCCACCTGCAGTGTTCCATCCCCTCCTGCACTGTTCCATCCCCTCCTGCAGTGTCCCAGCTCCTCCTGCAGAGCCCCAGCTCCTCCTGCAGTGTCCCAGCTCCTCCTGCAGAGCCCCAGCTCCTCCTGCAGAGCCCCTGGGTGCCCCCGACGCAGGGATTGAGGGGTTTTTTTTTGGCACTGAGGTTGCTCTGGCAGCGCCTCAGGCAGGGTTGGTGGTTCCCAGGAGCCCAAAGCCGTCCCTGGCCGCTGCTCCATCTTCCAGAGCAGATTTTGAGAGCGCTGGACCTGCCTGATGGAATGTAAAGGCCATTAAGGATGCCGGTGTGGCTCGGAGTGTGAGAATTAACAGGTTTAGGCTCTGCTGATTGCCTGTAATTCCTGCCGTGCTGCCTCACTCTGCCAGCCCCGATCTCTGCTCCTCGAGAACTCCGTGCTGCGGGAGCCTGCGATATTAACAATTAATGCTGGGATTTCCAGGAGGGGTTTACTCTCATTTGAATAAAAGGCCTGGGAGGAAGGGTCAATGGAATGCGGGGAATCAATCAATCTTTCCCAAGCAGCCTTTGGCTGTGGCTGCAGCACTGAGGAGCGCTGGAGCTGAGCTGAGCAGGCAGAGTTCAGCGCCGGGGCTGTGGCTGCCAGCAGGACGAGGTTTGCTGACACCCAGGGTGGCTGATCAGAGGCAGAGTGGGGGCACAGGGGAACCGTGTCTGTCTCATTCCCGAGTTTTCCTGCAGCCCCGATCCCATGGGGCCCTGCCTGGCACCGGCCTCTCCCCGAGTCCAGAGCGGTGAAGGCTTCCGACAAACACAGCCCTTGGGGAGGGAGTAAAAACCCCTCATTTCAACTTCTCCCTGGTGTTTAAAGTGCTCTGCGAAACGCCTCAGAACATTCCCGGTGCTGCTAGGAATAATAATGGAGATAGCGAGGTGATTTCCCTGGTTAGCGATAAAAAACTATCCTGGAAGTGTTGGGAAGGGCGGAGGGAGTTGTGAAATTCCTCTAGCAAAGAATCAGAGCCTGCAGGAGCATCCCCTCGGCGTGTCAGGAGCTCAGGGAAGGCTTTTATTCCCCGTGTTCCCTGCTCTGCCCAGCTCCCACCCCTCCCTTTCTCATTCATGTCAGAGGACCATTCCAGCCCTGCAGGGCACAGGCAGCATTTCCCATCTGGGCTCGTGCCGAGTTATTAATTCAGCCCCAAAATTTCAATTCCCAGCTCCTGCCCCGGCAGCCCCTCATTGCACCAGCAGGGTCCCCCGGGAACCACCTCTGCTGCCTCAGTTCCTTTGATTATCCATAATAGCACCAGGTACTGGGATTAAAACAAGTAGGGAATAAACCTGGGCCCTGCTTGTCTGGGATATTTCCTAACAGACCCAAAAGATGCTCAGGAAAACGAGCCAGGGTGTAACTGGTGCTTCAGGGAGTACTGGGGGAAATGCACTTTGAAAAGAGCAGCACCCATTTTTTGGTGTAAACCCTTCTCTGTAATCTCTGCAAATTCTGCAGCAGGGCTTCAATGAGCCTCGTGTTTGCAGAGAGCTCCGAGTGCCTTCCGTGGCGGGGAGAATTAAACAGAAATAATTCGTGAGGGACAGGATGCAGGGAAGGAAATCACAGCACCCTTCCCAAAGTCAGATTTTAATTGACTTTCTACCAAGCAAAACTGTGAAGTTCTTTCCCCAGGATTGTGAAATGCAGAGGTTTGAGCACTGTCACAGCCCCTTAAATTGGCCTGATGGTGACAAATCCTTTCAGGAACGGTTGTCACTCCTCGGGAAGTTTGTAAATCGAGTAGGAGCTTAAGGTACTTCTTCTTGCCTTGCATTTTAATGCTGTTGGTGTTTCCACAAGCCCAGGATATCTGTTCGTTGTTTCCTGCTCCGTCCCAGCTCCCTGAATCTGACAGGAGCCCGTGATAATGAGCAGTAAATAATTGCTAGCCGTGGGCAAGTGTCTGAGCAGGAAATCCTAACGATTCCAGGTAATGAGGGGGAAAATTTATCTGTACATCCATGAAATGGGGCTGACGAAATTGAGGGCCCTGCTGTCAGAGGTGTTTGTCACCCACAAACGGGGTGACATTTCTCAGAAGAGCTCAGCTGTTAATTAGCACCTTTAAAAATGCCATTTTTTTTTACCCCGAGATTTCCCAGCAGCTCCCAGGAGTGACAGCAGTGGTTCAGGTGTTTCTCAGTGCTGAGTCTCGTGGGGAAGCTTTGGATCTGTGTTTTGGGAAGGGCTGGGACAGTGAGGGGGTTGAGGGCAGTTTGTGGTTCCAGGTGTGGCTGCAGAATCTGCCCAGAGCTTGGGGATACGATGGGATCAAATAAAAGGGAACTGTGGCTGCTCTGAGGGGAAAATGCTTTTGAGGGGAAGGCAGGATCTCAATTTTTCTTCTTTTATTTTATTATTTTTTTATTTATTTTTACTTTACTGATGTTGATTTAGGGCTCTGCATTGAAAACTTGCAATCAGCACAGAGCTCTGTGCCACCAACGTGCACCGGGTTTGATGGGAATATTTGATTTTACTCCACTCGAAGCTAAATTAGCTGCAAAGCCTCTCCTCTCCCCCCCACCTCCAGAGCCTGGCTCTGGAGCTGAACTCAGCTCGGGGAGCAGAGTTTTGAGGGCACAGAGGAATTTTTGTTGCTGTGGGAATGGCAGAGCTGCTCCCGGCCCTGCTGCTCTCCCCGCGTTCCTGGAAAGTCTTGAATAATCAAATGGGTCATTTCTGCTCAGCTGCTGTAATTTATTGTCCCACCGAATCCAGATCTTCTGAATGTTAATGAAAAAAAAAAAATCCCCATCAGGCCGGCTCCTGCCATTCTGCTTTATGACCTTATTAAATCGTACACTTTGCTATCATGTGGTGACAA
This sequence comes from Chaetops frenatus, assembly GCA_013400775.1. NCBI lineage: Eukaryota > Metazoa > Chordata > Aves > Passeriformes > Picathartidae > Chaetops > Chaetops frenatus. Next base: position 23,694 of record VZTR01026473.1, on the reverse strand, counting down.
TGACTGGGGGACAGGCTGGGGCTCCTGCCACTAACACTCAGCGCTGTCACCTCCCCTGCCCGGGAGATTTACACCCCTGAACAGTCCTGAGAGACGTTTTTACACTCCTGACAGGATTATATAACAAGAGAAAAGGCCATTAACAAATACAAAGGAAGAAGCGGGAGGGAGAGGGCAGGTGAGGAATGGGGCAGTAAATCACTGGGTCTGGCAGCCGGTAATAAAATCACCTCTCCGGGAAGATTTAATGAGCTGCCCACCCCGCTGAGAGGGGAAATGCTGGCACCCCGCACAATCCCGGGGTTTGGGAGCAGCCCGAGCTCAGGGTGGGCTGTGGGCACAGCCTGGCCCTGGTGAGGGGGGTGTTTGTGCCCCTGGAATGTCCCCGAGTGCGGGCACTGCCAGCCCTGCCCTCCCTGCACAGCACTCCCTTGCCAATATTCGGTTTTCTCACACTCCCGCAAAGCCGGGGGTGGGTTTTTTTTCCCCATCATGAGAATTTCTCAGCTCTCTCGTGATTTCAGGGGCTGCTCTTCAGTGCCCTTCTCCCGAATTCTGTAGGAGAATCACCCTTGGAGCAGGTGATTGAGAGCTCTGAGCCCTCTGCACGGCCCAGCCTGTCCCACCACGAGATCCCGGACAAAACTCGGAATTTTGGAATCCGGCTCTTTGAAGGACAAGTTTTAAACCTGGGTTTGAACTCTGAATGCATTTTTAAGAGCCTGTGCTATATTTGTGTTTTTTCTAACAGAGCTTTTTGTAGCACTTAGGGCACTGAGCGTGAGTTAAGGTTTGAATCTGTTGGTATTTAGTGAATTAAGGGGAAAAAAGAGGGGAAAAAAACCCCACCCCAAAACAAAATAAGGGAAAATAGTCTGAAGCTAAGTATTGAAATGAAATAAATAAAATAGAACCAATATCTCAGAAATAGAAGAGGAAAATAAAATAAAATAAAATAAAATAAAATAAAAAAAGTCCAAAAAGCGCAAAGCTCCTCAGCAGAGCCCAGATTGGGATTTATTCAGTTTGGTTGAAATCAGTCCCTGGTGTTTGTAACCAGGAGTTTTCTCTGCAGTGCTGCCTCCTGTCACAACAGAAGGGTTACAGGATTTGAGTCAGCAACCAAATGGCCTCAAAGCACAGCAAGAAATAAACACAGACACGGAGGGAAGATTTTCCTCTCCTCTTTTCCCTGTCCCCGCCCAAAGTTCTGGGTGGGCTCCACGGGGAGGAAGGGGCTGTGCCAGAGCCCCTGCTCTGCCCTGGGGACATTTGGTGGCACTAAACGAGTCTGGGACCTCCTCAAGGTCCTGCCTGGCTGGGAAGGGGCTCAGTGTCCCATTATCCCCGGCAGCTTCTGGGATTATTCCTTTTGCAATGCCATTAAACTTCAAAATGCTTCATTAATCCATTTGCAGGTGAATTTTGGGGACTTTCTGATGTCCGAGGTCTCATTTAAGAGGTGTCAATTCAATTTTTCCTGGTAGATTCAGGCGTGAATTGGACAAATTTTAATTGAAAGTTTGTTCAATGCAATCTTTCAGAATTGTTTGAAAATTGAGTCCTTTTTACATAATAATTTCGAGGTGCTTGAGATAAGGTTTGGTCCCGCCCTTGCGGTGGAAATGCCACCTTGGGATTTTTGTTTTCAGAACGTCTGAAACAGCCCAAACCAGGACCTCCCCCCCAGCAGCTTCTTCGTGCAGCAGAATTTTAAAGTGGCTGTTCCTTAAAGCACAGTGCCATGAACTCCTTCCGAGAGCAGCCAGCATTTCCCTGCAAACAGAATTAATCAGGGGTGGTTTTACAGGGCTGGCAGGGCCCTTTAATGCCAGGGCTGTTTGCTCTCGAGAGGGGCTGTTGCAGGAGATGGTGTTGGGTGAATTGGTGGCAGCAGCTTCAGAGACGGCAGTAAAATGTTGTAGGGTTATTCTGATTTATGGCTCTTTTGCTGGGAGGGGATTAATGGCACATTTTATTAAGGAGAGTGAGTGCCATGGCCAGGCTGTCGTTGTCACCCACGGGGGGTTAATGGTCTGCAGGTGCTGAGGGCTTTGTGCCACCTTCAGTGTCTGGCATTTTAGGGGGCTGTTCTTGGGGAGAACATAATCAAAATAAGCTGAATTATCCAAACCCAAAAACCACCCCCAAACCTCTGTAACCCACCATTGCCAGGGCTTTGTCTGACCCCAGCAGTGAAAGGACAGCAGGGTCGGACCTCAGTAAAAGACTCTTTATTCATAAATAGCTGATATCCATAATTCCCATCTGTACATCTCTCTCCAAAGGTTGGGGCCGTACAGGTCTGAAATTCTACAGAAAAACATCCAAAGTGTCCAGTTGGACTTCTCCAGGACAACAGAACACAGCTGGTAGGCATTACCAAATATATATATGTATATATATTTATATATGTACATGTGCTGAAAAAAGAAGCCAGTGCAGCCTTTTCCAAGGAGCCTTTCCCAAGTATTTTCACTGTACAACATTCAGAATTTACATCGATAGAACAAGGCACAGAAAGTGTGGTATGAAGCCAAGGCCATGCTTTTGATTCCACGTTCTGTCTCCCTTCCCCCCCTCCTTCAGCTTCATCCAAAAAAAAAAAAAAAAAAAAGGCTCAGAGCTCTGCCCTCCTTCACCCCAAACACACCGAGCCCGGGGCAGGGAGGGATGCTCAGGCAGAGCAGCCAAGAAAAGACCTTTTCACAACCTATTCATTGCAAAAATAAAGGAGCAGAAGAGAAAAGAGGTCTCTCGAGAGGAATACTTGTGGGTTTGGGGTTTTTTTCAGCTTTTTAGGAATTACTTCTATTTTGTGTTGGATTAGGTTGAAGTTCCTTCTCCCATTTTCACCTAAGAGCTGGTCCGAAGTTTTGGAAGTTGAGAATGCGATGGGAATTTTGTTATCTCTCACCAGGCTGACCAGCACGACATTTTATCTTCTCCAAATCAACAGCAGGGGCACAAGTAACCTTTTCGTAGCCGGGATCAGTCTCAGTGGGAGGAATTTGACTGAGGGGTGGGAGGAGGCAGCTCCGCTCCCCAGTCCCAGATGAGGTGGTGTCAGTTTGCTGTTCCCAAACGCGTTTTTGGGATCCCAGGGTTTGTGAGTGCCCTGCCCAGCTGGGTGAGGCACTCGGGGAGCTCTGAGCCTCAGCACTGGGGCTGGGGTTTACACTGAGAGGGGAAAAGATGCAAACATCTCCAGCTTCTCCTAAAAATATCCCTCCCTCCCCCTCCAGTGCCCAAATGGGGGGAAACCTGAAGGAATTGCTTGAGGAGATATCCCGACCAAGGGTCAGTATTCCCAATTCCAGCGGGGGGATCAGCAGGTTTGCACATTCCCCACTGCCAGACTCGAGGGCTGGTCAGGCCTGGCAGGGTTTGGAGGAGCCATCCCCATCCCTGGGGCGGCTCCGTGCCTTCCCTTCCCCTCCTGCTGTGCCGGGCCTGGTGTGGGGCACCCTGGAATTCATGAGGGGCTGCACAACTCCTGGGGCTCGACACTGAGGTCTGAGTACAGGGACAGGGACAGGGGGAGAGGGGATGGGGGGACAGGGGGAGAGGGGGACAGGGACAGGGG
>VZTR01026473.1:971-19956 GCA_013400775.1 Chaetops frenatus | reverse complement strand
TGGCACCACCACAGCTCTGAGGGCACAACCACAGCTCTTATGGCACCACCACAGCTCTGAGGGCACAACCACAGCTCTTATGGCACCACCACAGTCCTGCTGGCACCACCACAGCCCTACTGGCACAACCACAGCTCTGCTGGTGCCACCATGGCTCTGAGGGCACAACCACGGCCCTGCTGGCACAACCACGGCCCTGCTGGCACCACCACAGCCCTACTGGCACAACCACAGCTCTACTGGCACCACCATGGCCCTGCTGGCACCACCATGGCCCTGCTGGCACAACCACAGCTCTACTGGCACCACCATGGCCCTGCTGGCAGCACCATGGCCCTGCTGGCACAACCACAGCTCTACTGGCACCACCATGGCCCTGCTGGCAGCACCATGGCCCTGCTGGCACACACCAGCCCAGGCACAGCCCAATCCTGGCCGTGGGACACGAGGACTCCAGCTCTGGGCACCCTGTGGTACAGGGAGGGGACGATGCCCACGAGCCCTGGCACTCCCTTGGAAAGCACAAACCGAGACAACTCCACAGCTCAGTTAAAGCAGCTTTTGCTACAGCTTGAAAACCACAACCCCCCCCAACCCCCCAGCCCAGACAAGAACACAGGCAGAATCTGCACTATTCACCTCTAATACTAAAAATAGAGTGGTAAATTCCTAACACTGACTGCATTTCGGACAGAACAGTGAACACAGCTATGGACAGGTTCTCCTTCACTCGAGGAAGGAGCAGAACCAGCTCTGCCTCCTGCCCTGGGGACACTGCCACCACCAAAGGATGCTTCAAGGGAGTCTTCAGTCCTAGAGTGATTCATTGACTTCTGTCTGTGTTGGAAATGAAGTTTTTGCTACCATTTTTGCTGGTATTGGCAATAGGAAAGGCAAAACTCTTCCTGGGGATGGGCCACAATCACCAGCACCTGGAGTGGCACTGGTGGCTGCAGGAACTGGGTGAGTTCAGTTACTGGGTTTGCTCAGGAATCCTGTAAATAATTTAAACCTGTAAATAATTTTAACCACCACGATTTGTCCAAGGAAGGAAAGATCTGAGTTTCATGTGCTGTCACAGAGACCCCCCAGCCTGTGTTGGAGCAGCAGTATCCAGAGAGGAATTTTACCAAAGCTCATCCCAGGAATGGAAAACCCCTGGAAAACATTTCCCAGCAGGGGTAGCATGGAACAGGCTCTGGGTGAGGGATGTTCACCCTCTCCTGCTCTGCCAGAAAGGAGAACTCCCAGGGCAATCAGTCGAGGAAAGGCCAGAGAGGCGACCCTGGAGCTCATCCACGGTTGCCAGGGGTTTAATCTAATTTCCTGTTTTCCACTCAGTTAATTACCAGCCAAGAGCTAACACAGCTCTTTGCTGCAATCTGTGTTTTAGGGGCAGAAACAGCCTGGAAAAAGAAGATTCAGGTGGTGACCAGAAGCGCAGCCCAGTCCCTCCCTTGTTTAACTCACCGTGGACCTGAACTGTGTCTTCCTTTCGTGGAAAATATTCTCTGGAATTGATCAGTTATTGAATGCTTTAAAACTCTCACAGCACTGCCTTGCAGGTGGAAAAGAAGAATGGACTTGCAGTGTGATGTGAACACCCCAGACCCTGCAAGATCCCTTTTTGATTTATACTGAATAAGGTTCTCTGAAAGCCAGCAGTGCCCAGGCTCAGGGAGGGGGAGAGCAGCTGTAGTCAAGAGATAAAAACAATGACAAAAGCAGTTCCCTGGATTTCAAGAGAATTGTGTTGGTATCTTTTCATCTATTACAAAAATCCCAATAAAATTTCTGTGGGAGTGCGGGGCGGTACAAAATGGAAATGAGCTTTATGGTGCTGGCGGAGCTGGAAGTCATTTTTAAAAATGCAACCATTAGTCTGCAGTGAGTCACGGCTCAGAAATACCTGGGCAAAGTGCTCAGGAAGATGAAAATCTATTAAAGCAGATTCTTTGGTGATGTAAAATCAGAATGGCTGTTCCCCCTGAGCAGAGCCAGGACAGCCATGTGGAATCTACAGGGGGGAAAATCACATTTCTCTTTCTTTTACTTTCTAGTTCAGGAAAATTGCTTTTCAAATATAATAATTTATACAGCTGAAGAAAGGAATAAATTTTTAATTTCTGGCCTCTAATCCTTTGCCAGGTGCTCCTCTACATCTGTGTTTTGGGTCAAATCATAAAAATATGTGTTCAGATTTCTAAAAGATCTTTTTAAGAGAAAAGGAGAGAGGAAATAAGTATTTCTGGTCCATTTGAAGAATACAAGAGCATCAAAACAGGTCCTCAAAGGGTGAGATCAGCAACAAAGAACTGCTTTAGCCAAAGCAAAGGAACACCAGGGAGCAAAACCTAAAGGGCAACATCCAACTGAGCCCTGCCCCAAGCCATGGGAGAAGAGTTTCCTTCTGGAATTGTTCAGTTTGGACATTTATTCCCTTCCAGGACATGAAACTCCATGGGATGGTGGGTGGAACTGGGATTTCAGTGCAGGGCTGGGGTCTCTCTGAGCTGAGCTTTGGGCTGGGCTCCCAGCAGAGCTGGTGTCCTGCACTGGGAGGGTTTGCAGAGCTCCAGGGCTGGACAGAACCCAAGTGTTCCCTGAGGAAAGGCTGGAGGGGCTGAGCTCACACCCAGCTCCTCCAGCCCTGGAGTGCAGGGGCAGCTCCCACGGGTTTGGAGAGCAGAACAGGAATGTGCAGCTCCCAGGAATGGCCCTGCAGCCCCTGGAGCTGTGCTGGGGACCCAAACCCAGCCTGCTCCAGGACCAGAGCTGCTCTGAGTTGTTGAGAACAAATTCAGTGCTGAGACAGACTGGGGCCGGTTTCCCCGACAACGGCAGCTCACAGACACTGCCGCTCTTTCCCTGGATGCCATTCCTTGTTTTGTTTTTTTTTCTGATGCCTGACATTTTGTCCAACGAAGAACAGCTTTCTGAGGAGGAGGACTGGCAGTCGCTGGAAGTATAATTCCAGCCCAGCGAGGAGCATGTGCTGCTAAAAGCAGTGACAGCTTGCAGCCGGTATTTCTGTCTGCCCCTAAACCTGCTGGCAGCCCTGCACCAGGAGCCTCCTGCCGGGCTGCAGGAGATGCTGAGCTGCAGGAAATGTTTGCACAGGTCTCAGGATTTCCAGGTCTCAGGATTTCCAAGCCTCAGCCTATTCCTGAGCTGGGCAGGCAGTGACATTCGTGATTTCAGGGCAGCAGGAGCAATGAGAGAGTTGTTGTTGTTGTTGTTGTTGTTGTTGTTGTTGTTGTCGTTGTTGTTGTCGTTGTTGCTGCTGTTGCTGTTCAGATTTTCACACTGCAGTCCTGGGTGAAGGAATAGTTCCAGACTGGACCTGCCCTGGGGGCTGTTGTGCAGCTCTTGACCAAACACGAGGCTAAAAAAAGCCCCCAAATCCGTGTTTTAGGTTTTCTGCATTTCCACAAAGCTCCCAAAGCCTCATTTCTGTTCCTGTTTCTCCTGGCCATGCCCCTGGCAGCCACACAGACTGAGGAGCACCTTGGCTGATGGTGAAGGATGTGAGTGAAAAGAATGGTCAAAATAAGGGTGACATTTGGCTCAGTACCTGCTCCGCCAGGCCCTCACTCGAAGTGACAGCTCTGTCAGGTTTGGTTGAAGCCATAAATCATATTTCTATGGAATGGATAAAAAACAAGGCGACTTCTCCAGTTAGGTTCTGATTTTGGTGGTAAATTTGTAACTAAACCAGTTCTGGGTCCTGTGAAATTCCCAAATTGTGCAATGAAATCAAGGCCAGTTTGGGCAGTGCCGTGTGGGGTTTGTAGTTTCAATCCCAAACCAAACCAAAACGAAGCTGTGCTGACTGCCTTCACTTAGCTCAGCCCCAGAGCATGAAGTAATAAAAATAAATGCCTCAACTCGCTAAAATAGGCTGGAAATTTCCTGTGTGTTATTTGGTTATTTAAATCCACCCCCAAAGAGAGTTTTTGTCTAAGAAAGTTTGCAGACGTAGAAAATCAGAAAATTCCTCTAGCGTGTGCACACCCCCCCGTCTCAGGGAGAAGGGGTTTGTTCTGGAATTTTGGTAACAGAGCAGGCAGGAAAGCTCTGCTGCAAATGTACATTCATTAAGGGACTGAATTTTTCAAACAAATTATTTGGAATGCACGTGATATGAAATAATGATGAGATCCTCTAATTCCTCAAACATCTGAACAGGATAAGGCCAAATTTTCGGTTTTCCTGCAGCAGACATAAAGTGACAACGTGATGGGACTTTAAACCACTCTCGAAGTGAGAAACCTTTCAACCAGGATTAACCTCCAGTGGCTCGAAATATCCAACATTATTGGTTGATTTTCACTAGGCATCACATGAACAGGACTGTTCCTAAATACACAGTAACATTTACCTCCTATGGCTCTGTGTCTCTCTCCTTCCTGCCCCAGAGTGACACAAGTGCAGGTTTGTTTGGGGCACCAAAAGACAGATTTGAAGCGGAGGAGGACAAGGGAGAAGCTTGTTTTCCTCATCACCAGAGGGTTTTTTAGCAGAGCTGCTTCTGCTCCTCCCACTGCCACTGCTCTGGGGTGAGTTCATCCCCACGGGGCACAAACCCTGCTGTCCCCTGCCCGGGTGCCAGGGCCAGGCTGGCTCGAGTGTGTCCTGGCAGGACAGAGGGACTAAAGCCCGTTCCTGCTGGAGGGGAACTCGGGCTCCTCGAGCTCAGGCTCTGCCACCTCTGAGAGCTTGGAGTGTGTCCTTCCAATCTCTTCCAGGGCACAGGCCAGCGAGTCCAGGTCCCCGTCGTGCTGGTGCCGTGCCTCCCACAGGTCCAGGATGACGGCGGAGGGGCTGCTCTGGGTGGCAAAGAAGGAGAGATTCCTGTGGGGAAAGAGGGAAAAGGATGAGGAGCAGCCCAGGCTGCAGCTGTGCCCTGTGCCCAGCACACTCTGTGTGTTTGGGAAATAAAAATCCTCCAGCAGAGCTGGGGGATGAGCTGAGGAACCCCCCGGGGGTGGTGGTTCCTCATGTGGCACCTGTCCAGCCCAGCACAGGGACAGTGACCCTGGGGAGTCCCCAGGCCCAACAGTGCTGCCCCTGGGATGGGAAAACAAATCCCTTCTGGGAAGCATCACTGGGAAATCCAGCCAGGATTTGACAGGGAGAGGGATTCTATAACAGCCGTTGATGTTTGTGGTTATGCAAAGACACACCACCTTTTATCTGGGATTTTCTGTTTTGGTAATGTGCTGTTTTTGGGACCCTGCAGGGGTGATTTACACAGAGTTTGAGAAAACAAACTGTTTATCCAAAACTTTTTCCTTCGGCTCAGATGTGATTTATTGAGGTTCCCATGCAAAGCAAGAAGCCAATGGAAAGTCACTTTGCTTGATTTGAGTATTCCTCTGCTCTTCTGGGAACACATTTATAGAGTTTGTGACAATCAGAAAATATTTTTGTGAGGGAGCTGCCTCCGCCAATTTAATTTAGCCAAGCAGAAAAAGCAAAGTAAGAAGTAAATTAGTTTTTACAGCATCTTTCAGTTTTAATAATCATAATATTATTACTGCTAACAGTAGAGCATGACTGTCTCTTTTAAAGATGTCTTTCCCTTAAAAAAAGGATCTGCAGGATTCATTTTGGAACAGGAAATGCACCCATGAGATCCAAGGGGGTTTGTCTGGGGGAACGTGCGGCCTCCTAAGTGCTTTGAACAACATCACATTTCCACGATGGACAAGATCCTTCTGCAGCCTCGGACTCCTGAGGGTGGACAGAAGAATGTCCAGCCCAGGACAAGGAGCTGAATTGAGGAGTGACCCCCACCAGCCCTGGAGCCTTTAATTCCCCACCCACACACCCAACACCAGTGACCAAACAACCCAACCCCCAAAACGGCCAATAATTCCCATTCCAGGTGCCCAACCCGGCCTGCCCAGGGCCTTGCCATCACCATCACCTGCTGATGCTGTTTTTCTGGGCCAGCATCTGCCAGTCCTTGCCCTTGGCGCTGGGGCTGTCGAAGGTGGCACAGATGCGCTGCCGGATCGAGCGCGGGATCTTGAAGGCCTTGGGGCCCAGCTGGGCGGGGAAGGCGCTGTCCTCGTGGGCAAAGAAGGAGATGTTTTCTCTCTCAGTCTGCAGGGAACAAAAGGAAAACAAAGCAGGTAAAGGGGGAAGCCAACCCGGGCCTCAGATTCCTCCTGTCGCTTGAATTGACAGCAGAAAATTACAGAGGTGCTTCTTTTGGTTGGGGAGGAACATCTGCAACATCACTTGTGCACAAAAACCTTTAAAATGGTGTTATTTCCCTTCCACGGGTTTTCTCTTTTTTTGGTTATTTTTGTGTTACAGAGCCGTGCTGGGTTTCTAAATCTTTAATTGCTCAAGCCCGAAACATAGACACAAATTTGTGTTTGTTTCTTTGGGGTTGTTTAAACACCTGAATTCCCTAAGCACCTCAGCTCTCCCAGCCTCCTGGAATCCAGGTCCGTTGCGGATCTGGCCCCTCTTTTCCCCGTGGAATCACACCAGTCTTGCATAACAGAGTGAAATTCCAGTGCATTACTCATCCCAGAGTGACATGGCATCGATATTAACCAGCAGTGATGGTGCAGCCTCTTCATCCAGCGTTTGTGACACCTCCCCAGGGCCAGCCAGGCTCAGCACTGGGGCTGCAGCTCCACCCTGGGCTCTGCTCAAGATGCAGAGCAGAAGATGCTCCTGCCCTGCACATGTGAGATAAGCACAGAGACCTGGGTGCTCCAGGGATTGTCACACAAGGAGCAGCTCCAGGGGGGAGTTGTCACTTATAGATTTACTTTGCAGCCAAATTATCCTCCCTCTTCAATCACTGCTGGAGACAGGCATGAGAAACCCTTCCACAGCAGCAAATCTGCTTGAAGGCAGAACTGGAACGTGCTCTGGGGACTCGTGTACTGACAGGGCCCTTAAAAACACAACAGAGAGGGAGAACAAGGCAGCAGCAACAGGGGCTGGAGATACAGAGAGAAAACTGACAGAGACTGACAGAGGGGTTTTATGGAATGACAATAAAAGAGCAGGAAACGCTTGGCCAGTTCTGAGGAGTTTTGATACAGGATGATGTTTGTGCTGCTCTTGCACAGCTGCTGCACCCCCTGCTCTGAGCATTTATGGGTGTAGGGCTCTAATCCAGAAGAATTAATCTGGATTAATCAAGAAAGATGCTCAATAATCTAAAAAAGTGAAGCTGCTGAAGTTCTCATGGCTCCGGGACAGCTCAGCAGCTTGCTCAGCTGTGAGTCTGATTTCTTTTAGCCATGAGCAAGGCCCAGGCCCCACAAGACCCAGTCAGTACCCCTGTCCCCAACCCTCAGGGCTCTGCGAGAGCCTCCTGCTAGAAAGCTGCAAGCACCAAACCAACCAATAAATCATTAAATTACTGATAAATTACTGTTAGTGCTGCAGAGTGTCTGTGCCTTGATCTCTGCTGGAAATGGGATCTGCAAGGCTTTAAAGACCGGTCACAGCTTTGAGCAAAAACTCCATGGGGAAAGGACAAAAACGGGGAGGGAACCAGTGGCCAGAGAGGTTTTGCCCCATCCCTGGAACGGTCCAAGGGGCTTGGAGCAACCTGGGATGGTGGAAGGTGGCTCTGCCCATTGCAGGAGTGGGACTGGATGGGCTTTAAGGTCCTTGCAACCCCATTCAACCCAACCCAACCCAACCCAACCCAACTCAACTCAGCTCAACCCAACCCAACCCAACTGAACCCAACGGAACCCAACTCAACCCAACTTAATTTAACTCAAGTCAAGTCAAGTCAACTCAACTCAACCCAGCTCAACCCAACCCAACTCAGCTCAACCCAACCCAACCCAACTGAACCCAACAGAACCCAACTGAACCCAAATCAACCCAATTCAACTCAACTCAACTCAACCCAACCCAACTCAACCCAACCCAACTCAGCCCAACTCAACCCAATTTAACTCAACTCAACTCAACCCAACCCAACCCAACCCAGCCCAGCCCAGCCCAGCCCAGCCCAGCCCATGCCAGGATTGTGTTCCATGACTGTCTGGCCCCACAGAGCAGGGGGTGCTGAAGGCTTTACCTCGAGGATGGAGGTCTGGATGTGCAGCAGCTGCTCGTGGCCCTGCAGCTGCCTCACACACACCTTGCAGCACAGCTGGGTGGTGGCCGGGCTGAAACGCTCCAGGGAGAAGGCGCCGAGCAGGGGCCGGGGGCTGCCACGCCACACACGGGAGAATGGCACCTCCTGTGGGACAGGGGACAACAGGTCAGGGACAGGAGACACGGGCAGAGGGGAAACAAGCATGTCCTGCTCTGCTGGGCCGAGCTCGGTGACGTCCCTTCCAGCTCCAAGCAACACAGAGCCAAAAAATGAGGATTCCACTGATGAACACTGAGGTGTTGCAGTGCTTGAGAGCTCAGGGTTCATCCAGGGGAACAAGTGATGGGAGACTCTTCAAAAAGATGCTTAAAGACGCTTTAAAAAAGATGTACTTCACTTCCTCTCCCTTGCCAGGATCAGGATTCCCCTCTGTGTCTCCTTTGCAGCACCTTTTACACAGAGTCCAAGGAAAGGAACTTCCCACCAAGGACTGCCCTGGCCCTGCCACCCCTTCCCTGCTCCATCCCAAAGGAATTTCCCACCAAGGACTGCCCTGGCCCTGCCACCCCTTCCCTGCTCCATCCCAAAGGAATTTCCCACCAAGGACTGCCCTGGCCCTGCCACCCCTTCCTGCTCCCCCCAGGTCCCTGCCTGTCCCCAGCCCCAGGCTGGGTCCCGAGCTGGGAGCAGCAGTAGCAATAAGATGCTCACAACGATAAAGGAAACATTACCAAAATGTTAAAAGTAGAGCACTTGTAATTAGATTTTTTTTCACGGTAATCATCTCTGCTTTCACTCCGAGTGGAAGGATCACTCAGCTGAAAGGAGCTGTATGAAACAATGCAGAGCAGACAGAGTGGTGGAACAATGAGTGGTTGGAGTATCCCAGAAATGCTCTCAGCTCCATTCTGCTTTTGTAGTTAAGCTCCTTGCAGACAGAGGGGCTGTAAATCATCTGATGGCCCCAGGCAGAGCTGGATCCTCCAGGAGAGGCAGGATGGGAGGCAAACAGCTGCTCTGAATGCCCAGGGGTGCCTGCCCAGCTCCGTGCCGTGCCCATCCCTGCTCTGCCTGCACTGCCCACAGCTTCCAGGGATCCCTGGTGGGAAGGGAGCCAAGCCCTGGGCAGTGGCTCCTGCCAGCCCAGGACAAGCACAGGCTCTGAGCAGAGTCTGCAGGAATCCTGGTGCCACCAGCTGCCTTCCAGCAGCTCCTCAGCGTCATTTATTCCTCTGCTCCGGCCTTCGAGCTTGTCTGAGACATCATTTCCATAACTCTTCCCTCCCCACGCTGCCCAGGGAGGTTTTGGTTGTGGACCAGAGACATTCCTGGCACAGGCTGGGATCAGTTGTTCCTGCCAGGCAGCACAAGCAGCTGCTCTCACAGGGTGGGATGTAGGAGAGGAACCCAGGGAACACTGGAAGAAACTCCACTTGCAAAAATAGATCCTTTCCTCTATAAAGAGGCTGGAACCAAACCAGAGCTGTCACCAGACTTCTCACTGTGAGGGAAGCACAGAGGCAGGGGAGGATCTGCAGTTCCTCTTAAGAACAGTGATTGTGTTTCTGAGCTGCCCAAGCCATCCCAACTCCACTCAGTTATAAAATGTAAATATTCTTTGGGTCAGGGCAGCCCTGGGTTAGCCCATTCTGACAGCAGAGGTTTTGCACAGGATTTTTCCAGCCCTGAGCCCTGCTCTGATCAGGCTCTAAATGGCACTTGGAGGTTGAATTTCAGTCTGTCACGGCCATTTATTCTTCATGTTTGGACAAGGGATTAAAGACAATAAATTAATCAAAGTATGGAGCTCTATAATCTGCTGAGGGCAGAACTGAATTTGTTGCAGTAGGAGGAAACTCCTCTGGTTTGATTTTCTTTTGGGCACACACTGGCAGGTCTTTGCTGGAGAACTGGGGCATCCTAACCCTGCTTGGTTCGGCTTTTAAAATACAGGTGAGTGAGAAGAACAAACAGCACACTGAAAAGCTCTTCTTAAGAAGCTGAAAAGGATTAATTTCTTTCATTTCTTCAGTTACGGCCCAAATTATCCCCATGCTGTTAATGAGGGGAGGCTTGCTCTGGCTCTGTGTTTACAAGTTTCAGAGCCCATTACCCTCATGTTTTGGAGAACGTGGCAACACATTTAAAGCAGGGTTTTTGCCAAAATCCTGGAGGATGGATAATTGTGTCTCTGCTTCTGGGAGAAGGGAGATTGTACATTCTAATTGAGTGCTGTATTTTAAAACCAGCCCACTCCATGTGCCAGCACATTGCTTAGGATTTCCAGTCACCAAAATCCTTGGAAATTTTTCTTTTGTTTTGATTTTTCCTTTTCAGTTTTCAACAGCCTCTTTAATTAATGGAGAACAGAAAAAGCCAATTTGCTGCTCTTCAGTTCTAATGCTTGGTCTCTGCATGCTGTGATGTGAACTCATGGTTACATTTAAATGTCATTTTAAGCCATATTTCCATAGTTATATCAAAACTGGGATGACAGATATTAGAAACATCTTGAGGAGTGGTTAAGTTTGAATAGGAATATTTGCCTTCTGTTGGAGGCAACTGAAATGAGGGAAAGCACAAGCATTTCTGCAAAACCACAAATTTACAGCATTCTGGTGTAAACGAAATCTGTGTTTGTCAAAATCAAAAGGCAACATGTTTTTGTTAAATGCTCGGGAGGTTTAAAGCTCTTTAAACAAAAGGAACCTTGGTTTCATTTGGGTTCTGCCCCCCTCAGAGCAGAGGGAAGCAGGTGAAATGCCAGGTACCTGACATGCAGTGAAGGGTTTGATTCTCCACAGGAAGGGAGGGACGTCCAGCACTGAGATCTGCAGGCTGCAGCTGTTGCCTTTAAAATGCAAAAGTTTGGGTTCCTCCAGCAATTGTCCTCCTTGGAGTCTTTCATCTGAAACCACTTCCTGCAATGGAAGAGGGGAAAATATTTTCAGTGTTAGGAACAAACTCCAAATCCAGCGAAAATCCCTCTCTGTGGAGGTCCCAGGTTCTCCCACAGGGTTGGATTCTGCAGTGGAGTTTCTCTCATGGGCAGCTGATGGGTTTGATATTTGTATTTCTGGAAGGGCTGTTTTTGGGCACTGCCAGCCCCATTTCTGGACAGAGTTTGATACTGAAATTTTGGCTGTCTGCCCTCTCCAACACCCCCAGTGCAGCCCAGCACAGCAGCCTTGCTGAGGAACTTCTCTCAGGGCTTTTCAGAGCCCTCAAACGCTTCAGGTGAAATAATTCGACTCCATTTCCCACCTCTGGGGCACTTTCAGAATCACTGGCCAAGACCCTGAGCAGTGTGAAGGGCAGGGGGTTTGCACTACAGCCCTCCAGAGCTCTGCTCCAAGAGAAATTTTGATGTAATTCTGTGAATTTGAAACATAATGGCCAAAAAAAGTCACCCCTGCCTGTACTTAAGCAATGTTTATTCCTGTGCTGTGGCAGTAAAAACACCAGTGAGGAAGGAAAGGTTGCAGAAGTCTTTAAAAATCAGCAGGCAAGCTGTGCTTCCAAATTACCTTCCTTAATCCACATAAATTTATAGAAAACCTGTGTCCATCGAAGGGGTTTAGTGATGGTGAGGACCGAAGTCGTTGTTAGAGGAGCTCCTGGAATCATTGTGACCTTCTGAAAATTCGATGCTGGAGCTCTCTGAAACTGCACTAATGGATTTCTATTACAAACCAATTTTTACAGGTATTTGGGCTGCTTTAACCCCTGATGGTCGGGTTCATACGAAGGGAGGAATTGGAAGATTTAGGTTTTTGTTTCCAGCCACAGAGAGAGCAAATTATTTCTTAACTATTCTCAAAATTCCTTGGATGTTTTAAATATTCTGAGCGTGTTGCTCTGCCTTCAGGGGAGAGCAACACACGTGGGGCTCCTCCTGCAGCAGCAGCTTTTGGGCAAAACACAGAGGAATTGGGCTTTTCAATTTTTAGAGCCAGGAGTTTCCCAGCATATTCAGAACTTCCCGAAGGGCCAAGGCAGCTGCTGGAGGAGCAAGAGGAGTTTTCACGCAGGGAAAAAGTTGAAAAGAATGGAATTTTGTCACTCATATAAACCTGCACTGTGCAGGATTAACTGTCAAACACAACTTGGCAACCCCAACTCCGATATTTTATCCAAAAATCTCTACAATTCTCCACATTCCCCACTAATATCGACTTGCTTTTCAGGGCTGTAGCATTCCAGAAATGCTCAGTTGTCTCACTATCTGCAAACACCCTGCTCTCACTCCTGTGAGCACAGAGAACTGGTAATTATTCTTCTGATCATTTCCTCCAGACTCATCAGGAAGACACCGGTACCCACTAATTGTCTAAGTGTTATAAAGAGGATAATTACAAAGCCATTGTGAGCCTCTAACAATCCTTTTGGTGGCTTGGCTTTTATTAGAAGCACAGAGACAGCAGCGTGTGCTGCAGTCAGAGCTGGTTTCCATTCCTGTGAGGCAGCAAAAGGAAGGGAAAATTCACCTCACAACTGTTTGCATTTCAGTTCCCTGGAGAAAAGCGTTTTGTTAAAGCTCCTGAGTTTACCAAAACCCGGAGAATGTCATTGTTTTGTCCTGGAACACGGTGCAGGAAAATCATTCTCATCTCAATTGCCACGTGGGGATTGGGCTGGGTTTTTTTTCTAAGAGGAAATGCAGGATTAATTGAATTTTTGTAAACCAGGGCAGGGCGAGTTTGGGTGGTTGAGAATGTGGCAAAAAAATCACAAGAGAGTTTGGCTGCCCTGAAGCTGTCAGTGTGAACCCACAACTGCAGGGAAATTAAGGGATTTATTCTAACAGTGCAGCAGTGCCTTAAAAATACCAGTATTCTCACTGGATTCAGTTTGGGGTTGTCCAGGGAGTAAAAGGATGTCAGCATTTTATGGGGAAACAAACAAAGCCCAGAGGAGCAAAAGGAAGCCATTTACCTGGAATGCACAAGGGGTGTTATCCACACAATAAACCCTCAGATTGTAATCCAGAGAATTGCAAGACAGGCAGCCAAAAACGGCGACTTTCAGCTGTCGAACGGCGCAGTCAGAGATGGGTTCCCCAATTAGGGCATAAGTTCCAAAGCTGTTTAAGAGAATGTGACAGGCATAAGGATCCAACAGGCAGTAGCAAGAAGTAGTTTCCTCTTCCACAGACATCACTTCCTGCAAAACGAAATTCAGGTTTAAAAAGAATAAAGCGAAGTCAAATCAATAGGCCTCGACACGAGGAGTCATGGCATTAATTCTTTATTTTTATTCAAGTGGAATGCAGAGTGTTGCTGAGAGCCAGGCTGCACTCGGGGAAGGGGAGAAGGGGGACAGCTTCCCTCAGTAAATATTCCCAATTTAGCCCTGAGTCAGCAGGAGGATTTATGGCCGTGCCCTGTGCAGAGCTCGCTGTGTACATATAATAATAATGATGATGCCTAAGCAATTTTAGCAGCTTTTTTCAAGTGCTCTTGACTTTCTGGCTAATTTTTCCCCCCAATGTCAAGCTAAAAAATTACCTTGGAGGGTAAAGTCAATAAGCAAACCTTGAACAATGGCTGGGGCTTGACTTCCTTCCAGAGCAGGCATTACAGCCACGTTTCCCTCAAGCAAAAACTCCCCCTGCTCTGCCTCTGCTGCTCAGTTCTGCTCTGTGTCCCTGTGTCCCTATGTCCCTGTGTCCCTGTGTCCCCCTCCTCAGTGACCCAGGCTGTTTGTGGAGCTGCCCAAGGACAGGAAATCTGAATTAGGAAACCTGGCCTGGGCTGGGCATGGTTCAAAGCAGAGCAAAAAACCAGGCAAGGGACCAGAGAGGGAGAGGACACAAACACAGGCTGCAGCCAAGGGTGGGTTTTGTAGCCATAAACCTTTGCACATCTTGGTAAAACACCCCAAACCAACTCTGCTGCTCTGGGACAAAATGCAAAATCTCTTTTTTTTTCTTTTTTTTTTTTCTTTTTTTTTTTCCCCCCTTGTAATTGTTTGTCTCCGATGTCTCTGTGCCTATCCCTGCCAGCATCTCTGACCGAGCAAGGGTTAATTCCATTTTCGTGGCGGGCAGAGGCTGGGGCTGGGCTTACCTCCCACTTCCCCTGCTGGGTCCTCCTTTTGAGGTGGATGCTCCAATGCTGGGGGTCGGCGTGGGCGCAGTGTGGGATGCTCAGGGCACAGGGGGTGCTCACGCCCAGCTCCGGGGGCCCACAGCTCACCTCGGGCCCCAGCAGCACCTCGGGGCCCTCGGGCTCCAGGCTTGGGGCAGCAAAGACAAGAGTGGCTGTCAGGAGTGAGAATTGACTGCAAGAATTTCAGTTCAAATCCAAGCACCTCCCTCAGCTGCTCATTCCTGCTCATTTCACCTGGAAGCAGCAGCTGGAGATGAAACAAACCCATTAGACCCCATCTAACTCCAATCAGTGGCCGGTCAGTTTAGGATTCTGGTATTTAAAGTACATTTTGATTTGTTTAGCCCAAATCCAGCACTAAAATTGTTCTTTGCCAGCCAGCCCTGCCTCAAGCAGCAGCTGGGCCCGTCCCCACCGTGCTCTGCCTTCAAACACTGCCACCAACAATATTTTCACAGCAGCGAAGATAAAACAAATTACGGTTTAAAAAACACAGGCTCATAAATTTTTCCAGATTGAGTGTGATCTCCCAGCTTTGAAAACCCATTTGTATTCTGCAGGAGGAGTGAGCTCAGTGACTTTTACAGGCTCAGGGACAGGGCTGTGCTTGGATTTAGGATCGTGCAAGAGGATCGATGGCTGAGGCTCCAGGACAGGCAGGGGAGATCCCACCAGCCCAGCTGAGCTCCAGGGATTCACCTGGGCTGAATTCATGGCTGAATTCTCTGCCTGCTGACTTACAGAGATCTGGAATCTGCTTTTCTTCTCTCCCACTCCAACAAATTTAATCCAGCCCCACATTCATGTGTTTTCCATATCTCTTGGAATAAATCCCTGGGCAGGAGCAGTGCCAGAGTGGGGGAGACTCCCTTGGACACTGAACCAGCAATTGAAACCTCTTGCCCTGTTGGTTTTGGTGCTGTTTAGTTGTATTTTAATTCATTTGGGTGGTGTGATCCCCATGGTTGTCTTCTAAATTATTTGGCATGCAGCTCCCTTTTCAAATGAAAGTAAATGGTGTTTCCAAGATAAAAAATGAGAGGAGGAACCTCAATCAAGATAAAAAAATAGGGGAAGGACCTCAACCAAGATAAAAATAAGAAGATACAATAATAAAACCAGGATATAAAACAGGGAAAAGCCCAAGCTGACTTGAGTACCCCATTCAGTGCCTGTGGTGACAGCCTGACGTGGAGCTGGAGCTGTGGGTGGTCAGAAAAATCCACTTTTTCAACCACCATTCCTGCTGAAGAGAGGCTGGAATGTTCCAGCCCTCCCCTCAGCCTGCGTGTGCAAGTGTTGGTGAGAGGGAGACTCCAGGGGAGAAGAAAACCCCACACAACAGGGTAACAAAAAAAGGCCAATTTCTTCTTTCCTTTCTCAAGTGCCACAATAACAAATTCTGCTGAAGCCTCGGTGCTTCCAAATGACTGTAGCATTCCCAGGCTAAAAAAAAAAAGAAAGCAAAGCACCCCCAGAGCCTGGGGTGCAGCTGCTGAGTTCTCCTGAGCAGGGAGAGGAGAAGGGAGCAGCAGGGACAGGCTCCCCTTTGAGCAGCTTGTCCCGGGATTCCAGGGATTTCACTGGAGCATCGCTCCAGGAACATTTCTGTGTCCCTGGCAGGGTCACAGCAGGCTGCTCACCCCAGCCATGGGGACCAGCAGTGACCCTGCATGTCCCATCCCAAACCCATTAAAGGAGGCAGATCCACGGCCCTGGGTCTCTCACCTGGACTCCTTCTGGGTGATGGCCAGGTAGATTTCCCAGGAACTCTCCTCAGGAATTGCTCCGTGTGGAATCAACAGACTGACCCCTGGAAGAGAACGAGGGCAGGACTGACCCTTGGGAGGGGCAGAGATGTCAGGGACAGGGAGCACACCCCGAGGGACCAGGCCTAAGGGATGTTCTCTGAATTACTGATCCTGAAACAACATCACCCGATGAAAGGAAAAAAATAATTAAAGGAAATAAAGCTGTTGCTTTTCCATTAAAGGGAAAAACATTTCTTGTTTCCCAAAAAGCCTCATGAAAGCCCTTTGCTTCTTTCCTTTTTGAAATCAAATCTGATCATTGTGGGATCCCAGGGAATCTCCTCATGGAGAGAGAGCCTGCAGGGCAATCCCTCTTTGGTTCCCACATATCCCAACTCCTGGATCCAAGGGATCCCATCCTCCTTTTACACCACCAGAGTGATCAGAAGTTAACAAGGGAGTTCTCCACAGGGTACCACAGGAATGAAACTGCTTTGTCTCTCAGGAGAGGAGGATGTGTTTGCTTTGCATCTGTCACATGATGGATGCAGAGCCTTGGTGAGGCACTGCCTTGATCACCCTGGAATTTACAACTGCTCGGCACAGCTGATCTTACATAAAGGCAGCAGGAATTACATAAATTGCAAGTGGACCAAATACATATTTTAATAATCTAATTGATGGCACTATCATTACATAAAGTAGCTAAACATAGAGTATGAGGGAATTCTTAATTCATGCCTTAACTCAGTGCCTCTGCAGTGCTCCTTCCTCAGCACAAAACCAGTCTGTGGAGAAAGGAAAACATTCCACGTGTTGTGCATGCCTGGATTGTCACTGTTATCAATCCTCTCTAAACACAAACCACGTTTTTTATGGTAACCTTTAAAGCACCCGTTTTGTGGGACATGAAGGATAAAACTCTAAATCATTCAGTTCAAGCAGAGAGCAGCAGATAATCCTGGAGCCACTGGTGGAATGAAAACAAAGCTGAATTTAAAGTGAATAAATGTCACTGGAGTTTGAAGGGTGACAACCCTTAGCTGGCAATGGGGGTATCTGGCTTTTCGTGCTGCCTTTTGGAGGCAGAAAGTACCCAGGGTAAGGACAGGGATTTGGGGTGGTGCAAACACAGCCCTGGGGTCCAACTGCAGGGCTGGGACCCTGGCAGCCCTTGCTGAGCTCTGATCTGCTGTTCAGCTGATTTCACAGACAACCCTGCAGGTCTGGAACACATCCCACAGAGGCCTGAGGTCACAAACTCCTGACACAAAACAGAGGGATCATCCCAGAGCCCAGCCTGGGGTGGGGCTGCCTCGGGATGGGGCCCTGCTGTGGGAATCTGGGGAGCTTTTGGCTCCAAGAAAGAGGAAAACAGACAGGCAGGACGGGGCAGGAGCTGAGGGGGCAGTGGGGCTGTCCCCAGGCCTGGCTGTCCCCCTGTCCCCCAGGCAGGGATGTGGGGCCTGGAGCTGCTGGAACGTCAGCCCTTTATGTAAGATTCGGATGCAGTAGCCACCCTTCCCTGGGAGCTTTCCTTTGGAGCAGGATCCAAGCAAGGCACAGCTTTGATTAATGTGACTTTCATGCTGAAGACATCAAGAGAGGCAGTAATTTCAAACAGTTCAAACAGGCATAATGCCTCTCCTCTCCTCAGCACAGGCTTCCCTCTGATCACTCGTGTGTCCTGTGTGGGCAACGTGCCCTACTTCCCAAAAATTTGCATTAACGGGGCCCCTTACTTTTTTTCTTCCCTGGCATTATCTTTTTAAATTTAGTTATAAAACACCACATCAGGCAGGCTGATCTAAAATTCTTTTATGTGCCTGTGAGGAGGGAGGATCCACCCACCTGTGTTTGGAACCACCAGGCGGCCCCCCAGGTGCCCGAAGAGGGCCGTGCTCCTCAGCTCGCTGCTGCTGGAGATGGAGGCCAGGTTCTGGATGAACATGGCCTTGTTCCTGGCCTGCACGGTCCCAAAGGCCCTGGGACTGCCGTGGGGGAAGGTGCCGGGGTGGGCCTTGCCGTGGTACTCGGCCCTCTCGCTGACTCCCAGGGACACCATGAAGGAGCTCTGCACCTTGACCTTGATGTCGGCCAGGGGGTTGAAGAGGGACGACTCCGTCATCAGCTCCTTGTCCAGGGGGTCCTGCAGGCAGATGGGGCCGCTGTAGGTCCTGCTGACCGTCAGCTCGGGCTGCAGGGACGAGTTCAGGAGCAGGGAGTTGCCTGTGGGGACACGGGCAGGGCTCAGCGTGGGTGCAGGGGACACCTCAGGAGTCCCTTGCTGAGCCCTCCCCACTCCCTGTGCCCTCCTCAGAGCCCAAAAATCACACCAGGCCACGTCAGAAGAGAGGAAGTGGTGCAAGGATCTGACACTCGGTGTTTGTCACACCTCAGGCAGCTCCAGAGAGTTGCAATCCAAGGAGGAGCCTGCTTTGTTTTGGATTCACGTTCCTGTGTTTGCCCTTTTTCCTCTCCTGTTCTCTTTCCTTACATTAAACCCCACTGGGTGACAAGATCTTCCTGCAGACCTTTTACACAAACCCACAACTTCATGCCTGAGGGAAACCGGGCTGAAAGGGAAGTGGGACAAGAGGAATGCAGGGAAAGACCACACTTACTCATTTGGAGGCATTTTACCTCAGAAAACACTCTGAAAAATGAAGGAATGCATGGATTGAGGGCCTGAATCCTCTGCCTGATTGGTTTTGTGGTGGGGTCGTTTTCTTTGGTTGTTTGGCTGGGTATTTTCAGAGCATCCAGAAGGAAAGGTTTTAAGCATTAAGCCAAGCAAACAATTCCCCAGA
Source organism: Chaetops frenatus (assembly GCA_013400775.1). Classification (NCBI taxonomy): domain Eukaryota; kingdom Metazoa; phylum Chordata; class Aves; order Passeriformes; family Picathartidae; genus Chaetops; species Chaetops frenatus. Next base: position 1,193 of record VZTR01026473.1, on the reverse strand, counting down.
CTCCAAAAAAGATTCCAGCTGAACCACAAAGGGAAACGTTCCTGTTTGAGACAGTCATTGAGATTTACACAGCCCTAATTAAAGGTCTGGATTTAGAAATGGATGAATGAACCTCCTTCAAAAGTCCTTGTCTGCCAAGCCCTTTTCTCAATTTCTTGCAAGTCATGCTTGGTGAGGAATGTCTCCAGGAAATAAAGAAACTGTAAAAACAACACCACCACC
>VZTR01026471.1:10707-46440 GCA_013400775.1 Chaetops frenatus | reverse complement strand
GTTGCTGCTGATCTGTGGCTTTCAGTTTCAGCCGGTGGAGGCGGGGCTGTCGGTGAAGGCTGGTTCCACCTGGGCTGGCTTGGAAGCTGGGTGTAGGGTGGGTGGAGCTGTATCTCTTCGAGGCGGCATTGCGGTTGAAGTCCCACCCCCTGAGGTGGGGACTGAGGCGGGGTTCCAACCCTTGTAGGCTGGTCTGGGGACATGGCACTACCCCCCGGGGTGGGGAACGAGGTGGGCCTATGTCCCATGGAGAAGATGGCGGGCTCGGCGAGGGTCGGGCCATGTGGGTCATGGCGGACGGGCTGCTTGTCTCATGCCAGCTCTTTGCGGCTGTGCTGGGGCTGTGTTGCTCATGGAGCCATCCTGGTGGTTGTGGCGGTGCAGGGGGACATCAGGGCGGACTGCCCGCCCGGCATGAGGATCGGGATTGCGTCTGCCCCGTGCCGTTCTGTTGCAGTACCCAGGGCTCTAGTGCCGCGGCAATTTGCAGTATGCAGGTTCCCGGGCCCGCTCTGCGTCGTGTGGGTCAGCCGGCCTGCGGCCGTCCGGAGCCAGGATCAGGTTCGCCCCGCAGCGCTCCATGGCCGCGTTACCTCCCGCCGGTCCATACCGGCTGCAATGCACCGTGGCCACATGTTTGGCACTGAGATACCCGACTGAGATGGAGCCGGGCTGCTCTGCCGGCCGCCTTTGCACCGCTCCACCGCCACCGCCCGCCGGCCCTCAGTGATTCGGGGCTGCGCTCTAGTCAAAGCTCGGGCCCTCGCAGCCCTGGCGCAGCCCATCTTCCCCCAGGCCTCTGCCACGTGGGTATATTCTATGAACCTCTGTGTGGCTGATCGGCGGTGCTTGCCCGCCAGCTCCCAGGGTTTCATGGCTGGCCAGGGTGGCCCAGGTCAGGGAGTTAGTCTTGGGGAGTCCCATGGGTGTATCTGGATGCTGCCTCCATTGAGGAGGTGGTGTGTAATTCCAGTCTAATCCGTTTGCCAGTCTAATTAGATTTAACATGAATCGGCAGGGTTTTATGATGGTCCTAGCAGAGTAGTCATTTTTTGCAGCAGATTGCATAATAAAACAACTAATTCAAATCCATGTTTGAAAGTCCAAGGCTTTTTCTTTTGAGGAATCTAGTCGATGATCTTCCACCCACCAGAGAAGTTCTAATAATTCCCCTCTGTCATAATCCACTTCATATATTTGGCAATGGGATTCCCATACCTTCAGTGCTGGTGGTTCTTGTCTTGGAAAAAGGCCCCCCATGATCCAAAAGTCTCTTTCCATTCAGAAGGCTGGTAGGATCATGTTGGGGTCACCACATGTGGGTGTAGGGATCGGGAGGAGACAAAGGACAACACAAGCCTCGTTGGCAGTGAACACACCAGAGAGAGATATATTCTGTGCACTCTCCTTTTATCAAGAGAAGTTTCAAATGTTGATGCCTTGCCATCTTATTGGCTGGGTTATAGCCTGAACAATGCTTCGATCAGTGACGTGTGCTACGCCTGACTGGTAGAGGTCTTTGCTAGACAGACCAGCCAGGGGCTGAGACCAGCCCCTGCACTGTAACACTGTGAAGCTATTGAGCAGATTTAGAAGTGACTTCACTTACCTAAGCAGCCTGAAATACTTTAGAATCAAGTATTCACAATCAGTTCTGAAGTTCAGAATCAGCAGGAGTTCAAAAGAGAAATTGCCCCTTCAGGAGAATACCTACTCTCCAAAAAGCAAACTGGAAAAGCAGACATCCCACAGATAAATGCAGTCATTGTTCAACAGAAGCCTCAGAGCAAAGAGAACAGAGAGGTGATACTCTGCTAACACAATCCAGAGCAGAGAGACAGGCACATGAACAGTCTTCAAATCATTCTTTGTCCAAAAGCAAGTAAAATCTCTTGAGTTCAAAGATTTGCACTTTTTTGAGTGCAGTTTTTTCTTTTTTTGCACCAATTTAGAAATACGTAAATCCAGTTGCATCCATTCATGCAGAAATGCCCCAAGAAGACAAAAGAATAAAAGATCAAGTGAAAAGTTTTGTGATACGGTGCAAAAAAAATAATAAAGGGCAACAGATTTCTCCTCATGCCTGTTTGAGAGGTTTACCACTGCAGACATGAAATTTAACTATTATGAAATAAATTCCATTGATGACAACTGTTAATCTTACTTTTAGTTAGTTTCTGCAGTCATGGAAGACTACTGTTGTTTCGTTAATTTAGTCTAACAATAAGACTGCTCAAAGGTGAAGGCTGCTGGAAGACAGAAATAATGAAGGCATATTGAAGTTTCTTTCCAATGCCTCCAATGTTTCCAGAGAATATGATTTTTAGGAGGGGAGGAGAGTGTAAATACTTAATTGGCTTGATGATGGAAATAATGCTTCCTTTAAGAATGAGAAACTTGTCAAGCACATTAGTTAACAGAAAATATTTATAGTCTTTAAATAAAAATCATGAATTGTTTATTTTTAAAAATAAACTTCTGTCTGTTTTAAATATTTAAATATATTTTTGTTTGTTGACATCTTTTGAAATAGGGGAATGTATAAGTACTGAAAATATAAACTATGAAGAGAATTCAAACATGGGACTCAAAATCAGACTTCATGGTGAAAATACAGAAGAGAAAAAGGAACAGAAAATGGCCTCACGGTAGAGATAACAGCACAGTACTGAGAAATGAGAGCAGTGGTACCCATCTAAGGATAATCAGTATTAGGTTTTCAGTATACCAGTGTAAAAACCTTACTATCTTTCCAATCCTCACCTTCCTAGTACTTTTCCTACAGCAACCTGCAACAAGACCCTGCCAGCAAGAGGCTGCAAACAGCAGTAGGTTTCATTAGTTGATCAGTGGTAACAGCTTATGCTTTTGCACTTACTTCTGTCTTTTCTTACCTCTACTATACCTCTGCAAACTCCACTCCCTGGTCTGCTCTATGCAAAACCAAGGACTTCTCAATCCTCCATTCCAGCCAGCTGCCTGGCTTAGGGTGGAGAACAGCTGCTTCCCAGGTGGCCAGCCAGCAAAGCTTGCATTGTACCTTCCTGCTGGGGCACCCAACAGCCCATGGTGCCTCTGACCAGCTGTTGACCTTATACAGACTTAGTATGGTGCCAGTCACGGGCTGACGTCAGGGAGGCTGGGTGAGCCACTGGCATTACTTTCCAGGGTGTATGTTGGACTGTAATGTTTATTTGTCATTATCAAAGGAATAATTTCAAATTAAAATCTTCTGGATTTTTCACAAAATTTCCAGGTGAAATTCTCACATTGCTCATCTTGACCTGGCATGGTCAAAGGAAGAAGTAAAATAGAGTTCAATTTTGCACTTTCATCCTGTATTAAGATGCCCAAAAATAGTCAGTAAGTAAAATAATTGCAGTTAAGAGAATCTCAGATGAGTTCCAATTCAGTGTCTCCTTTACAGCTTTTTTCTTGATCTCAATAATTTCTAAGCTAAATTTTTAGAAAACTACTCCTAATAGGCTTTCTGGATGCTGCTATTTTAAATCTGACAAATATCTCAAATACTTACTTTGGAAGAAGAGTTTTTATTACTTTTCCAGCATGGAAGTTAATTTTTTCCCCCGGGGCCTTTTTTCTTCTTTTTTTTTTTTTTTTTTTAAGAAAAGGTGTATTTGTTTTATCAGTAACAACATATAGATAGGAAGCCACATTTTTTCCTGTTCTAGGTTATACTGCAGATATTACTTCTACACTTAACAATGATAAATTATGAGAAACACAGTAAGTATTATGTAGTTTCAATCAATTAAATTTTAGTTACATTAACTCATACTTCTATGTTTAGATAGCAGTTATCATCCTACTGGTTATACTTGGTACCATCTTTTACAAGCAACCCAGCCAAATGTTCTCTCCACGACATAAAAAGTAGACAAATGCAGATGCAGACTTGGTTTTTCTAAAAATATGCATGGCTGTCTTGCTTACCAGGAATTGAGAACTGTAATATTTCCTTCAGGAAACAGGCTAAGTTTGAAAAGTCACTACACATCTTACTTATACTGGTCTGGTGTTTATCTGAATTTTTTCTTAGAAGTTTTGAGGCAAAGCAGACAAGGAGAGTTAGGAAAATACTGTAACATCTTTGGTGAAGGAACAACCTAACAACATGAAATGGTTATTTAAGTAATTGCCTGTCATTAGACACTGGGACTTGTTTCAGATTCTGTTCTGCCTCTATCAGTTTTAATACTTAATTTATTAGTATATGATGTTCTAGTTTATATATATTGCATGTATCTGTTTTTTATATATAAAATCAAAAGTTACAATTTCCGTTGGTGATTTGAAGGATTCTTGAATTGGTGGATTAACCAATTCTATTCTTATTAATAAATGATAAAAGTTTTTGGTTTCAGTCTTAAGTGATAAACTGATGTCTGTAACAAAGTAGCAAAGCTAAGTTGTTTCATAAAAGCTTAAGGTATGGTTCAAAGTACAGCTTTGCTCAGAAAAACTCCTATAAAAACAACATGAAAAAAATATCCTACTTGTTTTGCCTTGATTCTGACATCACATATGCTTTTTGTAGTCATGTAGAGAGATGGGGTTTGGTTTTTTTGTGTTTGGTTTGGGTTTTTTTGGGTGGGTGGGCAGGTGTTTCGTTGGTTTTTTACATAGAAAACTGCCAGACGTACAAAACCAATCTTGATTCCTTTAATCACCCAGCATTATTTCTTGCTCCCATCTCACTTCCTGTAACAAATGTCTTCCATTCCCAAACAGTATCCTCATTACAGCTGTGTAATCCCATTTTTTAAAAGTATGCCTTTGGTGACATATGTTTAAGTTGAGCTCAGTTGCAACCGTCTCTCAAGTGGATGCTTATAAACAAGTCTGCACAAGTAGCTATAATCCAGTTTATGTGTGCTCTCCCTCACTTTTGTAACAGAGCTAGTCAGAACAGTAAGTATTCAAGATATTCAGGCATGAATCATCACAAAAGTTACTCTGGCGCTCCTTTCAAATTCTACAGAAATGTTGAGCAAGACTGTCATGTCACTTTTGAGAATTAAATCATGCCTGGAAGTAGGACTGTCCAGTATATACTTAGAGTGACATCTTGCTTTTATAGTGCTTTTACATTTGTTCAGTCTAGAAATAGTTGAAGACAGATTCTTTCACTTGTGCAATATAGAGCTTTCTTTACTCTCTTTCAATTGGTTTGACTTTTGCTAATATAATTCAAGAAGTCTCACAGAACTGCATAGGTATTATGCATAGGTATAATTTAGGATGTCCCCTAACAATCATGACTATTTCCAAGATTACCTTAATAATTCCTGAAATGGCCAAACAAAATCTCAGAAATTGCAAATAATATATTTTTGTTTATTCATCAAATACAGAATTCTACAATAATAAATTTAATTTTAGATCAGAACTACACATTACATATAGAAACATAAATATTTGCTTTTTACTCCTAGCTCAAAAAGGTTGAGTTGCCATAATCCTCAGAAAATTCAACACAAAGTCCACATAAAGATAAATCTGCCGCAAAAATCTAAGTAATCAAGTACGTTCAAGCTCTAAAATGCAATGTATATTTAAGGAGTATGATCAATTTAATTTAGTTTAATAAATTTGTTTAAACTATTTATTCACTTTTGACTTTGGCCAATATGAATGTTACAACCAGATATTTGGAGTCTTCTGGTTGCTTCATTAATTTCATTGAAGGAAAAATCTATATATTGTCATAAAAAAGATTACAGATGGATATGCTGTATTAAAATTCTATATAAACTACTGCATTAAAGACAAATTTAATCAGGCCATATTTTTCAGGTAAGTAAGACATGGTTTAAAATGTATTTATTTTAAGTTAATTATTATGAACATTTCTGTGAACTTTTCACATTTACCTTCTCCCTCACTGATTTCTAGTGTTTGAATTCCATTAGTTCTGCATGTCTCTAAATGTTCCAAATTCTAAATTCTCTAAAATGTTAAGAATATAAACTTACCTTCAAAAAACCCCACAAAAATACAGCAAACATTTGTATAGTATGATAGCCCTGAAATTTCAAGCATTTTAATTATTATCTTTTCTAACATGACCTGCAAAGCTTGTTTTGCTCTAGATCTGGGGTGAATGTGCCTTATAGACAAATATTACTTCATTCCCAGCCTTCTGATTTTCAATTCAGCAAACCAAATTATTAACCCAAATCTGCTTATTTGGAATGGGCTGTTCTTCTCAGGAGTGCTAAGCATCCACAGCTGCCATTGACTGAAGAGGCAGTGACTGCTCAGAAGCTGTAAAAAATCTGGACCAGTAGCAATGGTGATTAAGAGTAAAAAGAAGATACAAGGTTACCATTGACAGTTTCTGTGAGCTGTCAATAAACAGACTGGACAATCTCAAAAGTACAGTTCAGATCCTGAGATTTAGAATTTAAATTTCAGTGTCCTTTTTCTTCTCCATTTTAACAGTACTTGTGTGAAGGAAAATCCACCTTCATCTTCAAATGATGACAGAAATTAATGTTAGACATACATCAACAGAGAAGTGCACTGAAGCTGTGAGCAGCAGCATTGTCTCAACACTAGTGGAAAAGCATCATCTCTCTCTGTCTGGCTGTCAGTTATTCCATTCAGTTATTTAAAAAATACATTGCATGGCGTCAACATTGTTGCTGGAGAAAATGAAGGTTTAGTGAAAGTTATTTCTGCTATATGAAGAATCTATGCATTTGAGATTTTTGAAGAGAATTGTAAAGGAGTGGTTGCTTCAGGCAGGAAGAAAAATAAGAGCATTTAAATTTTTATTATATATTCTAAAAAAGACAAAAAAAGTCCATAGTAGATACGTCTCAGTTAGGAAGAATTTCTTCACCTTCACATACCTAGTGGGAACACTATAGCAGGTGAAGATAATTTGGGTCAAGGGGACATCAGGCATAGGCGAGTTATGATGAATGCTCATTAGATTTTAGGGCGTTATAAATATCTAAATGTATTAAAAAGTCATATTAAAGCTTTACATTCCAATGATGTTTCTAAACTAAAAAAATATAATGGGAGTCAGAAAAGTAACAAAGAAAAATAAGTGATTACCTACTAAAAGATCCATGTTTACTCATACAGCAGTCACTGCTTGTAAGTTTTACAAGCCCAACAAAATTATGTAAGAGAGGTGATTTCCTCTGTGTGGCTTGTTCATCATCAGTAAAATCAATTAGCATTTACACAACCTCTCTTCAGATTTATGACACTCATAGAATAGATAGAATGGTCTTCAGATTGAGTTTTCAGGAATGATCTTAGCATGGGAAATTATCAGCATTTCTATATAGATCAAACAAAACAAAGACATCTAGAAGTACATCTATCAGGTCTGTAAGGATGATGATACTTGGATCTCTAGCTGGAATGGAAAAGCTCTATATGAAAATAAGGTATACTGCTATGTATAATATAAACACCTTCAAATTTTAAAGTAAAACTTTAATTTTAAACATACTATTTTAGAATATTATTTCATAATTTTCTTTACAAATAAAAAATCCTCATCTGCAATCATTGTTAAGATATTTCATAATGTACCTTCACCTAAATGGGATTGATCAAAATAATGCATCTTCCCTTAATTCTTAATAACAAGCTGATGCTGGGACACTGTTCAGAAACTCCAATGCTTAAAATTTTACTACATAACCATGATGTCGGAGGTTAGGATTTTTTTTTTTTTTTTCCTTTCTCTCAGGGAATTTTCTCCCATTTGTTGCCTAAGAGATGATAACAATGGTACTTACGAGAGACAAACGATGTCGCTAACAGGGACAGGACAGGGAAGAGTGGAGTGTGCTACCATCTTGGAGCTGGAAGGCTTTCTCTTTGGAAGCATGGAGATACCAGGAGATTTTTGGCTGAGGGGGTGAGGGGCTGGGCTCAGCTCCTCGCTGTCTCTTGTTCTTTGGACCGGAGGAGGAGATGGTGCTGTTGCTGCTGTGGGGAGAATTCGCTGCCACTGTGGAGTTCCACCCTGCACTGCTTCTTCCTTACCATGAGTGAGCCTTTGCTCGTAAAAGTGGCTGTTGAACTGGGACCTTATTAACACCCAACCTCATTGGAAAGGACCCTCATGCTCAGGTGCCTGAGAGGTAAACCCAGGACCCCAACCTCTTCCCCTCCCCCACCAAGGGAGCATCTCCCAGCTGTTTGCAGGAACCCAGCTGCTGGTACCCAGCCCCGCTGCTGCTGCTTTGGGTTTTTTGCTACACTTAAGACCCCATGTCTGCCCAACCCCCCTGCAGCTATGGCTGCAGTGTTTTTGCTACATTTTGTTTGCCACCCTGAGGTCTGCTCACCTCTGCCGTTCCAGCTTGCTGCTCCGAGGTTCCTGCTACAGCCCATTTCATGTTCCGGAGGGGCATTGGGATTGACCACTCCTGTGAATTTGTAAAGGAATCCCCTTTCCGATCTCTTCCCTCCAGCAGTGCTGCCATTAAACCAGTGGAGAGGCAGCTGATCTCGCGCCACAGTGCCCCCTGCAGCCGCGGGGGAATCATTGCACCTGCCCTGCCCGGCCAGGAGCCACCAGCGCCCCTGCTGGCTGTGACCGTAACCACACCAAAGGGGAAAGTTCCCGACAACACACAGAAGGCTGTTGTTGGTTTCTGGTTTTTTGTTTATTGTTGCTGCTGCTGTTGTTGTTTGTTTGCCCTGTTATACATTTATACACTAGTAAAGAACTGTTATTCATTTTCCTATATATTTGCCTGACATTCCCGTAATGTCAAAGCTATAATAATTTGGAGGGAAGGGGGTCACATTTTCCATTCCAAGGGAGGTTCCTGCCTTCCTCTGCTGACACTTGTCTTTTAAAATAAGACTCATGGATACTGATCCATAGCAATTTAAAAAATTGTCCTATAAACACATTCTAAACATAAATTGCATTATTCTAGTGCTTACCTTCTTTCTGAAAGTCTTAAAGAAGCCCCAGACACAGAAACAAACCAACACACAAAAAATATTACCAAAACAGTGAAAATCTAAAACATCGAGAGCATTCTGTTTTCAATTGTTTGGTCAATTAAGAAATGTGTGTTAAAAGGGAAGCTTTTTAAAAAAGATTGCATTTACTTTGTTGTCTAGATTTTTTTTTTTAAATCATTGGAATTCAAAATTTTTATTTAGCTCTACCCACAGCTATTCAACAGGCAGCCTAACACTGTTCCTGCTAAGGAACCAAATGGAAACCCATGCAGTTCTACTGCTAGAGAGCACCAATCCCCATCAAAATGCCTATATATGTGGATAATTCCTACTGTGCCTTACAGATTTTTCCAGTGCTGAAGTGAGGTAAAGGGAAGAACTAGATCTCAATCATTCTGCAGTACCTAGCACTACCAGAAACTTTGTCATCCATAAGAACAGCTGTGAAATGTGCATATATCCACAAAAAACAGCCAGGAATTTTGAATGCTTGGTTTTTTTCCACTACTTGATTGACATTATATGTCTGCAAAAACCTTACATGGAAAGTCTGACAACAGTCCCTTCACACTCCAGTGAATTCTATGAAATATTTAAAAGATTTTGTAGATATATTCTAATAATTTCTGAGTTAAAAAACTGGTGGAGAGAACATCACATACAAAAGGTCATCTAAAAAAGGCATCTTTTTTGCTTCTTTTCCTCTTTAAATTTAAAAAAACATATAAGTGCTGAGATTGAAAACACTTAATATCTATTTGTGGCCATATCTGATGACAGAAATGTGTCTTTAGTAGAAATGAAACTCTTAACAAAGGTGGCGGAGGACAAGACTGAAAGTGTCTGGAAGAAGCTCCTGTACACACATCCAATAATTGCTTTGAAAAGCAATATAAATAAAATAAGCAAGACTTGCTCCCTACATTGCAAAAGTAGTTTACACTTATTTTGCAGTGTCGACACAAAAAGTTGATTTGCCACCTGTCACAAGGGAGTATTATAACACCCTTTTTGTGGGGACTGGGGGAACAAGCAATTACTAACAATACTGGTAATCTGAAAAAGGATCTACTACAGCTGGATGGAGAGGAGTGGGGGGGAAGTATATTCAATTGTATCAAATAAATTGCTGAGTGATGGTACCTGAACTGAGGAGATGGAAACTACTGGAAAGGAAGGACACAAAATGGAAAGGACAGAAATAATTTGATGAGGTTGTCAGAACTTCTTAAAATGCTCTTAAATCAATGAGTCTTCATCAGTAAACCAATCTATCAGTTAAATTAATACCTGGAAGTTATTCTTCCCACAAAGGGAGGGTGGCAGGGATGAGAGGGAGAGAGAGAGAAGAATAGTGAGGACACAGAAGAGAAAATACAGGAATGACATCAGGAATTAAGTTACACTATAATCCTACATGTGTGCCAACACTATGACATTCTTAATCAGAAAGTGCAATAAGCATGAAACTAAGACTTGTGGGAAGATTACAAATGCTAAAGTGTGGGATAAAAAAACTCAGATATTCAGAACTGCACAGATAGAAGACATTGCAGAGGTAAACGTTTTTTTTCTCTCACAAAAGTTGTTACAGAGACAAAATCTCTTTAAAACTGTACACATCTTATTGTAGAAAGTTGACATTGTTTAAAGTATTCCATTTACTGATTTACAGATTCATCCTAGAAATAATTTCTTAGGTGACAATCACTCTGAAAACAACTAAGAGTCCACCCATGGAACCCGTTAATTGAGCAAAATAGTTTTAGAGAGAGATTTCCAGAGAAAAGGGAGAGAGTAATTCAGCAAGTTCAATTACATATGATAAGGGATCTATACTAACCCTAAAAAGACAACAGTGAAGAGAAAAAATAATCAAAGGCAGATCTAGTGATACTTCATTAATTAATTTACTTATTTTTAGCTGAAACTCATTACTAATAGAGCAAGCTTTATACTAGCTTCAGTAATAATTTAATCAAGGCATATTCATAAACAATTGTTCATTTGGTAACTGCAGTCATTTCATAGCAAAAACTCAAACATAATTTTAATTTTCTGGGTTCTAATTGAAGGTTTATAATGAAACTGTAAATAACCTGACTGTTTAGCTACTCATTAACAATGCTGAACTCAGAATTGCTACTGTGTCATCCTGTACCACTGCATGTTTTAACTGCACTGTACATTGCTTTTCAGTCAAGTAAACAATCACTCTTTCAAGTGACAAAAATGCATGCCTGCTCTCAAGGGGACATGCATTTTACTGCATCATTAAAGAAAAATGGGCAGTCCATGATATCAAAAGACTAGCAGTATGAAAATATCAACACTTCATTGTAGAAAAATGTACAAATTATCGAAAAAAATTCCTCTTTAGCAGCAATGCATTAATAGAGATCCCATTCAGACCTCGGACATGCCACATTTCAGAAAGTTCTACACAAACTCTCTACTAAAGAATGAATAGAAGACTCCTCCTACCACCTAGGGCACCAAAACAGCCCAAAATGTTTTTAATGATGATTCTCCACAAAGCTCAGAAAATCAGCAGGTAAGTACTTCTTCAAGAATAAATGTCAAAACAAAATGAAGGTTTTAAGCCAGTACTTTTTTTGGTCTTTTCTATAGATGGTTCATGAGAAACTTTCTACTTTACCTCCCTCCAGTCAGATCACTCTCTATTACCATAGAAATTAATGTGGGGTTAAAAAAAAAAACATGGTGAGGCTATCCTGTATGATCAGCTGAGGAAAGAGATGGAGACAGCATAGGGTTTCTCACACAGAAAATTATAAAATACTAACGAAACAAAAGAAATATGTTAGACACCTACTTTAACAGAATTAAATCACACGCATATCCCTTTTTCTTTACTTTATGCACATCCACTTGAGCTTATTTTAGTAAGAGATTTGAACTCTGTCTGGTGCATGTTTTTGAGTCTTACCACTATGCTTGTCATTTTAACGGTACTTTTTCATTTCCATGTGATTTCCAATATACAAAATACCACCTCCTCTAATTATCTCTACACTCCTAGAGACACCCTGCACTTAACGACAGAAGTATAGCAAAGCAAATTACTACCAGTCTGATCCCAAGTCTATCTCACAGCAGAATCTCATCAAGCTTCAGGACTGTTTGTGTATAAACCGCAATATATGTAATGGTATAGTAATTTCTTTTTCTCCTGTATTTTATCCTCAGGGATTATGATGGCAGTTCTTATTTAAATTTCGATATTACAGAAGTCTGGTCGTGTTTAGGCCAATCTAAGATAAGGTGCAAATGTCTGCAAACGATTTTTACCCATAAACCTTGTTTGCCACCCATCCACGTAAATCTCTGAAAGGCTCTTGTGCCATGTGGAAGCGGTGGGAGCTGGGCACAACAACGAGCACGACGGCTCCCACGGGCCCGCCCGCGGCTGATGTAGGCGAGTCGTGCTGCTGTTCTTCAGCGGCGGCCGGGGTCCCCCGGAGCTCTCGCACGGCCTTTCCCTGGGGAAGGCCGATCAACAAAAATATGCCCTAGCTAAACCCGGGAACGAAGCACAAAGCAGGCGGTATTAGGCCTATCGCTCCCCACCGCAGCACTGTGTCAGCCGGCCTGCCCTATAAGAGGGGGGCGAGGCGGAGAGCGTGCACTGCAGTACGACACGCTCCAGGGAACGACCCCCCATCCCTTCGCTGCTTGCTGAGGAAAGGAGAAGCGGGGCGAGAGGAGGGCGCTGCTGCTTCGGATGGCCTCCTCGCCTCCCCTGAACTGAAAGGCCGCCGCAGGGCGCAGTCACCTACCCCGGCCTGGAGCTCCAGCAGCCCATGAGCTGCCGGGGACGCGGCCGGGACGCTGGCAGCAGGGCAGAACGGAGCCGGGCGGGACGCGGTGCCGCCCATCGCCGGTCCCCGCAGCCGCAGCCGCAGCCGCGCCCGCTCTGCGCACGCGGGCGCGCCGCCCTCTCTCCCTCTCCTCCGCGGCGCCTGCGCGCTTCGCTCCCTGGCCTGTGTGGGGGCCGGGGCAGTGTGGTGGCTGTCGACGGCAGCGTGGGTCGCGGTGCCTCCTGCGCTTCGGCTGTTGGGCGCTCGCTCTCTCTCCTCTGCTCAGCGCCGGCCCCTTCTTCCTTCCGCAGGGCCCTGCAGGCGGTTTGAAATTTACCGCAGTCTCTCACTCGAGTTCTTAATGTGGCCGTAAGCGCCCGGCGCCGAAGGGGAGGAGGCAACAGCGCGGGGCGTGGAGGAGGAGGAGGGCGGCCTGGAGCGGAGAGGCTTGTCTGCCGACAGCCCCGGTTCTCCCAACCCCTCACGGGGAAACGGGTAGGAGGGGACGGTGGAGAGAGGGTTATGTGAGGTAGCAGTTCCCTTGCTGCGGCCCGTGGACGGTGTGTGTCCGGCAGGCACTGTGGCTGCCCTGGGGCGGCTCTTGCCACTGTTCCCCTATCTGGGCGTAGGGAGTGAGGGAAGGAAGGAACCTGAAGTGATTCCGGGATCCACGAGCCCCTCACACCCCTGGAAGCGTGGAGGGAAGAGTGCAACAATTCCCCCCTCCCTCCTGAGGCGTCCAGGTGCTGCGGCAGGCTGGCCCGCAGGTAAGGCTCCCTGGGGCACAGGCAGGTTAAGGGCGAAGGCCGGGGGGAGGAAGGATGTCATAGACACAAAGCTCGGGCGACGAAGCGGGGCGGGAACCCGGTTCTTCAGGTTTGGAGGAGCGGCTCAGCCGGAACTCTCTGGTCAGGTCGGCGAACAGAAGGGAAAGCTTGGGGCGGTTGTGTGCAGCCCCTTCCGTCTGGCCCAGTCAGACTTGGTGCGGGCGGGCCAGGGGAAGCCAGGCCCGGCCTGGCCCCAGCACTTCCGGTGGGCTGCTGCCGCTCTCCGGGCATGAACCTTCCTCCTGACCCGCGGGAAGCTGCCGTGCACCCCTCGGGGGCTGCGTGGAAACGGCGTAATGAGGGAAAAACCAAGATGTGCTGAAATCACAGCTGTGTGTATTTCGGTGCTTTTCCTACTTCCTAGGAGCACCTTACCACGGCTTCGCTCTCCCCGGAGCAGTAGGGCGTGCCCCCTCTCGCGCGAGCTGCGTTGGGAGTCGGTCACGCTTGCTGATGCTTAGTCGTTTGGGTTTTTAAAATTTATTTTGGAGCACGCTGATTTATTTTTAGTTGTTGTTATGATTGTAAAGAGGTTGTTGAGGATGATGAGAGATGAGCACATTCATGACTTTGGAACGAGCCTGAAAATAGCTTTGGACTGTGATCTGCTCCATGTGTTTTAAGTGATTTTCAGTTTGAATCCTAGCATGACTCTGAACGGCAGAGTTATGTATTTCAATGATAATAAAAATATTTTGTAGATGAAGTAGTACTGTGTTGATACGATGTCCTCGATGATTTTTTCATGTTAGAGAATCCTGCAGACATTTTTTGCTTAAAATGAGGAAGGTCTAGGATCAATTTTCTCCCTTTAAAGGATCCTTGTTAGGGTGAAACATCTTTGGAGATGTGGAACGGGAGATCTGTTACAAAGTGTAATATTAAATCAATGTTTGTCTGAGCTCTTTAAACGTTCATCATATCTTGATCGTAAAGTAATGTAATTAAGTGTATTGCGGCCCAGAAACAGTTACCTACTTGATATACATCTGCTTCCTTGGTTAATGTAATTGCTTAGTGATGATGTAAGAATCGATAAAAGGTGTTTCAGCACTACAAAGTAGTTTGTCGTACATTACGTCATTTTGTTATTGTTTCCTGTTACTTGGGTTTAGAGGTGTTTAGCTTACTGTGAAGTCAGTCTTACCTGAACTGAATTCTTGGCTGGAAGCTTGAGAATAGAAGATGGTTGTGTGAAATGTGTCAGGTGTAGCTTGTTGACCTAAACACCAGTATTTCTTGTGAAATAAAATAATAAATTTCTTGTGAAATTTCTTCTTTAAAGTCTCATTCTCTCAGAAGGTGGCATAGTACTTTAATACATGTGAACTTTCAGAAAGTGCTGTTTAGACTCTGTGTAGTGGGGATCTGTAGAGCTTATTAAGGTCTAGATTTTCACATAGCACACAAGTTGCCATGTGGATACACCAAAAAAGCCTAGATCAGTCTAATATATAATTGAATAGCTCTGGTATATAACGTAGGCGGAGGACTAGAAATAGGTTTGATACTGTGTTGTTGTTGTTTGTAAGATCCTAACGTGAAGATGTGTGGTGATAGTAATGAGTTAGTGCAGTCCAGTAGCATTACAAAAAGTGATTAGAACTGCTTTCTGAGAAAGTAATTTGATTTTATTATCTTAATATCTGGAAACTAGGTACTATGTAATTGTAGTTACGGGACAGTTTGTGTTTATGCATTACATGCCCTGCAAAATAGTGTACATAAGTAATGCTGTCTGCTTGTGAAGGTGATATTAAAGTTCGCATTTCCTTGAGCTAAGCTAGCAATGTTAGGTCTGTTTTAAGGGAAGAGGTGAAGGAGTATTTACCAAAGAACGGGCAGGTGGACATAAGTGTTTCTAAGCCTACCGACTCTGGTACCACAGCAGAGAACTAGTCAGCATGAATGATGTCAGCTGATAGTTTCCTCCAACTGCTGTTTCTTCTAAGGGGTAGCCAGGACAATTTCTTTCCCTTGCTGCAGTAGCTTTTCTTCATTGTACTGTAACTGTAGCACAAGTAGGAAAGAGTGTAGGAGTGTATTAAATTGGTGAGGGAAAAATATTTTAAATAGTTGTAGCTTGTTACAGAATGTGGGTTGTTACCATGGGGTTCTCCATCTCATTAAAAAAGTGGAGCCTCAATATAGTAGCAGTGTTTTGTTTTTTAATGAGCAATGAATCATTCATTTGCAAAATGACAGGATACTAATTTTTGAGTATTTGAAAAAGCTGACAGTATAAAAATGATGGTTGTTTCATTTTGGAATAAACACTTTTGGGAGGTCCTTGTGGGTTTTTTTTTTATTATGCATTTTCATAATTTTTTATAGTGCTCTTTTGAGCCCTGTCATTCCCTTATGTTTTAAAGTCCCATTTGAATTTTTATTCCTGGATCTTCAGTATTTATAGTAGCACTGATTCTACAAAAGCCAATCTCTGTTACGCTGCTTCTCTGAAAGCTGTGTATATGCTTTATATTGTGCCCTGAGAGATCCTCTTTTGAGTCACTGTTATAAGAGCTTTCCAGATGCTGTGTGTCACTGATGATAATATTGTGCATATAATGTATTTCGTGCGGTAGTGGTATCTCCAGTTCCAGCTGTTGGCAACTGACTGGCAGAGAACTCATGCTTCATAAAACAAGTTGCCACCACTTGAAATTGCAGGACATTGTTTTGGAATTTTGCTCATTTGTGAAGACTGGTGTAGGTCACCAAAGATAGCTTGGTAGGTCTGGAGGTGTCTCATAGTTCTACAGGGCTGTAGGATGCCTTAGTACATTTATTGTCTTGCAATGCTTTATGTTCACCAATGCTAGCCTGGCATTGTTACACTTCGTGGATTCATCAGGCACTTGCAGACTCTTGCAAGCTGCATAATGGCTTTTTTGTTGTCTTAACTGGGGACTTTCTGTTGGTGTCTAACTTCATAACACCAACAAACTGAGGGATTTCAACTCCCTGTATGGAATTGTAATTCTGTTGCTAAATACCATGAGTGCATAAGAAATTGTATTTCTCAGACTTCAAAACGGCAAGCAAACTGCAAGTATACTGCATTAAGGGGGTGGATTGTGCAGTTGTCTAAAGAGTAAGGGTTTTTTTCCTGAAAAAGCTTACATAAGCTTGTACCCTCAGAGCAGAAACTTTGTGCTAACAGTTTTTGATGTGGGCCATGACTAGAGATGAACAGCTTCTTAAAAGAGAAACACTATTCATCAGCTGGAATAACTTTGCCTCCAAAATAGTGGTGAGCACTGTAATCTTTTGGCAGATTGTAATTATATGCTTTTCTCAGTCTTTGCATTTTCCCTTTAATGTTAGACTCTTTCACTCATAGTAGCAGTTCTTTTCTGGCAATAGTTTTTGCTTCAGTTAATATTCTGAACAAGGTTATTCTGAATGGAAATTCCAAATGAGTCCTTAAAATTAATGCATTAAAATTCAGTCTATTTCTTTCCCAGTGCATTAAAACCTAATCTGTTTTTCTGTCTTCCTACATGCCCCTTTGCTGGGTCATGGTCACCCTGTGATCATGCAGCCATTTTTCTTGCATGGGTGGTTTTGGACCTATGAGCAAACATATTAATTGCAAAGAGAGTACCCTTGTATGGGGTCTTTCTTCTGAGGAAGACTCTTGTGTCTCTTGCATACTTTTAATTTTTTCTATGTTTATTTGCTTTGTCTCCTTTGAAGTCTGCTTGGACAAAGCACTGAAGATCAGGCAAACAAGGTTGTGGTTTCCAATATGATTATACTCCTTCTCAATTATGAATGCAAACGTTGCATAATACTTTTGCATTCAGATTTGTTTTTAAAATACATTAGCTCTAGAGCAGTGCTGTTCTTCTCTGTTGTTAAATCAATTATACAGAAATGGTGTCTACACAAGTGAATTTTAGTGCTCTTGTAGTCTTGCTTGAAAGAGAAAAGGAGAGTTTTGCCCTGCTATTTATAGCCTGTTCACACCAAGGTGTCTGGATCCTATGTATGTAATGCCAAATATGCTGGCGTACACCCAAGCATTTAGAACAGGTGGTGCCATTGAAGGTGGTGAGCGATAGGCCCTGAACTTGTAGTGTAGCTTTTTTTTTCCTCTACGACAAATCAGACTTTTTTCTAGGAAGCAAAAAAGAAACAAGGAGAACCTTTAGTCAGAAGGTAATATGAAGAAGACTAAACAGCAGAGACTTGTGGAAGAGCTAAAATGTATACATGCTTGAAGTGAAGACAAATGAGAGAACATTTGAAGGATTTTGTCACAGGCCTTCTGGTTTGTTTGGGGACTTCAGACACTTCATTGTTTTGGAATGAAATGCAACAGGGTGTCACTTCATCAGTTGTGAAATACAATGTGTAACCATGCTCACAGAATTATGCATGCAATAGATGTGACTCAGGGATTTTGAACTGTAAATGCAGCAGATATTATAGTGCTCTTTCCTTTTGTATTAATCTTTCTAAACCATTAAAGACAATAGCAAACTGATCTTTGTCTGGTTGTGTTTTGGTGTTCTCTTTAGTTATTTTTTATGAAAATTCTAATATGACAGTGTGTATTAAATTCTTTATCCCATGCAGCAGCAAAATTCTTTATCCCATGCAGCAAAATAACTTTGTGTAATCAGAAAGTTATTGAAGTGAAACATCTCATAAGTATTTCTGCATGCATGTGAAGTATTGGTATCTTATATTTTCCTGAGAAGTAGCATAATGATATTTATGGTATTAAACTAATTAGCATATTAGCAGTATGTCTAGGTTTCTGTAGTACCGAACTTTATAACAAGAAATTAAATACTCTGACATACATCAGCCTAATTAAAAGTTAAATGGAATGGAAGAAATTCTGACAAGACCCTTGAAGAAACATTAAAACATCTAATTAAAGAAAGTTTATATTGAAGTTTAGTTTCAAAGCTGAGAATAATCATAGGTATAGAAATGTATATATTCTTTTAGAGGGATTCTTTGGAGGTCATGCTTTGCCCAAAGTATTGGCAATTAGAAAAGGTTTTTCAGAGCCTGGTCTAGTTAAGTTTTTACCATCTTCAGGGATGGACATTTCACAGCCTCTCTAGGCTGGTGTTTAACTGTTCTGTTCTTCAACTCTAGGGTCCCCTGTTTGCACATGATTTCTGCTGGAGTTGTGGACGCTCTAGATTTGTGTGTACCTGTGCTGTTCTCTAATATGTGCTGTGCTATGTCCTGATGCACATGCCAGTGAGAGCATACCTAACAAGCTCACATTCACACACTTAAGGGGTGTACTGACCCTCCCTGCACTGACCACCTGCTAGACGGAGTTCAGGATCTTGCATCCACTGGGAGGGATGCTGTATGGTTTAGCCTGGACAGGTATTATCGTGCAGTCAGTGGTGTGATTTCTGACAGCATCAAACCAGGGCTTGACTGATGCTGTTACCCCTCCGAAGTCTCTGCTACTGGTATAGACTTTCAGTTTGATTTTGGTTTTATTTTCAAGAGGACTCCTTTACTTCAAACAAGTATTTCTGTCTAATTTCCTAGTTTCTGTTTAATGTAACTGACAATCCTCTTGCTCTTCAACATGACCAGTTTTCGGCCTGTACCCTGTCAGACAATTTTGCTTATTTGATTACACACAGAGGTTCCCATTTTCACATTTGTTATTATCCAGACCATTCTGCCAAGGGTGGGGCTTGGCAAGCACCTACCACTGTCACCTCTGTCACTAAACAGTGGCCCCACAGTTTTCTCAGTCTTTCTTGTGTTCCCAATGTCCTTAGAGTAGTCTTTCTCTTTGTCCTTGTCAGCCTTTGCTAGTTTTGGCTTCAGCTGAGCTTTGACTTTCTTAATTCCTCCTTGTAGGCCAAGGCAACTTCTCTGTATACCTTCTGGGTATTCTGTCCTGCTTCCTCTTGTGTTTGGGCTCAGTCAGGAGTTCTGTGCTCATTCTGGGTGAGAAGCATGACAGATGGCTGGCAGGAATGCCACACTTGCCTTCCTCCACAGTGACTGAGATGAAGTGTGTTTTCCTCATTTAAAGCATCAGCATCTAATTTTTATGAAATTACTACTCTGTAAATTAGTACTTCCTGTAAAATGAACAGAGCTATATTAAAATTAGCTGTATAACTCATTACATTCCACAGATCAGTCTGCCAGCTAAGAGCATTTCACTGAGTTAACAAACCAAAGTTTGTTGTCTATTAGAAATGGTACTTTGTTTAAAGGATGTTAACAAATGCAGTTCAAGTCTGCGGTATGTGCAATTATTCTGCAGTTTTTACTTACGTGGTAAATACTTTTTAAAGAAATATGGCCTTTAAGGTGTCAATTAAAATAATTTCATGCCTAATGACTTTTAGCAGATAGATTGGATTTCTATTTGTACATGAACCCATTTATTGTAATAAACATTTCATTATTTTTCTTGTGGCTAGTGTATAATGTTGTTAAGCCTTCTGTAGTAGGGGGGATATTATTTTGAGTTCATGTATCTTCTGGTTTGGGCCCTGTCTGCTTTTAATATTTGAAGTCAGCCAATAAGAACTGCTGAAAAAAGATGCAGATTTTTTGAGATATTCGGAATGTGGACAGCAACCTGTAGCTCCGACCTTAAACCTTTGCCACAGAGATCTCCAAATTGTTCGTGCATATATTTATCTAAATTTGCCTGAGTATAGGACGTACATTTACTTGCTTGCTTTTAAGACTAAAAATACAGACTCTTACCAAACGGATTAGCAGTGACAATACTGAGCATATGAAGAATAGTAAAATAGCTGTAAAATTTGAAGCAGAGTAAAAAATCTTCTTGTTTGCAAGGAGAAGAAAGGAGTTGTGGTGTAAAGTTATTAAGGGAAGGGTGGTGAAAAGGTGTAGAAACTAAAGTATAGGAGAAAAAAAAAGTCCTGTCATGCTACTTGCTGCCTTTGAGTGCCAGAAAATACCCCAATATATTTTTGGCTTTGTGATTGCTGCATAAAAGTAATGAAGTAAAAACTCTGCTTGTACAAAAATACCCCTGTCACTTTGGGGTTTTTTCCTCCTTCCCCTTTGAATGGATTATAGTCAATTACTTAGTCTTTGCTAGGTAGATCCAGTAAGAAAGGTAGCTCTTGTACCAGTTCAGTTTCAAAAGAATAGCCAATACTAGTTGCCTTTTCGATCTCGTCTTCCTGCAAATAAAATTCTTTATTGTAACTAAGGTGTTTTCTCAAACCTTGTGTAGGATACTTACCTTGTCAAATAGCTGGACTACCACCAAATTCTAGTCTGACATTTGGGAGGATGTGGATGTCTGGAAGTAGGATTTCTTTAGGGTACTTGAAAAAAACTAATATAGTTGTGGGTTTTGAGGGATTTTTTTTGTGTAACATTTTTCTGATTGTGGCTATACGGGCTATGTTTTGTTTGTTATTTTTATATACTTGCAATTCATAAGAGGTTTCTGGAGGAAAAGTAAGAGAATATCTTATGTATTCTGGGTATATGATGATAGTATGTTTCTCTCTTCATTTCCCAATTTGAGAATTTTGTTAGGCAAAAGAGTGGGGTTTTTTTGCATAAAGATGTCTTTAGTTCTATTATAGTGAAACTTCTGGTTTAGAAGACAGCAGTTCAATTGGAACTGCATGAGAACAGCTGTGTTAAATGCAAATAAGCCACATCTGCCTACTTGGATGCTTAGTAAAGTTCGTTTGCTGAGTCTTTTCTGTTTTGGGAAGAACTCTAATGACCATGTAAATGTAATTCATGAGCACTTTGTTGACTATAGGGTTTTTTTCACATCCATAACTTAAAAGGTTATCTCTTTTTAGGAGTTACTTCTGTAGTCTGTCAATTTATGTATCCTTTTTAAGCCAGGAGCAGTTTACAGTTGTGCCTGACTTTGAAGCTGTAGGTAAACTGATCGGTTCTGTTCAGTAGAAAAATGCATTATGTTCACCTTGAAGGATGCAGTAGTGTTCTGTAAACCTGCTGTATGCTTTTGTGATAGTTTTACCATTACCAAATTGCATGTATGTTTCTTGAGAATTATGTAGCTAAAGATTGGAAAACTTAGGACATTTTGGAATGTAGGCTGGTTGATTGTTTTTAATTCCAGATCTTATTTATAACTGAGCTTTGTCCTGTCTGTGTTTTCAAATACAGATTCAGAGAATAAAAATGGGAACTCCTGGATCAGGACGGAAGAGAACTCCAGTGAAAGACAGATTTTCTGCAGAAGATGAAGCTCTGAGCAACATTGCCAGAGAGGTTTGCTAATTTTAAATTACCTTAAATTCAGAAATAGGGATGAAAGCAATCTCATTATTCAGGAAGAGTTAATTTTTTTAAGATGTGCATTGAAATGTGTAATTAGCAAAAAATATTAAAATTAATATAAACTGAGAATTATTGATCAAAAAAATCACAGTAACTGAAATGTCAACATAGTGAGATACTAACTGTATGACTAGTGTAACTTCCCAGATTTACACATAAGCCTAGAAGCTATTTCTACACATAGGTACATGCTTAAAGATGAATGAAAAGTCCAAGTGCTGTCTCAAGTGTAAAACTAAAATTCATACGCATTTATCCTATTACAGTGTGTAGTATTCTTAAGATGGTAAGTATAGTGTATTAGTGTTGAATGTATAGTAGTCGTTATTAAAATATATTTGTAATAAAATCTGTCTCAAATGTGAGAAGTCACATTTCTTTCCAAATAAAGCTAATACGTACACTGTACCAGCAATTTCACCACCTAAAAAAAAGAGGGGTAGAGATAACCAGTGAAAAGTGCAGTTAACAAGAATTTGATACAAAGCGGAGTTTTGTCCCACCAGATATAGGAAAAAGGCAGTTGGAATTTAAAGTCTTATAGATGTCTGTGTGGACCAGTTTTTTTAGGTGGAAATGCTGTCACTAAG
The DNA here is from genome assembly GCA_013400775.1 of Chaetops frenatus. Classification (NCBI taxonomy): domain Eukaryota; kingdom Metazoa; phylum Chordata; class Aves; order Passeriformes; family Picathartidae; genus Chaetops; species Chaetops frenatus. The sequence goes on along the minus strand of VZTR01026471.1, from coordinate 23,913 downwards.
GAACAAAAGCCTTTGTATACAAGTGAATCCAGGTTCTTTGGGGCTACATTATATACAAAGCTGCTTGCCCTAGTTGACATAAATGAGTGCAAAATGTAGATTCTAATTGGGTTTGTAATGTAAATAGTTGTCTGTATATGTGTGTGTAAGACAAAATAGGTACGTGATAGGTCTCTGAAGAGGAAGCTTCTTTAGGCATTTTGAAGTGTATCTATGATAGACTGTAGGCAAAAGATATGCTTTGCCAGTAAAAAAAAACCCCATTAGTTTGTAAATTTTCATGTTCACAGTCATCTTCTAGTTCTAATGGAAGGTCTCACTCTATCTGCCAAGTTCTGTGTGGGACTCTGGATCATGGATGATCTCACTCATCAAGTTCCATCTCTCATTTTTTGGGGAAAAAGAAAGAATATGGCCTTAAATTTCTTTGAGTATATGCATGCTTCTATAGCATCAATTTGTCATTTAACCTAGAAAAGGATCTCAACAGCAAGTTGTAATACATATTAGCTTACTTAAAATTACTGTTGGGCTTTGTTCTCTTACATCACATCTTTTTAGAAGACATTACATGCTAGAATTGAATTGAGTCCTGTAATCCACATGTCTTATGTGGAAAATATTTCTAAAGGTGTTCTAGGTATTAAGAGGTGGTAAACAGAATATGCAGAAACAAAAGGCTGCACTCAGGACAATCTGTGTGGTGAAACTGCATAAAAGTGCTCTGGTATTCAGAGCAGTCACAAAACAGCACTAGGAAGTATCAGAATTTGTAATACAAAGAACTATAGTAAGGTGACTCTAACATAGTGTATGACATTTCAGGGTGGTTTTTCTATAAAAGTTCAGATTTCAGAAAGTGCTATTCTTTGTTACCACTTTTAATTTGACAAAATTGTGATGTCTTTGTTCTATGGCGTGTCAGAAAAAACAAAAGGTATCTTCCTTTTAGTACCAGTAAACTTTGTTTTCTAGGAAATTTGGTTTAAAAAATTCTTTGGCATCGATCCAATAAGTTCATTTCCATGTAGTCATTTTTCTGCGTTGGTTGAATCTGATGTCATTTTATATGAAAATATTTAGTGGAAGACAAGGGTGTTATTGTAGGATCTGAGGTGCCTGGTCAGACTGCTTCCTCTTTGATATTTCTACAATTATCTTCCATCTTTCCATTGCATCAGAAAACGTTTTTCTTCTGTTGGCTGTCCCCCTCGCTTTATTTCTTGTACTTAACTTCTGTTATGTAGAGAGCTCATCCACATCTTTTCCTTGGTGCGGGACTATGTATTCAGGGCAGCATTTTTACAATGTCTGTGTTACACACAAATATGTTAGAACATCAACACTGGAGTGAATTTCTGCCTTATTCAACAAACTTTTGAGTTATTAAACCTCTTTCTTTGGGACCTACTTTTTATACTATGGTGTATTATTTTTCCTGGCATTGAATTTCTTTGCTCACTGGAACTGAGGAAGAGTAAAGGTGGTTGGTATACATATCCAGGGAAAGGGTTCTCTCTATGCATCCTTTCCTGGAAGCAATGTACTCTTCCTGTTACACGGTGAAGTGAGATTACACAGTTGGTCAGTTTGGCAGTCTTGGTACAACAGTTCATTGTGCTTTTTTCAAAAGCTGCAGGAGCAGGTATAGATATATTGTCCATGTGTTCCCTGCAAGGAAATAGAGGAATTGTGGGTGTAAAAGCACCCAACTACATTAAAATGGAGTCTTGGCAAGTGTATTCTAATTATAGCAAGGTTAATGTGAAGTCAGCTTACCTCTTAAAAGAAAAAAAAAAAGCTATCTCCTGAAAATATAGAGTTCCTTTATATGACCCTTTAGTTCTTTCTCTAGCTGTTGTAGTGGATTCTGAAGCTGTTAGCTTTCTCAGATTGACAAAGAATAAGTCACCTGGTGTAGAAGACAGTTACATGTATCTTGTGCAAAGTTCGAGCTTCCCAAAGTACAGGTAATGATTGTCTAGTCTAACCTCAGGCTCCTGGCAACATTATATTCTCATTTGTTCAACAAAAAGGATTCCCAGGTAACTAGGTAAATGAAAATTGAGATTAGTATTCTCAAGGTTATGTTCACAGTCTACATTGAATACAGCTGATATGATCTCCAGATGTTTTCCCTGTGTGTTTGTTGTGGGGATTCTCTGCTTATTAAGTTCTTTTGTGGACAGAATATCTTTGGCTGAGTTGTGCATTACTGCTTTACTTATCTTTGTAGTTTGCAGGCAGATAGTGTTAATTTAAAATATTAAGCAGTAACCTGTCATCACCAGGCATCTTTTAGGATTACGTGAGACCTCTTTCTCCAAAACCAGTCTGATTGCGTGAGAACAGAGGTTTCAGTCACTTCTGTGTTCTTTCACTGCCTGTGGTTCCTGCTCAGATACAATGAGTATCATGGCAGAGAGTGAGAAGGGTCTGACACATATCATCACACCATCCTCAACCTGCTAAACAGGAGTTTGAAGGCACAATCACGATTTACCATTCATAGCCTTTTTTTGGGTGTTACTGTCAGCAACTCTTCCATTCTTCAAGGCTGTGTAACTAGATGATAGAGAACTAGAGCTTGTGGATGATGATTGCAAAAGTGTTCACTGGATTTCTGCCTTGTGAAATCTTGTCTCTGTGTTTTCGTTTGGTGGGGTTTTTTTCAGGAACTGTTCTCATGACTATTTTCATTATGTAGCAAGAGCATGGAAAACTCGTGTTTTCCCATGGAAGAGAATAAAGATTAATTTTGGTTTAAAATTCACTTTGTAGTTGCTGAACTTTTGAGTAGAGTGCAGTTCTTACTTTGATAAAGATGTAATGTTACTGAATTGCTGTGGTAGAAAAAGCTAAGAGTTGAATGCTTTTAAATGTTTGAGGGCTATATAATGAATTTAGAAACAGATAACAACATAATCTCTGTTGTATGAATCTATTTAAAGTTTAGTGTATGTTTTTCTCTTCATGTAGGTTCAGATGTTGTTAAGAAAACAAGCAAAGCCCCAAAGAATTCCATCTTCATGGATATTGTCTTTGTAGATGCTAGGTGATTTTTAAATTTGTTTTAGTAAGAGATCACTAAATATCTTTCAACTGACTATTTCTATCTTAGTATTAATTCAAAGTCTTGTTTGGTTTTCTTTTTAATAGTGGTTAAGGATATTTTATAGGATAGAAGATATTCTAGAGATTTATAATATACATATATATGAATCTATACAATAAATAGAAGAAGAATGAGACATCAGAAATAAAGTCTCTTAAACCTTTAAGTCATGTTAAAACTTGAGATTTTGTTGTTTACAGTCCTAGGTTTGTAGGCAACTGGGGCATAGACGTCAGAAGTAAGTGGAAAAGAGAGATTTCTGAGGAGCCATAAGAAACATTTTTGACCCATAAGTGATGGTGTTGCATTGATTTCATGAGACAGTGTGGAGATATGGGCAGAAAGCATGGAAATGAGACTACAGAAGAATTGAGCAGCAGAAGGAATCATAGAATGGTTTGAATTGGAAGAGACCTTACAGATCCTGTAATTCCAATCCCCTGCCATGGGCACAGAATCCTTTGTTTGCTTGATGAGCAAAGATGAAATTAAGCTGCTATGTGTAGTTATCTATTAAGAATTACGGTGAACATTTTTAAAATGCTCACCCTGATGCTCTAGCCAGAGCTGCAGGGTGTCCTGGTGCCGTGCCACGTACTTATGGCAGACAGGGAGCAGTCGGTCCCGCGGCAGGGGCAGTCGGTGCCCTCACCGCTGCCACCTGGTGGAAGAACTAAATTGCTCCTTAACTGGGCCTCCTGCGTTGGAAACTTGAGGACTGCATATCCCTTGGCAGAGAGAGAAATGAGTTCTATGTTATATGTATACATCAGCCCATAATGACAAAATAATTCTAATTTTTTCAGAGGTGAACAAAATTTTAGGATAGCCCATATTTTAACGTTATGAAGCTTTTATGCTGAATCTGAGCTAATTAATGAATCACCTTCTGCAGAGGATAAAAATTAAATACTGTTGCTTTCTAGTGAATTCCTTCGTGGAAGGAATTTCCAAGGGAAGGAAAAAGATGCCTATTACACTATGGAGATAGTTGTTGTTATGCTTCTCCTTGGCTCAACATGCAGGGAAGCTTCTACCATATCAATTCTGTGTTAATATCACACTGCATACCTGGGAGAAAACAAGATTGTTGCTATGAAGAGACTAAGAAAAATACATCAGAAAGGAGAGACTCCACACTCAATCTTTACAAAGGCATTCAAGTTAAAGTCTTACCTTCTTTCTTTTCTTCTGTCTTTCTTGCCAAAATATATTTGATTTAACTGAAGAACTACATGTTATCCTTCAAAGTTGAGATAAAACTTTTCAAACGATTATGGTAGAGTATGTATTCAAAAACGAAGATGAAAAAATTGAAGAAATAGAGATGGCTTTCTGAATGACTATAAATAGCTTATAATACTTGGTTTTTAAGTGAAAATCAGGGAACTGACTCTGTTACCTCCTGGAAGGAGAACATTGTCTTGCTACCTCTATATTTACTAAACATAGGCAATAAAATAAACCAATCAAAGTGAATACTGCTGTAAGGTACTGCTTAACTGCTTGAAAACAGCCAGGCTAATAATCTTCTAGAATGAAATGCTTTTTATGCATGTACAAGGAAACACTGCTCTTTTTTTTTCGTTCATGTGATGGGTTTTGGTGCCTATTTTGAATGAGGAATTCCAGAACTCAGTGGTGAACAGATTGTTTTGTTTTGTTAGTTAGACCAGAGCTAATAATCAAAGAAATACAGGATTGGATTAAAAACATATATTTGTCCTAGAGTAGAAGGTAAATATGAACAGTTTGATATACATATACAAAAGAGAATTTGGAAGTTTAGTTATAAATTATTAATTTATTAATTAATCCTTTCTTCTTACCCAAGCAAAGTCTCAAAGGCCTGTTCCTTGTTTTCCTACCCAATTTCTTCTGTTAAAAATATCTTCTTTGTAGTCTTTTTAAATCAATTCTCTGAATAAATTCCATGCTGAATTATTGTATCTATACCTAATGGCTGTTTGCTCTCCAGATTTTATAACATGCTTTCCATTTAAGCTACCAGCATAAGTGTACCACGTTTAAATACCTCATATCTTATTTGCAGTTAAAGTCTTCAAGAAAACTCAGCTATCCCATTTTTTTTTTTTAATCGGTTGGAAGTTCCCTTAGGAGTCTTCTGAAACAGTGTCAGAGTTACTAGATCTTGGACAATACATAGTTGAATTTTTACTTCAGAAAAATAGAAACTTGATATGTTAATATCACTTTTTAATGAGCTGTACTTCAGTTGCATACTATTACAATGGATATTTATCATAATATATTTTAATAATGTGTGACTGTATAGAGAATAATGACCAGTGAAACTGAAATCAAGACTGTAGTGGCCAGTCTATCCTTTTGTAAGACTGGACTTTGTTTAATGCAGGCTGTAGAAAGCAATCTATATTGACTCCTAAGCTACTATGAGTAAGGAACAGTGATGTATTTGGTATGCTTGCTCAAGTCAAATACTAGTTGAATTGAAAAGTATGATAACGTGACTGCCTGTACTTTTACTGGTTTTTTAAAAAAAATAAAAATGAGTAGTCTAGTGTTTCTGTGCTGCTTCTATAGTCCAAACAAAGCTATTGTGGCTCTACATTTTCCTTAGCAGATATTTAAAGAGTTTATTTCAATGTAGCTGGTGAAATTTTTTGTGGAGGATTCATTGGTGGTAATTTGTTTCACAACTTTTATGAGCTTTTTCAGTAAGGCAACAGAGTGAATAGCAGCACCCAGGAAGAAAGCTATGTCCTTTTGAATTATGGTTTTGCTTTATTATTGTAGCTATGAAGCTATGAAGACTTGTGTGACTGCTACATCAATAGCATGAGTGCTCTAACAGATCTGCTGAGAATAAAGAATTACTGGGTATTATGGCCTTTCTAATGGAACTGTAGTTCATCTCTTGCTCTGAAGAATGGTGAAGGAAGCCTGAGAACTGCCCTTTTGGTTAACTTGCCATTTTTTTGGTCTTTTTTGAGATTGTGTGCATTTTAGACGAATCTAGTTGCTCAGGTTAAAAATTAATGTAATACTAGCCATTTCTTCAAAAAAATTGTCTAAAAAGATGAGATTTTCTTTTTTTCAATTTCAGGCAACCCTTTTATGACAAATATTTGTAGAATTCCCTTGTATTTTATCAAGAGTTTAGTAAATTAGAAGAAATGGAGCTTCCCTTTTACCATAGGAATTTACAGTTATGTCTCTGGGTCTAGGGCTAGGAGAGAGTGGTGAAATGTGTATTGATATTTAGAATGAATCAGGAAAACAATTAACTTTGTATCTTTAACAGTAAAGCCTTGCCAAAGCATAAAGGCCAAATGCATATATCTGCTATTTTATAGCCAAAACGAAACCCAAACATATCAGCTCTTTGAGTCCTTTTTCTTTCTGTGCTGCATACCTGTTTGTGTGACAGCTTATATGTGACAGAACGATAATGGGCTACAAATGGAGGTATTTCCTGCTGCGTGGCAATTTCCTTGCTTTACTTGTGTGCTGTCGTCAGGTAGGAATAAGAGTAGCTTTATGCTGCTTTGAAAAAAAATTACATTATGGCAGTCAGGAGTGTTGACACAGCCTTGGAATTGTTTTATTTGCATATGCAAAATACAGAAAAAACAGTCTTCATGAGTCATTTGGAGTTAAGACAAATTGAGTAATAAAGCTATAGTGAGTCTGCCTTCTGTCTTGTCATTATTTGACGTTTTTGTGACTGTAGTTTAATAATAATTTGAAGTTAAACTCCCGAGTTATATACCTGTTTTATTTTCCTGAAGCACAATAAAATAGCTTTATAGGTTTCCAATGTTTGACGTAAACCTTTGCTGTGACAGTGGCAAAAGCAGGGAAAACCCTATCCTTAATCAAAAGCAAAAATCCATTGGATTTTACATGTTAAGAATTTTTATAATTGGTAGGTTGCTAGGAGTTCTGAATTTTTAGCTGCTGCTGATTCTCAAAAGCTTTTAATTAGCGTTACGTAGACGACTGGAATATTTGCTGGAAAACCTGTCTTCAGTGTTTTTTTTTTTTTAAAGAATTAGAGAGAATTTTTGTCAACTCATTATTCAAACATGAAAAAAACTGAGCTTGTGCCTTCCTGAAGCATTGCAAATGCTGAGCTTTGTTGCAAAATTTATTCTCTCATGTAATTAACTGATTAAATTTGAGGTAGCATTTAGAGTCTGAAAGACACTTTCTCTTTTTGTTGAGGCTGGATAGAAGGTGGAGAATATTCAGTTATATCCACCAATAACCAGGTTTCACAAGCAGTGCAGAAGTAAGCTTTTTGCCACTGAGAGGAGGAAGGTCTTGCTACTGTTTGTCCTGCTTATACCTTTTGCTTGGTCTGTTCTTAAAGTCATTGTACAAGGCAATTCATTTCAGTAACACACAGAAGACTCATAACTACTTTTTTTGCTGCTCTTAACTTTCTCCTGTGGTAGTTAAATTCCCTTACATTAGGTCCTGAGTGCTGGAGCTGTGTCCAAGGAAGGTGTTGGGAGTGTAAGGGCTTGAAGGAAAAGGTAGGAAGTCCCTTTGGGGTGATAGTCCATGTTGAAGATAGTTCTTGAGGAATGGTAATTCTATTCTTTTTGGCTGTATTTTGTTCAATAATCAGTTTGATTTTGATTGCTATTTGAAGTGTTCTCAATGAGTGATACTTGCTTTTTGAAATAATTCCAAATTGCAGCAAAGCTTTAACTATGGCATGAACAGTAGCGGTTTAGTGTCTCTGATTCCTTCTTTTTGGTTTTAATGTCTTTTTGTAGCCAAAGACTGTTCATTTGTGTACATGTCTGTTCAAATACTATGCATAGGCAAAGTCCTTTTAACGTCCACAAGACATCAGTTTTCAAGTTGTAGTGATAGTAATATTTCTGCACTCAGTTCAGACATACATCCCAGGGTCCTGAGGAAGCTCGTTGATCTTGCCAAGTCACTTTCCATTTATATTTCAAAAGTCATGTTGGTTGAACAGCTACCAGTGACTGGAAAAGGGGAAACATCACTCCTATATTTAAAGAGTGTAGAAAAGAAGACCCANGGCAAAGTCCTTTTAACGTCCACAAGACATCAGTTTTCAAGTTGTAGTGATAGTAATATTTCTGCACTCAGTTCAGACATACATCCCAGGGTCCTGAGGAAGCTCGTTGATCTTGCCAAGTCACTTTCCATTTATATTTCAAAAGTCATGTTGGTTGAACAGCTACCAGTGACTGGAAAAGGGGAAACATCACTTCTATATTTAAAGAGTGTAGAAAAGAAGACCCAGGGAACTACAGACTGGTGAGCCTTACCTCTTTGCCTGGGATGATAATGGAGCACATCCTTACAGAAACAATACCAAGGTACATGCAAGACAAGGAGATGATCTGAGACATCCAGCACAGCTTCACCAAGAGCAAATCGTTACTGAACAATCCAGTGGCCTTCCATGATGGAGTGACAGCGACAGTCTGCAAGGGAATACTGACAGATGTCATTTATCTAGATTTCTTTAGGGCTTTTGACAAAGTCCTTCACAGCATCCTTATGTCCATATTGAAGAGACATGAATTTAATGGGTGGACTATTCAGTAGATAAGGAATTGGCTGGGTGGATGCAGCCAGACTTGTGGTCAGTGCTCTTATGTCCAGATGGAGGCTGGTGATGAGTTGTGTCTTTCAGGGGTCCATCTTGGTACCCAGGGCTCTTTAATACTTTTATCAGTGACACTGTCAGTGGGATTGAGTGTACCCTCAGCAAGTTTGCAGATCTGTGGAGTGGTGCAGTTGGCACAACAGAAGGATGGGATGCCGGAGCCACATGGACAAACTTGGGCCCATGAGAACCTCTTGACGTTCGACAAGTCCAAGTACAATGTAATGCATGTCAGTCAGGGTAATCCCAGATATGAGTCCAGACTGGGAGAAAAATTGTTGATCACCACAAAGATACTCAGAGGACTGGAGCACCTCACCTATGAAGACAGGCTGAGAGAGCTGGGGTTGTTCAGCCTGGAGAAGAGACGGCTTTGGGGAGACTTCACTGCGACTTTCCAGTACCAGAAAGGGGCCTATGAAAAACAGGGAGAATGACTTTTTTCACACAGGCAGATAGCATTAGGACATAGGGGAATGTATGGTTTTAAAGTAAAAGAGAGTAGGTTTAGATTAGATGTTAGGAGGAAATTCTTGCTAGGAAAGTGGTGAGGCACTGGAATAGGTTGGCCAGAGAAGTTGTGGATGTCCCATCCCTGGAATTGTTCAAGGCCGGGTTGGGTGGAGTGCTGAGCAACATGGTTTAGTTGATAGCACCTGATCTGGCCGTTGGAATTAGATGATTTTTAAGGTCCCTTCACACCCAAGCCATTCTACAACTTTTTTAATGAACAAAAAATTCTTTTGACTAGCATGCTATCTTAAAAGAGTTAGGTACATACTCTTTTTGAAATTTCATTGTGAGAACTCCAATTTCTTCATTACTTCTGTATTATGATGTTAAAATCTTAATGTGTACTTGTGAAGAGATTGAGTACTCAAACCGTTAAACTTTTAACTTTAATTATTTTCCATCTGCTTGTAGGCAGAAGCCAGACTTGCAGCAAAACGGGCAGCTCGAGCAGAAGCAAGAGATATACGTATGAGAGAGCTGGAGCGACAGCAAAAAGAGGTAGTGTAACTCATGAGGAATTATTGCAAACCTTTACAAAAAATCATAATGTATTTTATTTCTGCATTTCATAAAATTTTGCCTTTTAGTGTAATTCAGTTTTGTGCGAGTATTTTCAGCATTAGAATTGGAATATACTGAAAGTATTCACAGTAAATATCTGTTGTCAAGGTCTTTATTTTTAAAAAATGATAAAAATGGGGTAATATTTATACATGCAGTTGTTTGTTGCTCCACACATTTCTTGTAAAAAAAGTTTGCATTTCTTGAGAAAAAAAGTCCTAGAAACTAGGTTTTCAGCAGTCTGGTTATTGCATGGTTGTTGCATTTAATTCAGGTTTTGGCATTGCATGTTAAAAATTGAGAATTTATTATTTATCATGATTACACTCAAATCCATGTAATGCTGATACTTGGTTGATGTGGTTTTTTTTCTCTGTGGTAATAAGCAAAATAGCAAAACATTTTTTGCCTCAATTTTATATGGTTCTCATTGTGCCGCACTTTCAGTTTTTGAACTGCTGTAGATATCTGCTATTATTCTGAAGATTACATGGTAATTAATGTAGATTTTTCTGAGTTTTCAATTTAGGAATCCAGTCTTGTGTGGTGACTGTAATTTATATTGTAAATTGTTTGTTTGGTTTTCTTTTTGCATTCTGTAGTTTTCTCAGCATTCATATGATAGAAAATGGGCTCATATCCAGAAATGGATGGTAGGCTAAAATCACGTGTTGAGCATGTTTTTGCCACTCAGAGAACTAACATAGGGTTTTGGAGGAAGTAATTTACTAATAGTTTGCTGTGTATCGTTTCAAAGTATCTAATTACGTATAAACTATATATGTATGTAGTTCAATTATATGTGTATATAGTCTAACTCTCGCATGACTCACTGTTCCCTTGTGTCCTGTTACTGGTCACCACAGCAGAGATCAGTCCCTGCCTGTCCACTTCCCCTTGTGAGGATGGTCAGTACCACAGTGAAGACTCCTCTCAGTCTTTTCCAGGCTGAACAGACAGGGTGACCTCAGCTGCTCCTCGTTCAGCTTCCTCTCCAGCCCCTTCACCATCTTGGTTGCCCTTCTTTGGGTGTTAATCTGATAGCTTTGCATCTTTCTTACATTGTGTTGCCCAAAACTGCCGTCAGCACTCAAGGTGAGGCCGCAGCAGTGCAGAGCAGAGTGGGACAATCCCCTCCCTTGAACAGGAACGACACCATGCCTGAAGCACCCCAGGACACGCCTGGCCCTCCTGGCTGCGCAGGCGCTGCTGATTCACGTTCAACTTGCCATAAACCAGGACCCCCAGTTCCCTTTCTGTGATACTGCTCTCCAGAGTCTTGTTCCCCACTCTGTCCATATATCCAGGGTTGCCCCATCCCAAGTGCAGAATCCAGCACTTGCCCTTGTTAAACTTCATATGTGTTGGAGGTGAGGATTTGTTCAATTTTTTTTCTTAGGGAATTTCTCTCCCATTTGTTGCCTGAGAGACTGGAACAATGGATAACTTGAGAGAGACAAAGGATGTGGCCAAGATGGGGGAAGGGGTGCAGCTGGCTGCCATCTCCTAGTCTCTTAGCTGGGGGGCTTTCTCTTTGGAAGTGCAGAGATACCACAAAATTTTGGCTGGGGGGTGAGGGGCTGGGCTCGTCCCTTGCTCTCTCTCACTCTTGGGATCCGAGGGGAGACGGTCGAGCTGCTGCTTTGGGGAGAATTTGCAGCCACTGCAGAGTTCTGCCCTGCAGTGCTCCTTACCGTGGATGAGCCTTTGCTCGTAAGAGTGGCCATTGAACTGGGACCTTTCCAACACTCGATCTCACTGGAAAGGCACCTTACTTGTGTGCCACAGGGGGAACCCTTACCTCCACCCCCTCTGGAGGGAGTGTCTCCTGGGTGCTTGTGGCAGCTGCTTGCAGAAGCCAGGCTGCCATAGTCCAGTGCTGCTGTTTTCTGCTACTGCTTTGGGCTTTTTGCTACACTTTAACCTGACTTCCCTTGCCTGGAGAGATATGCCCAGGCTTCTGGCACAGCTCTGGAGTTTTTACTACACTTGTTACCACCCCGGGTGTGCCTGCCTCTGCTGTTCCAGCATGCTGCTCCAAGATTCCTGCTATAGCCCATTTCATGTTCCGAAGCAGCACTGGGACCAGCTGCCCGCTGTGAGTTTGTGAATGAAGCCCCTTTTCTATCTCTCCCACCGTCTGTGTGGCCATTGCTGTGTGGAGTAAGGCAGCTGATCTTGCGCCACAGCGCCCCCTGCAGGCGCGGGGGAATCATTGCACCTGCTCTGCCTGGCTGGGAGCCACCAGCGCCCCTGCTGGCTGTGACCGTAACCACACCAAAGGGGAAAGTTCCCGACAGCCAACAGAAGGCTGTTGTTGTGTTTCTGGTTTTGTTTGTTGTTGCTGCTGTTGCTGTTGTTTGTTTGCCTTGTTTTATAGATATACATACACACACTAGTGAAGAACCATTCTTCTTTTTCCCACATCTTTGTCTGACAGCACTGTAATGTCAAAGTTATAATAATTTGGAGGGAGGGGGGTTGCATTTGCCAGCCCAAGGGAGGTTCTCGCCTTCCTTGGCAGGCACCTGTGTTTCAAACCAAGACACTATGGTTGGTGCTTGCCCATCTCTTTGATTTGCCAGTGTCTTGCTGTGGGCCCTCCCTGCCCTTCAGCTTCTCCCATTTGGTGTCATTGGTAAACTTACTATACCTTAGAGTTCTGCATCCAAGTCATTTATGAGGAGACCTGGGCCTAAGATGAGGCTGTGGAGCCCCACCAGTGACCTGATGCCAGTTTGATGTCACCCCATTCACTACAACCCTTTGTGCTTGACCTGTGAGCCAGTTGCTCATTCATTGCGTAACATGGTTATCCAGCTGTGTGCAGGCCACTTTGACAGGAAGGATCCTGTGAGAAACAGTATCAAAAAACTTTGCTGAAATCAGAAAGGATACAACCTATTGACTTTCCTAGGTCACCTAGGTAGATTACCCTGTTGTATAACAAAATCAGGTTTGACTAGCAAGAGTTTCCCCTCATGAAGCTGTACTGGCTGTGACCAATGACTGAGTTGTCCCCCAGGTGTTTTTCAATATCTCCCAGAATAGGATTTTCCATGATTTTACCAGGCACTGGAGTGAGACTGACTTGATTGCAGTGTTTCTTTAGAGGGTTCCTTTCATGTGCCTCTTAAAAAGGTATATGGGCGATGTGAGGGGTTTTTCTGGCTTTTAGGAAAGTGTTCACTGTGGGAATGTTTTGAATCGCCAGGATTTAAGTAGTACGTGCTGAGACTAGCTGTCATTTCAAATAGTTAAAACTACAATGACAGTTAATCTCTCTTGAGAAATCCTAGGACTGTCATTAGAATTTTATTTGCGAAGTTGCATTGACTCTGTATTGTCTCTTTGTCTATCTGATATTAGTTCTCAT